>CM035094.1:46932484-46945998 GCA_020205505.1 Panax japonicus
TCTCCCCTTTCTCCCTCTATGTAGTCTGCTTGTTAGCTTGTTACGACTTGCAAACAATCGATTAGGTTTTACTTTTTAACTACCTAATATTTTTATTTTTAACCCAATTAAGTTCAGGTCAAACCACACCCGTAATGTCTAAGTTGGCCATTTTGAAATCAAGTCGTCGCCTTTTCTAGTTGAACGCTCGACTTTCTGCTTAGACATGAAGTTTCCTAGACACCTTAGTATTTTTCTCTGACTTAATGCCTACTTGATAACAATGGATGCAATTTATATCTAGTATATATATGGGGCTCGATCAACTGCAAATGGTGGTCCTATAAACTTGTATGGTCACCAGATCGTGAACCATTCGTCCCAACATCTAAGCAGACGAGATTTTTTTGTAAAAAAACACGAAGCCATCCTCAAGTGGTCTTATGGATGGAAGAAGAAAACAATCTTGTCGTCACTCGTCTGTAACAATTGCTTTACGCAAGACAGTGTTGCAAAGGGATAAAAGACTATTCTCCCGTCCGCAAGACACTGTTGTGGGCGTCTGTGTTTTCTTAAATACTAGCTGCGAAATCTTCTTCCAATGAATAGTGCTAGATTCGGTGGTCATGTAAGCCCTTCACATACCAATATGTGCTATGGATACACACACACACACATATATATATATATGAAAGCTAAAGTTGCAAGAAAAATAATCTCTTGCATTGCATGCCTAGGATTCTTTCTTTTTTTAATATTTAATTTTCTCACGCCTACCTCTCTATGTAATTTTTTTATTTCTATATTAGATATTTCACCTATATTGTATACACTTTCCAAAAGAGTGGAGGAATAAGAAAGAGATTACATTTTGGAATTTACTTTTTAATATAGCATAAAGGAGTAAGGAGTAACAAAGAGATTAAGCAGCCGTAAATATTGTTCCTTTTCTCTTTGCATTTTATTTTATTTCCCTATGCATATAAATATATACTTTGATTTCTATCTATTTTTAATTTTCATTTCAATGAAAATATAAGACTAGTTTAGAGTCTTTGACCATTGATAATGTATAGTTAGTTTCATACAATAGAACAATATTAGCACTAGACAGGATTATAGCTAGTTAGACTTTTAAGTGACTCCCACATGGGATATAGTTTAGCCTTTAGGAGAAGAAATGGTTGCTAGCTATTGTTACTATCCAGACAAAAAATTACCATGTAGCACAAAAGAAGACCAGCTGTGGTCTAAAGACTCAAAACTGAGTATTTCTTAACAGACATTTGGAGCCCACAAGGCCATATGCAAGGACATATTTGGCTACCAAGAACAATTGCAACTCATTCCATTCGCAAGTGGTCCTAAGGATGGAAGAAGAAAACCATCTAGTCATCTGCAACAATTGCCTTACACAATACAATGTTACAGCAGATGAGATAAAAAGACTTTCTTCCATTCACAAGACAGTGTTGCAAAGGGATAAAAGACTATTCTCTCGTCCGCAAGACACTGTTGTGGACGTCTGTGTTTTTTTAAATCCTGGCCGCGAAATCTTCTTCCAATCAATAGAGCAAGATTTGGCGGTCATGTAAGCCCTTCACATACCAATATGTGGTACGGATATACACACACACACATATATATATATGAAGCTAAAGTTGCAAGAAAAATAATCTCTCTAACATTGCATGCCTAGGATTCTTTCTTTTTTTATATTTAATTTTCTCACGCCTACCTCTCTCTCTATGTAATTTTTTATTTCTATATTAGATATTTCACCTATATTGTATGCACTTTCCAAAAGAGTGGAGCAATAAGAAAGAGATTACATTTTGGAATTTACTTTTTAATATAGCATAAAAGAGGGAGGGAGTGAGAGAGAGATTAAGCAGCCGCAAATATTGTTCCTTTTCTCTTTGCATTTTATTTTATTTCCCTATGCATTTTATTTTATTTCCCTATGCATATAAATATATACTTTGATTTCTATCTATTTTTAATTTTCATTACAATGAAAATATAAGACTAGTTTAGAATCTTTGACCATTGATAGTGTATAGATAGTTTCATACAATAGAACAATATTAGCATTAGACAGGATTATAACTAGTTAGACTTTTAAGTGTCTCCCACATGGGATATAGTTTAGCCTTTAGGAGAAGATATATGGGATATAGTTCCATATACATGAGCTCACATTCTGACTCAGTATGACTCGCCTGATGCAGCAGTAGTTATATTATCATAGAGAACTAAAGAGAACTGCAACTCACCTAATGAATTATCTTCCTTATCTTTGTACTGGTATGACTTGGGGAAAATTGCTGTATTTGGCTGAAGAATGAAGACCACAACATAGAAGGAAATAATTAACTGAATAACCAGTTTTAGGGTATAAATCGAGTTACCATGAATAAGATAATATAACTAGAAAAACCAAAATAAGGGGGAAAAACTAGAGTTTGAAAATAATGAAATCTTACAGGGTTTCGCAAGGCCTTATACGGGGAATCATCTAACATGAGTGTGTTAGATTCATTATAGTGCCCACTCTCCCATGGAAGATCACACTCATGCTTTTCCCATAGTTTTCTAAGTTCCTTTAAGACTAGAGGCTTCTGCCAGTTCTCAAGAGTATTAAAACCTGTCATAGTACAGTGGGATTGATCCTGTAAAAAACAATTTTCATTATGTTAAAAGAACTGTTAAATTGATTAGCTAAAGAACTGAAATAGGTAAAAACTGAGCTTACAAAGTGAAGATATACAATAGTCAATAGGTCAATTCATCTTAATTCTGCTCACGCAAAATGAATTGAGAAAAGAAAAATGCACTCCAATCTCTTTCATACTTTAAACAACATTGTAAATACGTTTGCAAAACTTAGCTGCATCTATAAGAAATGCCCTATGTGCATACTAGAGACTCCACTAGAATTATAAGTGACACTCTAGAAGGCCTTAGTGCAACTTAATTATAGTTTAATTCTGCAAGATATTAAAGAAAAATAACCCTTGCACCCCTAAGGCTATTTTTGTTAGCATGAATGATGCATGGATAGGATTATTGTACTAATTTAATGCCTTTAGGGACTATTTTATCCCATAATTAGTCCTTTATTTAATCTCAACAAAGAGTCCACCCTTAATAGACTGAAAAAACAAAAACAAAAAGAGCACTTAAAAAAGTGCAGCCCTCCAATTAATGATGATGGACTAAAATCCCAAGCGCAAAGCTGGTATTATATAATCTACTTATTGACTTATCAAATGATCGAATGATAACAATTAATGATGCATTCTAGATTATCTTCCACCATCAAATAGTCCATGGAATTAAATAAAGGGTTAATCATGAAATAAAGTAGTCCTTAGAGGAATTAAATAATACAATTATTCATATCCATTCATAACAAACATAGTCTAAGTTGCTATCTCAAATCCTTACCCTAGTTCATCTCAACATGAAAACCCTGCATATAAGCCCCAATTCATCTTTCTTTCATAATAGGGCAGCTTTACATCCCTTTTCTAAGTATGTCCTGCATCACACACACTTGAGGCCATCAAGCTTGCAAATCTATTTTCCAAATCACGTGTCTTATGAAACTGTCGAAATCCCATTTGTCTTTTTGTTTGTCATTGTATGGAAGATGCAGTTTGTTAATTTAAGAAGTCCAAAAAAATGATGGTGCAATCAGATTGTCACAATGATTGGTAAACTAACCCAACATAGCAAACACAATATGGATCCAGTACCAACAACTCTAATATATCAAAGTGTGATCAAGACCTATAACTGTAATTTGCCCATGCCAAAATAAATCTCCTAATTCCAACTTCTATATTAATAATAAATTCAACCAAGTCTTAGTGCATGTTTTCGATTTAAGATATCAACATAGTTCACCAAGAGCATCAGCTAATAATATAATTTACCTTTAGACATTTATCTCACAACAACATGAAATAAGTGTTTAGGTAATCTTAAATAAAGCAGGAAAGAATCAGTATAATGACATGTGAAATTAGGACAATGAAAGGGGGGGAAATCAGTATAATGACATTTGAAATTTAATAGATGTTTTTCAAAAACTGTGTAAATGGCTTACCCAACAAAATAGCAAATTTGAACTGCTTTTTCCCATAAGAAAATCAATAATCATTTTCACGTTTTTCCTGTAGGAAGTTAACATTGACATAAATAAAGCATAAAACATTAAGACAGTTAAAAGTAAATTAAAAATGATAGATAACTATCAAGAAGATATATTTTATTTTATTTTATCAATAAAACTAGCAGGAAGATATATAAGATTACAAACTGAAGACAGATACAAGAAATATTAGATTATAAGTAAAAGGTTGAAGAGTACTTTGTTCTTGATGACCATACGCCTACGTCAAATCTCTCAAAGCAAAACTGCAGAAAATCGTCGCAGAAGGGCCTCTTGAAAACTAACATGTCAAGTGACAATAAAGTTAGAAACTTTGTGGGGCAGAAAATAATGGACTTAATGTGAAAATTTTACTCATGTAACTTAATTCTCACCAGCTTTCATCCCTATTATTTTGTAATCTTTATATTTATTTTTATCTGGCACATGTTGAACAACATCAGCAAGGAGCCCATTCAAATCAAGGACGAGAAGCTTTCTTCTAAAATAGCCGGTAAGAGTTATTCCAATGGAAGACTGCAACAATTCTTTGTTTGCATTTGGAGTAACATTATCTTTCATTTCATCCAACTTTACAGGTGAACAACTTGAATCATTGATCTTAGATCGTGTCTTCTGGTCCAGGGGCTCATTCAGAGAATCCTGAGAAGATGGATCATCAGAAGCTATCTGCCCCTTGCACAACCTTGTAGATTCTTCAGGTAGTGCATCTGCAGAATGGACATCACTTAACACCTTGTGGTCAACATTTAGTTTGGCCCTTTTAACCTGCTTGAAATCTTCTCCTGAAAGATCTGGTGAAGACAAATCCATAGCAAAACCATCTTTGATATCTTCCGAATTATCCATCTCAGTTCCATTTATGCTATCCCCACTTGTGTGTTTAATATCAGAGCACCCATCCAAGTGCATCTCTACTAATTTATCTTCCTCAACATTCCCTGAGGTAACATGTCCAGAACCTGATTCTCTTTCCAATGTATTCTTTACACAGCCAGGAGAAATTGCTCCACCTGAGCCATTCAACAAAGTAGTTTGCCTTCCCTTTTCTACAACTTCAACAGAAGAGTCAGCACCCACTTTGGATTCCAAACTTTGGGCTGTGCGACGTAAGGCTCTATTCCGTTTCTTCCTAAGGGATTTAGGAGTCTTTTTATGTGTACTGCACTGAGAGACATTATTAGCGCCCTCCTGGTCTGTCGAAATTGAATTCAAATGTATCTCATTGGTGTTATCAGTATCAATTGTGGTTGGGTTATCCCTTCCACCACAATTATTCTCACATAGCCTCAGTTCTGCATCATGCTGCATTAATTCAGTATCTGCCATTAAAACAGGCTGCTGAACTGAATCATTTTCTAGGGGACTACTACTATCATTTATCAAAGAAGTACATTTTGCATTATCAGGATCATCACTTGTTGGTTCCTTCCCCCTACTCTTTTTCTTTTTCTTTTTCTTTTTCTTTTTATTTGCCTGCGCCGGTGCATCCAGTGCTGCATCAGGCTGCAGAACTGAATCATTTTCTAGGGGACTACTACTATCATTTATCAAAGAAGTACATTTTGCATTATCAAGATCATTACTTGTTGGGTCCTTCCCTCGACTCTTTCTCTTTCTCTTTTTCTTTGTCTGCGCCGGTGCACCCAGTGCTGCATCAGAATTTATTATCTTGGAACTCGTATTTGAGCAAGCCTCGACCTGCATTGAAGTATCCGATGCAGCAATCTCTTGCTGTATCATTGTATTTGGAGGTATATTTCGCCCCTTAATTTGTTTACTCCTCTTTTCCTTTGATTTTCAAAAAACTAAGCTACACATTACAATAAATAGTTGATTTTGACACTATCTAAGAGAAAATCCTTCCCAATTTGCATTTTTTGGGTAGCCGAATCGATTAGATGAGAAGGAAGATGTTAGTGTTTATAATTAGGGCACAGACCTGATTTCGGCGCCATTGATGATACTTTCAAGCTCTCTCCTCCTCCGGACAGCGACTCTCTCTCTCTTCTCTTTTACTTGGTGTGGCGGCAGTTAGCGAGGTGAAATTAAAACCCTAGATAAACAACCTACTGTTTTTATAAAACAATTTTATTGATTGGTTAGCATGTTGAATTCATTGTATTTGTGTTAACATTTAACCCCGCATGAATTACATATTCTATTATATTTTTAAAAATAATTATAAAAATATTATACTCATAAAATATATATACAATTAATATAATTTTATATTTATTTATAATATTAATGAAATTAAGATTTCTTAATTTAAAAAATTAGTATGCAATTAGGATTCCTTAATTTAGGGATTAATTATTTAGATGACTTCTTCTCTCTCTTCTCATATAGAACAACTGTATTTTGTTGATGCACTAATGGTGTAATTACTTTCTAATTATTGTATATTTTTGAAAATAGCTCTTATTGGATAAGGTTATTGATGTTCGTTTAACTACCGAGTCGAACACCATCTCGAATTATACCCAAGCAATTTGAATTTTTCGAACAAATATAATTCAAGTATCAATAGAAAATTATAATTTGAAAAGGTTCGAGTAACTCGGATCAAAGTCATTAAATTTTCAGAGAATTGCTTGGGGACAACACCAACTGAACTTCTAAAGTCAATGAATTTCAACAATTTATTTTAATGCAAAGCATAAATATCAAAATACTAATCAACCAAAAAAGAAAATATGGTAAACCATGCACAATGCCAATATTTGGCATGTCTCACCTTTTCTCACTCATTTATACCCCATTACTACATTGGTTCCAGTTCAAATAACAAGCTATATGAACTTTAGAACAACTTAAACAAAACAAGAAACCAGCTATAGATAAACCCATGGAGAAATTCACAACAATAAATCTTGAAATTAAACATGCCCTGCTCCAAAATTTGCTTGATTGATATGATCAAATTTGACCCATGATCAAACAACTTCCAACCTGTGTTCATCAAAAGATCAAATCAAGAATTATTCAACACTCAAGACAAGTTAACAAGTGAAAACATGCTCAAGAAATGGAGAGAAGTACTAAAACCGCACCAAATCTTATGATTTTATGTGCTATTTTTATTCGAAACCGCACCAATCGCACCACGTTCATCCTTATGTCTGATGTATGTTTAGTTATCGAGTGTTTGGAGGGTTTAAAATATTTGAACTTTCAAGCACATTCTAAAATCTCTTATTTGTATTATAAGCATTGTTTACGAGCTAAATGTAACACACAAAAATAGTGCAATACGCATGCTAGTAACTAAACAAATTTTAAAAAATATCAAATCCATGACATCAGTTTTATGTGATACGTCTGAACCCAAAATTTATTTTATGTTTTTGAGCTATACGTTTTGACATGCTATAATGTTAAAATCACATGTAACAAATTTCTTTTTTTTTTCCTAGTTTAATTGAACGGGTATTTTATTTGAGCTCTAGAAGAGGATTTGGGGTCAAAATACAAATAAATAAAATTATAAATCATTCATGTCTAGTTTTTGTTTTTCATTTATTTTTCAATTTAATGACATGCTTGAGCAATGCAAAAAATTCCTATTTCGTAAAACTCAAATTTCCTCTATATGATAAGTTTGTTTAAAATAATAAAATAACCTCAAAGACTCAAAGTTATCATTTAATGCCTCGAGCTTTGGAATAATTCAGATTCGACACCGATATGACCTTTTACTTTAGAATTGAGTCCTCAGATTGTGACATATAAAAGCGGGAACAGGCCTATACGGACTCCAGATCTGATCCAGACACAGGTCGGATATTTTTCTCATTCCCTCTCTTCACCATTTCAACTCTCAGAGACTCACACTAGTACGCTCTCACTACTGTATGATCTGTTTTCTTTAGCTCATTTCACGCCGATCTGCAGTTATTTTAGCATTTTTCAATGTTTTTATGTAATTGTTTGTCATTTTTGAGGTACAACTACAAAGCGCGAGTAAGATCTAGTGTTTGATGCCGATTTTACGCCTAATTTTTATATGATACGTACTGACATTCTTGTATTCTCCAAAACTATGTTCATGTTTAAGCTTAAAAAACTATAAAGAACTGTTAGAATAGTGGATCACTTTGCTTTCTGATGTTTATGGTCTTGATTAATTGGCAATGTGGGGTTTGTTTTAAATTTGCCTTTTAATTTTGGTACCTTTTGTTTTGATTATAGTTTTATATTGGTTAAGATGTAGGAATTGTTGGTGCGAATTTACTCAGTTTGGAATCAAAAGAGCTATGAGTTTGAGGAGGAAAACATAGTGATATTTATATAAAATATATATTAAAAAAAAAACCTTCTTAATGAATACAAATCCGACTATATATATATATAATTAGTTGGGTCCCGTACCTCCATCACGGACGGTGAGATTTATTTCAAACTTTGAACGGCCTAGATGATTTATTGAGTGAGCGGGAAATTCAAAATTATTTGTATTTTATTAGATAGATTTGGAAAGATTTAGTATCCAATATAATGTGAAAAGTGTAATTGGCTATTGGAACATTCCTAGAATTTTAAATTTACCTTCTTTTTTTCCCTTTCTTTTGCATTGAACTTTCAAGAGCTTGAAACAAAGGCTCATTACATTTTCTATTTAGTGGAAATTGTAGTGGTTTTGATGAATGCAAAACAAGGTTCCTAAATATGTTTGAGGTCAATAATAGGCTGGAGTGGGAATGATCTGAAAAATTAGTCCCCACTCCCAACTTATATTGTTTGCATTGACTTTGTCATGAAATAGTTTCTATTCTTCTAATAAATTTGATTGATAGATGCTCTTAGTCTCTCACTTTTTTCTTTTTCTTACATCATATAAAAATTCGGCCTAGAATGGGGAGTTTTCACAAGAATTTTGCAATCTTGGTACTTTACACTCCCCTGTTGTTTCGTTTGCTTTTTATCCCCTACTTTTACTTTTTACTCCTTTTTATATAATAATTGTCACTTTAATGCAAATTTAACTGTGAAATTTAAATTTTGGTTCTTGGCTCTTGATTACTTCATATTTCTATTAAAAAAAACTCTAATATGATAAGAATAATTATTCCGAGATTCATGTTTTTATTAATATGTGTTGCATGCATTTTGAAATGTTGCAAATAGTACAACTAATTTTTTTTGGTTGACATTCATTTGTGCTTCATATGATTTATGAATACAATAGTTTAAATTCCATAGTTGTTGAAAATGTGAGCAGATTTGGAGCTTCTAATAAATATTTAAATCAGTAATCATGGGCCGTGGAGTCAGCAGTGGAGGGGGACAGAGTTCACTGGGCTATCTTTTCGGAAGTGGAGGGGCACCAAAACCCACTCCTGATAATGCAGCAGCTCCTCAAAATCCAGGACCAGTTGCTGGCAGTGAGCCTCCTCAGAAGTCTGCTGCTTCTGCTGCACCACCAGTGGACATTACTAAGCAGATTCCAGCTGGTATCCAGGGAAACAAGGCTAACAATTACTTCCGTGCCGATGGACAGAACAGTGGCAACTTCCTTACGGTATGATCTTCTGTTTTGATACTGGTTATACATGTTCTGTATCAAATGCCATTGTCATGGACCATATTAAATCATACACATTGGTGGAGATGTTTGGCATCCTAATTGTTGTAGAATGATGCTTATTATTTGCGGGTGGATTGTACTTTTTTCCAGGGGCGGATCCAGCCAAAAAGGTTTAGTAGGGTCAAATTCGAAAAAAAATTTGTTAAGAATAAAAATTATAACTATATATATATATATATTTTTCTAAATCCAATATAATTTCTCAACACTTAAGTCGTTAAGTTTAATATATATATATATATATATATATATATATATATATATTCATAATTTTCTTATGATAAGGCCACACGGAATAAAGAAAACTAAGTAAATAGTTTTGGAGTTTTAACACCTTGTATTTGTCTTTGAGTTTTAATTCGGTGATAAAAGAAAAGGAAGTGAATGAAAATAAAAGGAGATAATGTCAGTTTTATAATAGAAGATAATTTTTTTTAAGAAAAGTGGTGTTTTTGAGTTTTAATTAGAAAAAAATATAAAAAAAGGAGTGTATTTTGAGTCAAAAAATTTCTTCTCATTTTTTTTACAACTAAAAAACTTTACAGGTTGTTAGTTAAAAAAGAAAAAAAAGTAGAAGAGAGTACTTATTTTTTTAGCCAAATATTACACATGGAGAGAGAAATAAGAGAAGTAATACAAAATTATCATTACTTTAAAAAATCATTTGTACAAAAAGAGGGTGGTGATAGGGGTGTGTACTGTGGGAGAAGGGAACACATGGACGAAAATTCAGTGGGGGCTGGTGCCCCCTGCCCCTGTAGATCCGCCCCTGCTTTTTTTCCAAAATATTAAGGTTGTCCTAATTTTTTTGTAATTTATGATGGTACTAAGTATTTGAGTAGAAGCTGTAACTGAAATATGTTTTAGAGATGGATGGTGATTTCAGATATTTATAGCATGAATAATCACTTTAGGATAAAAAATACAATTTAAGGCTATGCTAACATACTCTTAAACTTTCAGCAGCAAAGCAGGAAATCCAGGACCTTATTAAGATAAAAGAATATGAGATTTAGGAAAATATCATTACTAACATGTGATTGCTATCAGAGTAGGAGTCATATCGAGTCGATGCACTTCAACCTTCCATATCTTCACATTATTTTCCCTTGTCAAAATCATGAACCTTCTAGAGGGTACAGAGAGCTGTGAGCCTGCGGTTAGCAACTGCTGTAGCTAGGATCCACTTGAGTAAGTTTCTGTTTACACACTTTCTTTGCTAGAAACTGCCTCAGTCGAAGGTTCCAGTGTTTCTTGACCAACTTTTACAATGACTGAGGTAGTTTTGAATTTATAATATATTAATGTTACAAACCAAAAAATAGTTTGAATTTGCATTTATCAATCATGTCATACAAAATATCAATATTTGGATAATCTTGTTGAGAAAATATATGGCTTGTTAAATACCGCAATGACTAGTGCTCTAATCAAGGCCTAGTTTGATGTTAACTTCTCCTACTTGGTTATAATACAAATTAATATTCTCAACAATTTTGAGCTGGCTTAGTAATAATTTATTGATTGTATTTCGTGCAGGATCGACCTTCAACCAAGGTTCATTCAGCCCCAGGTGGCGGGTCTTCCTTGGACTACCTCTTTGGTGGCAGCGGCGGTGGCAGCAAGTAATGCCCTAGTGCTTGCAAGTGTAAAACCATTGCTTAGTGTTGTTGGTCTAAGACCCGATTAAGATTGGAACAAAATATATGTCCATTTCTTGGTCAATGCAGCAGTTATAAGTTGTAATATAGTCTTCTTTGTTTAAAGGGATGTTGGGATGAGGCTTGGTCTTAAGTTTTGATGCATGATCAATCCTGAACTATCTGGCTTCAGCCATTGTCAGTCCAATGAAATTTGACTTGTTTTTCTTCAATTTGGCTTCTATTTGGCGTTTCTATGATAGCATTGTCATTTTTCAATATGTTTTTTTATTATTCATGTTGGTGGACAATAACATATACAAAAAAAATGGATTTGAGCTGCTTTGAAACCAATGTCAAGTTGAGCTCTGAATAGCCATACACATGTATAATTTAACTGCTAATTTGTGTTCAAACCATTGATTAAAATGAGTGTTCTGGTTGGCAGGTACATCATGAACAATCTAAATATGAATTTTCCAAATACCAGCCTCAGCTTCAGATATGATCATCATTTTCACACACAACTCCATTTTAAACTATAATAATAGATGTAGTTATCCTCGCCTTTGCCTTTGCGAGGAGCTCTTGATGGAAGTTCTCCTCTTGATGGAAGTTTCAAGATGTCCGGAAAGAAGAAATCAAATGGGGAACAAAGGGAGTAGCTATTTTATCACTACGACAGGAAGCAAGTCATTGATCTAAACCTCCATTTCTGGAAACTGGCAACGAACAAAAACCAAAACTTGATTATTGATATAAAACAACCACATGGACTAGTCCCAAGTGCATCCGGTTTAGAGTGTAGTTGTCAGACCACATAACATCAGTAAGTTCTATAGCTTTCTCCTACATTGATTATAGCAAAAGTTGCATTTTTAACTCTAGCGCCCTTTTTGTGAGCCTTCTTCCTAAATAATAGGAGCATCCTTAAACTTTCCTTCCCCACTTCCAGGCACCAGCAAAGTAACATTGATTGTTAAATATTACCCAAACTAAGCTTCAAATAGCATATACATGCTAATTTAGGTATGAGAATTGTTAAATCCACAACAATTTTTGTTATTTTCATAACAAAAGTATCTCTGTAGATGTATAGCGACGGTGAAAACCGTCGCTATACGATACATAGCGACACTTTTGTTGTGAAAATAACATTTTTTGTTATGGATTTAACAATTTCCTTTAGGTATTACTAAGATAAACTGGCCAAAAAGGAGAAAACGAAAAAGAGCAAACTTCAAACCCTAGGAATATTTTCTTAGTCTGAAAAGAGGGGAAAGCAGTAAAATGAGAACTGAATTTCACCTTCATTTTTGAATCAATTCTTCAACAAGACAACTGCAAAATGAAGAATCAAGCTATTTTCATATTTTTCTCGCATCACAGTCCAACGGGTATATGCTGAACATTTTCTTTTCAGTATACAAGATTAAAGACCCCTGTTCTTTCCCTTTCCTCTCCAGAACGAAACTAAAAAATGTGCGTAGGAATGACTTCAGCCAGACAAAAAAGTTACAACAAGTTGTCACCCGTCTTGAGGATTGGAAAGCAGATGAAACTGTCGAAAAGTCTATAATTGATATACCCGTAGCAACTATAAAAATGAGTCATTTGCTGCAAAAAGAGGAAGGTGACCATTTAGTTAGTCAAACACATTAACTACTAGAAAGACAACCATACCATCAATTTACTTTGATCAGCAACTTTACTCTTGCTTATCTCAATGAGCTGTTGAAACTGAATGGTCAGCAGTTAATTTTGACGAGGAATACAACTTACAATTAGTTTGGTGGCAAACCCCACAAATAAGAAAGAAAATAGTTCTTCAATTACCTGTCAACTGCAACCACGATCACTTTGCAACTATACAAACTGGACAAGTCATTTGTGATAAGCTACGACCTCAATAGAATTCTACCACCTTTAGACATCAAACTGCTTGCACCGGAGGATTTTTCATTCATGGGACTGTGTTCTTCAGTAGTCAAGGCTCTGCCATCTATAAACCAAAGAACGCCATTTAGGTTTGTTAGAGATAAGATATATTGAATATTGTTGATATGTTATTACAAAGAGTACTAAACCTTGTATATAGGCTACTAGTTGAGTAGTGGCCAAGTAT
>CM035094.1:47550498-48065498 GCA_020205505.1 Panax japonicus
TGAGTTATTATATAAGTGAAATATTCGAAGGTCGTTGTATGACCTAGAATGTGTAAATGTGGTTAGTATTCTGGCTTTGTGCTAGAATTAATTGTTGTGAATTATCAAGACGAGAACGAAGATTTTTTGGGATTGTTTGCGTAAAAACACTATTTATCCGATGACGTTCGGAGCTAGGGTTTGAGATTATGAGAAACGTGTAATGTTAGAATATGACGATATTATGGAATATCCAATAATATTTCCGTTATGGCCAACGAAGTTTTCACCTGCGGACTTAAAACCTAAGGGTTTGTGAAAGAGGTTTCCGAAAGGGAAATGTAATGCGTATAGTCGTTTCCATTATTATACGTAAGGAATATGAGTATTATACTAGTATGTATACGAGTATGATATGAAGAATAGTACGACGTATAATACGAGTATTATATGAATATTATACGAAGAGAATACGTGAGTAATACGCGTAGAATACGAGTTGTATTATTAAAGTATGAGTTAAGGATTTTATCCAATCCAATTGGACAATGAATTAATTATACAAGCCCAAGTCAAGGCCCAATATTAGATTGGTTAAAGCCCAATGTTTTTATGTCAAGCCCAATCCAAAAAGTAAACCGCGGGTCAAACCGGTGGGTCAAGAGATGGGTAAAACCCATGGGGCAACCTATGGGGATGACCCATGGACATGGTGGACCGACCGCTTGGTGTGCAAGTCAAGTGTATCACTTGGTCACCAAGTACTTTACTTGGTGACAAAGTGGTAATTAAGTAAGGAGGTGGAAAATTGGACATTTTTGCCCTCATTTGGTTTTCTATAAATAGAAAGCTAAGAGTTGGATTTTTGTTGTTTTACAAAGTTTGTCCAACATATTTGAGAGAGAGAAAAGAGCTAGAATCCTATAATCCTTCTACTTCCAAGCAAACCAAAAGACGTTTATCAAGAACGTTAACTACTTCAAAGGTAAATTCCTATAAACCGTAATCTTCATCCTTTTCGATTTCTTTCTCATAGAAGAATCGTAGATGAGTGGAGAATGTTTATAGAGAAGATATAAGAATGCCTTTTAATGACCAAATCATTGATAGGTCATGACCAAATAGAAATCGTAAGTGTTTACGTGAGTTAAAACCATAGAAAGTCTTGAAAGTTAACTTAGTTATAATTGAATGTTTTGGAAACTGTTGTAGATAAGATATGTGCATCTTGATTGGTTAGGATATAGATATAAAGTCCATGGAGTATTCCATGTGATTTGGCTTAGAGAACATTAGTATTGAAAGTTATGGCGGATTTTACGGAAATAGACGTTAAACGTCGAAAATGCATAAAGTCAGGATTAAAGGTCAAAAGTTGTCGTGTGACTTGAAAACGTCAGTTTCCAATGTCAACACATGAGATAAGGTAATTAAGAGTCGTTGGCGAATGAATCGTCGCATTCCGACTTATAACGGAGAAAACGAGTATTGAACGGGCAAAAACGTTAAACGAACGCTTAAAAACGAACTTAATGGTGAATTCCAAGTTAACGGATTCGAAAATTTGAAATTCTTATATGAACAAGTAAAGTATGTAATTCCTAAATTGTAGGAATTCGAATGGGTCAATTCGGATGTAAAACGAAAAAATTAGGAAGCCGGGAGTTTCGTTAAGAAACAAAATCTGTTTTGGCTAACTGGTGCACAGACTCGGCGCCCCAGCACCAAAACCAGTACAAAGTGGTGGCACCGCAGAGCCAGACACAGCCGATTACCTTGTCAACTCGCGCCGCAGCACCACTAATATACAAAGGATGCCGCGCCACAGCGCTGGCAGTGGAAAAAAGTTGACCAAGTCAGGTTTAGTTCCCTTTTGAATGTAGACTTAAAGTAAGATGTTAAAGGTACTTAAAGTACATAATGAGACTTACTTTAAAACACTTATAAGATGTTAATGTAAGTAGAATGGGTAAGGTTTAATGGAAATTAAATGAAGAATGCAATTACGTAATGAGTGAACCGTGAATGACGTTCAACATCGGTAATTAACCATTAATGATCGAATGTCGGCTAAGGACATAAGAACGTTAATAAAACGTAACGAAGTATAGAAAGTCAAATCGACTTTAGTAACTATGTTAAAACAAGTAAAACATAGAAGAGAAAGAAGTTGGTTAGAACCGTAAAGTGAGTTTGTTTGATAACTAATTATAGTGTTCTATGTGAATGTATCATGTAGATCCTATAAAGACTGTGAATAGTTGGAATATATATTTGAAGACGCTTGAAGGCAAGTCTTTCTTAACTCTTGTCTGACCTTCGTGTTAGCCAAGTTTTTACGTAAAGCATGTACTTACTGATGTGATATTCATATGTTTCATTGTTAAGACTTGCTGAGCTAGTTATGCTCATTCTTGCTTGAACCATATGTTTGCAGCTAAAGCCGAACTAACTAAGAGTTCTATGAGAGATAAAGGCAAGGCTAAGATGGACAATTAGTCGTCCTGTAATATACTAGTATATTTGTATGTAATATACTTATGAAGAACAACGAATGTATTCAGTTATGAACCTGGGAAAGGATTTATTACAGATGTAACACAAAGATGGTAATTACACTCATTTTGTTGTTATTTCAATGGAATGATTGTATGAAATGTAGTATCGTGGAGCACCATCTGTCGGGTTGGAAGATACCCAGATTTAGGGGCGTCAAATAGATTCCAATATATGAGGAATGGATTCTAGACGTTGTAGCACTCATCAGTCCCAGAGTAATATGAAATATCCTTAGTATGCAACAAAGAAGCGTATTGAAGAAGCTAAGGGAAGTACCATGGGTAAGGGCGGCAAAACACCTTTTCAGGTGTTAGGTGAGAAAGCAGTCTGTTGTGTCAGTGGGCCAGAATACAGTTTTAGAAGATGTGCAGAAATGTCTGCATCAAAGATCAGAAAAGTCAAATGCATTTAATGCCTCAATGGATGGATCCAACGGATAGTTTTCAATATCACATATATGCAGATCAGAAAGATGAGAGCGAACTAAGCAAGCCTTGAACAAACAATTTGAACATCTTTCTCAAGCTTAACTCTACAATCTGAGATATTGCAAAGCTTGCTCAGCTACTCAGTTCTTTAGAACACGTGCTTACACAACAACTGAGTAGCAACCATCAAGAACTCAACATTATCAGTCAACTAAAGAAGAGTACCAAGTCTGCTGGACTTGAAGAGTTCTTAGTAAACTATAAGAAAGCCAAGTCTGCTGGACTTAAAGAGTTCAAAAGTGAACTAAGAAGTTCCTAGACTGCTGGTCTAGAAGGAATCTGTGTGATTCAGAAGTTGTAACAGACATCCTTAGTGGATATCCTACTCGTTGAGTAGAAGAGTGGACTAGGAGCTTTAAGTGCTCTGAACCACTTAAAAACGACTGTGTATTTTATGTTTATGCCATAACTGCCATATCTGTTATATCTGCCATAATTGCCTCACTCTCATAACTCCACTGCTTGGTAAAGAAGATTAAAACAAATATTAATTCTGCTAAGTTTTAATCATTATCAAAGAACTAGTTTAAAACAAAAAGATTTTTTAAAATATCTATTCAACCCCCCTTCTAGATAACTATTGTGCCAACTAGGAACTAACAATATGTATCAAAGCAGGTTCTATTTTATAGATTACAAGCTTTAGTAGATCTAATGGCACTCGAACCAAGCAAATCCAGGACCGGGGGAGGCAGCAAGCCACCAATATGCAACAAGGATAAATTTGCTAACTGGAAAGTCAGGATGCAAGCGTACATGGACTCAATAGATGAAGATCTATTTGAGACCGTTCAAAATGGGCCCTAAATTCGAACCAAACTTGCACCAACCACTAACGATCCAAATCGAATATAGATCAAAGTTAAAGAAGAGTGGATAGACAATGAGAAGAGAGCTGTCTAACTTGATAAGAAGGCTAAAGGATGTCTTACTGGTAGGGGCCAAAGGATCTTCTGAAAAGAAGAACGATTCAAAGAAGGCAAATAGAAAAGGCCAAAACAAAGGATAATAAGAACAAAACTGATACGGATAGCAAATGAATTTGCTTCCACTACAATAAGCCTGGACACTGGAAAGAAACTGCTAAAAGCATATTGCAGAGGCTAACCAAAGAAGCTTAGTGAAATTTCGGTTACAGATACAAATTTGTTCATGATTTAAAATTAATTTTTCTTTATGTCAAGGTTCTACTTGGGTATTGGATACCGACTTTGGTTATCATAAATATAGATTTATGAAGGGACCAAGCAGAAGTAGAAAGCTAAACAAAGATAATAAATCTTATGTGCGTGGAATGTAGCAAAGGTTGCCACATTAGCCACAGAAACTTATAGTTTAGCAATGCCTACGGGCAAATCTATTAAGTCAATAAGTTGTTATTGTATTCCAGTACTTGTTGGAAACATTATTTCCATTTTATTGTTGGACAACGAAATCTTTGGTATTATATTTAAGAACAATTGTTGTTCTATTTATAATAATAATAATGTTTTGTATAGAACTGGAATATTACTTAATGGATTTTATATACTTGACTTACGTGAAAATATATTTTACAAATTAAATAAACTAGTATAAGAAAAGGAGATGATCATTCAAAGAGTTGAATGTGTGTATTTGCTGAAATACAAGTGTGAATTATTGACAAAGTATTAAGATTCTTTTATTAGATCAAGGAATAAATACTTGAGAAATAAGTTTCTAGATCATCTCAAATGGTTTTCTCATAATGGACGCCTCACGATACGCAATAATTGATTTATGTATCTGAAAGGAAAAATCGTACCTTGTTGGACATGGTGCAGTCCACAATAATTTTACCGACATTCTGGTATCCTTCTGAGATAATGTCCTAGAAATGGATGCATATCTACAGAAAAGGTAACCTCAAAATTCGGCCCCAAGACTCCATAAAAGTTATGGATAGGGAGGATTCCTAATCTTAAGTATGTTAAGATAAGGGGTTATCCAATTTATGTGAAACGGTTTCAAAGGATAAGCTTGGGATAAGATTTGACATGTACAGATTTGTGGGACATCCTAAAGTAAGTTTAGGGCATATGTTCTATAATCCTACTTAGCAAAAAGTGTTTGTTAAGAAACATGCTAGCCTTCTAAGATAAAGATGTTTATCATTGAAGGGGCTAGTGGGAGGATAATAGATCTTGAAGAGTTCAAGAACCACAAAACACTATAAGTCAAATAAGAGGAACCTGTGGATAGACCTATTGTACCACAACCGAATTGTAAATCTGGAATAGTACCGAAGATACCTAGGAGGTATGGATTCATCATGGATGATGATGATGATGATGAGGTACTCGTTATAGAAGATGATGATTCAGAGTTAAATACGATGAGGTAAGAGTTTTAGTGTGTACAAAAGGGTCAGTGGGAGCGTCGTGAAATTTCTAGTATTATATGTTGATATACTACTGATGAGGAATAACATACCAATGCTACAATCAGTAAAGATAAAGTTGTCTAAACATTCCTCCATGAATGATTTGGGAAGAGTATCTTAATTGGGGAAGCAAATCTATATAGATAGATTTTAAAGGATGCTCGGCTTAACCCAAGGAACGTATATTCATTTGATGCTAAAGTCGTTTAGCATGGCAAACTCCATGGGATGTCTCATGTTGATGAGCCATGGAGTGTATCTCTCTTAATAGTCCCCATAGACTCTAAAAAGAGAGATCGCATGAGTAACTATCATGTATGCAATGAAATATGCGAGACCTAATGATGATCAGTTATATTCTGGAGAAGAACACTGTAAGACAGTGAAAAACATCTTAAAGTACTTTACCGGCACTAAGGATGTGATCATATTCATGGTGGGTCTGAATTAAACTAGAGGGCTTTACATACTCAAGTTTTTCAGACAGACCAAGACGACAGAAAATCCACTTGAAGGTAAGGGTTACCTTGAATAGTGGTGCAGTGAATTGGAATGGTTCCAAATAGCAAAAGGTTACTGATTTAGTGATAAAGATAAAGTATATACCTGTAAATAAAGCTATAAGTTGATTGTTTGGATGATAAGTTCATTACAGAACTAGGAATAGTTCCTAAGTCTCATCTTGGATCTAAACATGTGTTGTGGCACTTTCATTTGATTATAAAAATCATTGAAAGAAGGGAAATCACTATAGAGATAGTGGACTCTCAAGAACAACATTACATATTAATTTACTGAAGCTTATCCAACAGCAGGATAATCGTCACTAAGAGAAGAAGAGTATGAGATACCATGACGATTGGCTTTAGTGCAAATGGGAGATTGAAAGTAGTATGCATACAAGCCAATCATATTTGATGATAAAGCATATACTTTGTAACAATCTTATTCATTTACTAATAAAAAATATTAATTTATTAAAGGTTTTTAATTATCTACATGATGCAGTTTTATAATATGTGATAAACTCAAAGTTTTAAGCAATGCTTTTAGAATAATGATGATGATCATTATAATGAGATCTAAATTCTTAGAAAGCTTAAAACTAAAATAGTTCCCAATCGTTGGATTACTAAATTGGGGATTAGTAAATCCGGATAGATTGGTACATACGTTGCTTGCTCATTAGATGAGGATGATTGATCTCATGATCATTTGTGTGGAGACACTAAAGCAAGTATGTAGGTTCTTATTAGAGAATAAGTTCACTGAACGTGGCTCGCTAAGGAATACCTAATGGTGTTTTACTTACCTGTCAATATGAATTCCTGTAGTGATAGTAGTACAAGTGATCCTTGGACTTGAGATCATCATAGTTTCTTGTGTATGATAAGTTATACTTTGACTTATTCCTTAAGACCCTTAGGGTATATCAAAGGGTATGCTTGAGTATAATAAGTTATACATGGAGATAATGTATGATCAATAAAGAATCTACCACTTCTAGTAAAAGAAGAGAAATGTCATATGTGATTCGATAAATGACAACCCAGTAGTCCTTGGCCAAGGCAGAATGAAATTAGAAAGGTGTTTCTAATTTGCATTATTTGGGATTGTGTATTTAAGAGTCAAAATACATATAATTAAATAAAATAAGACTTGACAGAAATTTTATGTCTTATATTTAATTGGGACATTGTATGGTGGAAGAATTGAATTGTACGGTAACTATTTACTCAAACGTTCTTTTATGATTAATGTTGAAATCTATATTATCTGAAAAGTCGTTAATCGCTAGAGAGGCTTATCCCTATTGTAGAATAAATATTATTTATTAAAATAAATTATTAGTTTAATTTATTTATTTAAATAAGATTAGAATTGTTCTAATTGATTTATTCACAACCGGCTTAATATGGAGAACCTAAAGGGTCACACCATAAAAGGAGAATAATTATTTAAGAAGTTAATGACATAATCGTAATAATAAGTTAAGTATATTTAATTTAATATATGGTGATAGAATAAATTAAATAGCTTAATATTTATTATTTAATATTTTAGAAATATTAAATATAAATGAATAAGAGGAGTCTTATTATTATTATTACTATTATTATTATTTAATTCCTAAAGGAGTTTGAGAATTAATTAATAAAAGTACTCTCAAATATCCTAATAGGATTAGGAGGCAAATTAATTAAAAGAGTTTAATTAATTATCCCTAATAAGATTAGGGAGCTTAAATAATTAAAAGAATGTATTTAATTAAATGAAACCAAATTCCTTAATTGTTAAGGAGGGTTGCCCACATCTATAAATAAGAGGAGTCTTATTATGGGTGAAGGTGTTGGCACTTTCACAACACGTGAATACGTAAATCCAATAGTTGGAAGAGTACGCCTTTTCTATGGAGATAGAAAACTAGGGTTTTTCCAAATACCCATCTTCTTGAATTCTTCTTCTTCCTTGGTGGATCACCTCTAGAGGCCAAACACTTGGGTGGCTAACGTTGATCAAAGGAAGGAACCAAACCCGGTGGATTCAAGTTGAACGCGAAAAGGATTGGAGGTGAACTTGTATCTGAGGAAGCTCAGATCTACAAGGGTATGATTCTTGTTCTTCTTTTTCCTTTAATTAATAATTGTGCATAAAGGGTGATCCGGGTATATGGTTTGTAAAATTTTTAAAACTCTGATTTTTCCACGTTTTCGCTTATTTTTGCAATTTGATTGCATTTATGAATAATACAAACGTAACAGTTAAAACAAGTAAAATATAGAAGAGAAAGAAGTTGGTTAGAACCGTAAAGTGAGTTTTTTTGATAACTAATTACAGTGTGCTATGTGAATGTATCATGTAGATCCTGTAAAGTTTGTGAATAGTTGGAATATAAATTTGAAGACGCTTGAAGGTAAGTCTTTCTTAACTCTTGTTTGACCTTCGTGTTAGCCAAGTTTTTACGTAATGCATGATATACAATGCATGAATGGTAAATAGAAAAGAGTCGATGCCTATTTTATCTGGGCTAGACAAGTATTGAAGGATAGATTGAATTATTTATAAGTTTGTTGATATAGAACTGTTAACGCTATCCTATGCCAAGTATTTGGTATGGATGAGAAGGTAAGTTTGTCTATGAACAAACAAAAGTATTTTCATCGATTATTTGATGGGCACGCGAGGTTGCCAAATGTTAAACGTAAATACGTTTAACGTAAGAGTGTTGATCAACATAGAGTACAATAGGCGGATCACCTAGTAGTGCTCATAAGTAAAGACGAGTGGATGGCCTTAGTGCCGGATATCCTTTTCAAGTATGAAATCGAAAAGAGTATGTTCATGGTCTATTGACCGGTTCATCATTCCTAAGCTATTATATATAGTCTAGAATTGTTGTAGTAGAAGTATTAGTCAAATGATTCAGGATGCTTAGTAAATAATTGTTCTGATATTGATATAAAGCATGTACTTACTGATGTGATATTCATATGTTTCATTGTTAAGACTTGCTGAGCTAGTTATGCTCATTCTTGCTTGAACCATATGTTTGCAGCTAAAGCCGAACGAACTGAGAGTTCTATGAGAGATAAAGGCAATGCTAAGATGGACAATTAATCGCCCTGTAATAGACTAGAATATTTGTATGTAATATAATTATGAAGAACAACGAATGTATTTAGTTATGAACCTGGGAAATGATTTATTACAGATGTAACACAAAGATAGTAATTACACTCATTTAGTTGTTATTTCAATGGAATGATTGTATGAAATGTAGTATCGTGGAGCACCATCTGTCGGGTTGGAAGATACCCGGATTTGGGGTGTCACAATCATAGTGTGCCTGCCTTGAAGGGACTCTTCCAAAATCGTAGAGTGGTCCCAATGTTTGCCGAGCCATCTCAACGATCGTAGTGTGCTGAAGGAAACATGGAGTTTACAAGTCAAAGATCGTAGTGTCCTCTCGGAAACGTAGAGTCAACAGCACGAACAAGTGAAGATCGTAGTGTGCAGAGGTTTAAGAAGAATCATAGTGCTCTCAACTGATAACATCAGACAAGGCACCAAGATGATAAGGCACTACGATCTAAATCATAGAGTATCATGACATGAATCGTAGAGCATCTGTCTTGTGTCAAAGAACGTCGAGCCTCATGATCTGAGTGAAGATAGATTTCAACATATGAGGAATGGATTCTAGACGTTGTAGCACTCATCAGTCCCAGAGTAATATGAAATATCCTTAGTATGCAACAAAGAAGTGTATTGAAGAAGCTAAGGAAAGTACCATGGGTAAGGGGGGCAAAACACATTTTCAGGTGTTAGGTGAGAAAGCAGTCTGCTGTGTTAGTGGGACAGAATGCAGTTTCAGAAGATGTGCAGAAATGTCTCCATCAAAGATCAGAAAAGTCAAATGCATTTAATGCCTCAACGGATGGATCCAACGGATAGTTTTCAAGATCACATATATACAGATCAGACAGATGAGAGAGAACTAAGCAAGCATTGAACAAACAACGTGAACATCTCTCTCAAGCTTAACTCTACGATCTGAGATATTACAAAGCTTGCTCATCTACTCAGTTCTTTAGAACAAGTGCTTACACAGCAACTGAGTAGCAATCATCAAGAACTCAACATTATCAACCAACTGAAGAAGTGTACCAAGTCTGATGGACTTGAAGAGTTCGTAGTGAACCATAAGAAAGCCAAGTCTGCTGGACTTGAAGAGTTCAAGAGTGAACTAAGAAGTTCCTAGACTGCTGGTCTAGAAGGAATCTGTGTGATTCAGAAGTTGTAACAGACATCCTTAGTGGATATCCTACTCGTTGAGTAGAAGAGTGGACTAAGAGCTTTAAGTGCTCTGAACCACTTAAAAACGACTGTGTCTTTTACGTTTATGCCATAACTGCCATATCTGTTATATCTTCCATAACTGCATCACTCTCATAACTCCACTGCTTGGTAAAGAAGATCAAAACAAATATTAATTCCGCTAAGTTTTAATCATTATCAAAGAACTAGTTTAAAACGAAAAGATTTTTTAAAATATCTATTCAAACCCCCTTCTTGATAACTATTGTTCCAACTAGGAACTAACAGACATGAAGAAGGTGTTTCCAGAGGAGTTCGAGTTCCTTACTGAAATAGTTAGAAACTGCATATTATGCAAGGACACTGCACACGACACGGTGATTGATCAACAGTTATAGATCATGTCTGCTATAGTCTTGAAGAAACGTATTAACTTTGGAGTTATCCTATTTGATCAAATATCCAAATGGGTAGAAAAGGCTGAATTGAAGAAATCTACATATAAACCCCTAACTAAGGTTTTTCATGGAAGACTACTGAGCATTGTAATAAAGAAAAAGCTAGGAGGAAGAATTAAGGATGATGAGGGAGAACCTCTTAATGTTCACAAAGTAATGTCTCCACAATTATTTGTGAATTGGAAGAAAAACCCTAAGGAGAACAGAAGGCTGACAACTGGGAGTAGCAGCAGGGCCTCTGCAAAGAAAAGGAAGACAGAAGAGGTAGAAAGCTCTAAGTCTGATGACTCTGTACCAGCAGCAACCACACCAGCCAGAAAGAAATCCAGAGGTATGAAGAAAACCAAAGCCCCATCAAGAAGCCTCTCCTCCAAAGACAAGAATAAAGAAGAAAAAGTCCTGACTGCTGAAAACACAAAACAAAGAAGCAACAGGTTACTTCAAGAGCCATTAAGAAAAAAAGTTAAGGTGGAAAATAGGCCAGCCCCAGTGTCTCAAGAAGATACATCTGACAAAGATAAGGACATAGAGTCAAAAGAAGAAAAAGGAACGGATAATGTCAAGGCTGAGTCCTCACAGACCAAATCCAGCAATGCAGGTGAAGCTGGATTAATGGATGAAAATGCAGCATCTGCTAATGAAGAGGAATGCTCAAGCCCTGTGGCTAATCCTCAGAGCAGTCACTCTAATGATGTAGAAAAGATTCAAGATGACCAAACTCAATCCCCAAATGCAAATGCCCTAACAAGCCCAGATAATGGGTCAGAAAATGATGTTTCAAGAGAAGAAGAACATGCCCCTATCAGTGCTGAACCTTAAGGAAGTTCGTCTGATGATCCAAAGGCTTTAGAGTCTGAAGAAGAAGAAGAGTTTGAAACTCATGTAGCTGAACTTCCAACAAGAAGGAATAGCTACAGACTGCAAGCCAAATTTGCCTCTAAAAGGAGAAGTGATCACTCCAGTGCCATCATTGAACTAAGTGATGATGAGTTTGTATCAAAGGATAAAAGTGCTGAAGACGGAACTGGTGGTGAAGAAGATGAATCAGAGGAAGATCTTGCTGAAGAAAGTTCTGGAAATGAAATACAGCAAGAAGGATTCACTGTTGAAAATGATCAAGATGGTTCAGGCTCCGAAAGAGAATAACTGGAGAATGATTCCAATTCTGAAAATCAGGAATCATAGAAACTAGAATTCTATCTTGTCCTCTCTCCAGCAAAATTCACCTGGAGGATAGTGGTAGAAGTCTCGAATGAACCACCAGAAACACCACCAGAAAGATGGGTGAACTATGGAGATGAACAGGTCAGAGTAGTAAGGATGACTACATTTGATATATTTAAAAACTGGAACAACATGGAACTAGACAGCATGACCATTCTCTACAATCCTGATGACCTGCTAATGAGATGGTTCTTCCAATGGATGCCATGCCTAAAGGCCCATACTGAAAGAGATGAAAGCTACTTCTGCTGGTGCTACTCTCATTTTCCAAGCATGGAGCTGGTGGCATAAAACTTCCCAAGGGTAAAGAGTTTTACTACAAAGATGGTCACAAACAAGCCCCACTTCAAAGTCTATTGCCATGCTGGAAATCACTATATTCCCCACAATCGTAGAGTGGACTCCCAAGGGAAAAGGATCATGACCAAGGAGATGATCGTAGAGTCTGTTCACTCTACTAGTGATGGTGTTCAAGTTCAAAACCAGAAGTTTCCATCTACTCAAGCACTATTGACAGACATTCCTTCATCCTCAACCAACGATTAGAACTCAACTATTCTTCAGATTCTCAACCCCTTTGAAAATCTGTCCAAGAATGCAGATCGTAGAGTTCAATCTAATACTCGACAGGAGGCTGCTCAACTAGATAATCTAATATCTGTGGAGAAGGAACTGATGAAAAACTATGATGAACTGAGTAGAAAATATCTCTATTCGCTGAAGAGTCACAGAAGTTGACAACAACAGGAGATATTTCACTCCAGAACAAGCTTCAAGCTACTATGGCTGATGTATCTCTCAAACTCAAAGAGAGGGATAACATCTATCTGAAAGTCATGAATGATCAGAAGGAAGTTGCTCTACAAGTATAGAAGGCCAATGAAGAGCATATTCAAGCCCTCTCTGACAAGATTGATGACATGAAGTAGTCTTACTCAGTGCAACTTGAGGTAGTCCAATAGGAACTCAAGTTTGAAGTTGTTAATTCCTCCTACCTAATGGAGCAGCTTATGTCCAACATGGAGTAGCTCTCCCAAATGATTAATGACAAAAAGGGGGAGAAAAAGAGACATAGAAAGAGGAAGAACAAGAGGCACTCAAAGAAGAGCAGAAGGAAAGGAGAGAAGAAGCTAAAGAAGAAGACAGTAGCTACCGAAAAAGAATCATCATCTGATGGGGAGCCAGAAGATGATGATAACATGAACGCAGAGTCTGAGGGGTAGCATGTTCAGAAAGAAGCTGAAAGGGAGTAAAGCAAAGATAGAAGATCATCATCCAAGGGGGAGCAAGAGCAAGAAGAACAAACAGATGAATAGCTGATCAACAGACATCTTGGAAACATACATGGAGCCAAAGAAGTACATCTCTAACTAGTTAGGTATGTTCTGGATCCAGGATGTAAAATGTCAGTGTATTAAATTCCACATCATTATAAATGACATTCATAATTATCTGTTTTAGAAATACAGCTACTCACTATATATAAGATTAATTCATAACACGCATATGCACTTATTATTTTTGTCATAATCAAATAGGGGGAGATTGTCAAGAATAAGCATGTGAATGTTATTCCTAATTATATATGATTTGATTATGATATATATGAATGAATATGCAAGTATGATTTCATTAAGAAAAGCTATAAAGTCCTTTGATAGATAATAAAAACATGTGTACAAGGACTTATAATAAATTGATCAAGTATGTTAGGTTGATCCTACATAAGTAAAACAGCTTTGTAAAGTCCCTAAAAAGAAATGATGTACAAGGACTATAAACATAGAAAGATCAAGTATGCTAGGTAGATCTTATGATGTAATAGATAGGCTTGTCTGATCGTCGAGCACTGCACCAAAAATTGGAGTCTGCCTGGAGAGTCAAGGAAAACTCAAGAGCTGTCGAGGCAGAATCGTAGTCTGCAAGATAGTAGATCTTGGAGTTCGTAGACTGCCAGGAGAAGCGATGAAGGATCGTAGTCTGTCGAGTAGAAATTCCTCAGGACCGAAGTCTGCTGAGGAAGTCATGTTAAGAATCGTAGAGACAGTCTTCCTATGAACCGACCGAACATCTGCCGAAGCCAATTCAGAAACGTAGACTACACTCGGAGTCGTAGAGTCTACTGATGCCGAAGTCAAGTTAAGGATCATAGACTACACTCTAAGTCGTAGGGTCTATTGATTACACGCAGAGATCGTAGTCGAGCAAGATCAGAAGAAGACAACAAGCACAAGGCAGAAATCATAGAGTGTCAAGATCTGATCTAGGAGTTGTAGTGTCTGCACAGCCGAAGCTGAATCGTAGAGTGAAAAAC
This sequence comes from Panax japonicus, assembly GCA_020205505.1. Classification (NCBI taxonomy): domain Eukaryota; kingdom Viridiplantae; phylum Streptophyta; class Magnoliopsida; order Apiales; family Araliaceae; genus Panax; species Panax japonicus. Next base: position 47,564,743 of record CM035094.1, read on the forward strand.
TACGACCTCAACTATTGTGCTCACAATGCCAAACAGAATCATAGAGCAAATACGATTCTCAACAAATGAGCACTCCTAGAATATCCAAAGGAACAAAGCCTTTGGTTGGCACTGCAAAGATACATCCCACCTGAAGGGAACCAGAGAGCACTCAACAAATGGCATGTATGCTAAAAGAAGATCTAAGCATCAACCCAATCAGCATCAAGATTGAGTTGAAGAAGCCATTCAAGATGAAGTCTTCCACAAGTTGATCATAAGAAGACATCGGTAATTAACTGAAGAAAGTCAGTAAGTGCAGTAGATGTCAAGTAAACAGAGGACAACGATCTTGGAAACTACCAGGATCGTAGTGTTTGCCAAACAAAGAATGAACTGATGAAGTGCATACAGAGATACTGGACAGCTTCTGAAGAACAAGGCTAAAGTGATTAAGCATTGGGTCAGTCCATTGATGATAAGTGAACGGGAGATCACAAGGAAGAAGCTAGCTGGACACGCCACAAATCTGAAGTGTCTTGCAATTCAGAAGGAGCCAGAACGAAGAAGTCAAGTCATCAGTATCTGAGAACTGTTGAGGCAAATAGAAGTGTTGAAGTACTACATAAGAGGAGGAAGAGGTGTTCTACATTAATGATCCAATCAGCACTCTTCAAGATCGTAGTGTTGTCTGTACCAGTCAACATGACACTACGATCAGGTCCTTGAAGACATGCATCAGAATTGTAGAGTTCGAATAGCTCAAGACTGAAGCATTTGCAACGGTTCAATCTGAAGGGTAATATTCAGACAAGAGCTTATTGAGAGCATCGATGCAAAAGGAGAACCTCTGATCGTGAAATCAGAAGGAGGAAATAAAGTCTTCGACCTGCCCAAGACATTAAAGTGACGTCTCTGATGGGTAGGTGAAATAGTAGACTTCAATATCAGATAAGGTATGAATTGTCACATCAGCAGTCTACCTCTGTCAACTCGAGATCTGTGAAGACATTTGAATAGCTTTCAACGGCTACTTTCCAATGGAAGGATTGGGAAGGAGTATAAATCTGCTAGAGCTTCAAAGATCGAAGGTAGCTGGAGTTGCCATGTTTAGGAGTAATAGTGGACTGTTCTAAACCACGTAAGATAGTGAGTCTGAAGGCTCACTCTACGATCCACCAAGAACACTCAAAGACATATAAAGAAATAAGTAGAAGTGAGAGTTCTACGATGTAGAAGTGAGAGTTCTACTACTTGAAGAGTGTTCTGAACTGCCGAGAGAAAGAAGAGCATCATGTCATCTTGGTGTCCATCATGGGAAGACTCTAAGTACCATAGAGAAGAGCTCACAGTCATCTTAGCAAGTCCATCATGAGAAGACATCAAGTATCAAGAAGGGAGATCACAAACGTCATCATGGTGGCAAGCATTAGAAAGTTTCTAAGTACCTAGCAGAAGAGCTTACAATCATCTTAGAAACCCATCATGTGTAGCCATCATGTATCAAGAGGAATGATCTTCAAAGCAGTCATCAAGGGATCATCTGAAGTGGTTGAGTAACTAAAGAAGTTGAGCATCATGTAACACTCAAATGCACTTCAAGGGTGATCACGCAAAGCTGCTAAGTACATAAGATGTTCAGAGCATGAAGACATCTTAGCAGCTCAGCACCAACTCCAACAAACAAACAAACAAATCAACAAGAAGCCAGTGCCTAGGGGTCCTTGTCTGGAGGGACTAAATGAAGTTCCATGCATGTTTGGGTTGAAGAGTTCCTAGGGAACTAGAGGAGTTCCAAGGCTGCTGGCCTTAAAGAGTTCTAAGTGAACTGAAGTCCCAAGGCTGCTGGCCTTGAAGGAATCTTAGTGATTCAGAGTGCTGCCCTTCCTTAGTGAAAATCCTGCTAGTTGAAAGAAGAAGAGTGGATTAGGAGATTGAGTCTCTAAACCACTTAAAACCCCGTGTGTCTTTTATCGTATGTCATTTACATTATGTCTATTAACTGCTATAACTGCTATGTATGTTTTAACTGCTTTCAACCAAACTAACTCTACGAATAATGTATGTATGAGTATGAATATATCAATGAAGGAGATCTTTTTACTTATTCCGATGTGCTTGAAAAGATTCTTATATTTGCCATATTGTAATGTAATAGCAATACAAAATAAAATAAAAAAGTTTTTGAAATTAAAAAGGATCTATTCAACCCCTCCTCCTTCTAGATCTATTGTGCCTACTGGGAACTAACAGTTACCGAAATAAAGGTTAAATGTTATGACAAGATAAGAGCTCCACGATCACAACCTGGTATCTGGACAGTGGATGCTCAAGACACATGACTGGGAACAAAGCCCTTCTATTGAACTACATAGAGAAAGAAGGTCCCTAAGTCATCTTTGGAGACAACGGCTCGGGCAAGACAAGAGGATATGGCTCTGCTGGTAATGGTGCAATATCTTTCAACAAAGTAGCATATGTGGAAGGTCTCCGACACAACCTTCTAAGCATCAGCCAACTCTGCAACAAGGGTCATCAAGTAACATTCCTCAACAACCAGTGTCAAGTCAGAGATTTGAAGACATTTGTTGTAAAGCTAACCGGGACAAGAGAAGAAAATGTCTACACAGTGAATCTTGGTCAACTAAGCTCAGACGAGACAATATGCTTTCTGGCAAAAGCATATGAAGAAATGAGCTGGCTATGGCATAGACGGTTGTCCCACTTAAATTTCAAAAGCATGTCCAAACTGGCATCAAAAGATCTCGCTGCAGGCCTACCTAAGTTCAACTTCGTAAACGAAAGGCCATGCAATGTCTGTCAACTTGGAAAGCAAACCAGAAGCCCATTCAAGAGCAAAATTGTTAATTCTATCGACAAGCCCCTGCAGTTGCTCCACATGGATCTATTTGGGCCTATTCCAACAACAAATCTTGGAGGAAAAAGATACTTTCTAGTTATAGTCGACGACTATACCAGATTCACATGGGTATTCTTCCTAACCTCAAAGGATGAAACGAGCTCCCAATTGATCAAGATGTTCAGACTAGTGATGAACGAGAAAGGAGAGAAAATCAAGGCTATAAGGAGTGATCATGGAAGAGAATTTGACTTCTCAGAAATAGACCAGTTCTGCACAGACAATGGCATTCGTCATAACTTCTCAGCTCCATGAACTCCTCAACAAAATGGAGTAGCTGAAAGAAAGAATAGAACTTTGATAGAGGCTGGAAGAACTCTACTAGCATCGGCTCATCTACCTGAATACTTCTGGACAGAAGCCGCCAACACTGCATGTTACACGCAGAATAGATCACTGATACACTCTACGATCAAGAAGACACCCTACGAATTATGGAAAGGAAGAAAGCCAAATGTCAGCTACTTTCATGTATTCGGTTGTGCATGCTACATTCTCAACAATGGGAAGCAGTACTTGACAAAATTTCAATCCAAGTCAGATGAAGGAATCTTTCTTGGATATGTCATAGACAGTAAGGCCTACCAAGTGTTCAACAAGAACATACTCAGTGTTGAAGTCTCGATTCACATCATCTTTGATGAAATAGACTTAGACAAAACAGTGCTTCAAGACACTACGACCGATAGTACAGACACTATGAATGAAGTCGTCGAGCTCAACACTATGATCGTAGTGCCAGATAGTGAAATCACTGAGCAAGAAAATGAGATCGTAGAGAGGTCTATGCAAAACAACGAACCTCCACACCAAGAAGAAGAAATAGATCTTGAAGATTTAAGACAAGAAGGTATCAGGACAGATGTTCCAACCAGAAATAGATGGGCAAGAGATCACATTCAAGATCTAATCATTGGAGATCCGAGTGCAAGAGTCAAAACAAGAGCTGCCACCCAAAATGAATGCTTTTATCTAAGCTTTTTGTTTCAAATGGAACCAAAGAAGATAGAGGATCATATGGAAGACTCCAGCTGAATAGAAGCCATGCAGGAAGAACTCAACCAATTTGAAAGAAGTAAAGTATGGAGATTTGTAATAAGACCAAAGAGTCATCCTGTCATTGGAACCAAATGGGTCTTCAAGAAAAAGATGGATGAAGATGGAGTAATAACCAGGAACAAGGCAAAATTAGTGGCCAAGGGCTATTCTCAGGAAGAAGGCATTGACTACGATGAGACATTTGCACCTGTTGCCAGACTAGAAACTATTAGAATCTTTCTTGCATTTGTTGCTCACATGAAGTTCAAGGTCTTTTAGATGGATGTCAAAAGTGCATTCCTGAATGGAGAACTTCAAGAAGAAGTCTATGTAGAGCAACCTCCAGGTTTCATCAATCCATCTCTTTCAAATTATGTTTATAGATTAGACAAAGCCTTATATGGTCTTAAACAAGCATCTAGAGCATGGTATGAAACACTAACTAACTTCTTGATTGAAAATGGGTTCACTAGAGGTAGAGTAGATACCACATTATTTCTTAGAATGAATAAAGACAAAGTCTTATTGGTTCAAATATATGTTGATGATATTATTTTTGGTTCTACTAACGAAAGGTTATGCAAGAGATTCTCCAAGCTAATGTAGAGCAAGTTTGAAATGAGCATGATGGGTGAGCTGAATTTCTTCCTTGGACTGCAAATAAAGCAGACTGATGAAGGAATCTTCATAAACCAAGCCAAGTATATCAAAGATTTACTTAAGAAGTATAACATGGAATCAGCCTCTCCCATGAAAACCCCAATTGCTCCTGCAACCAAACTTGACAAAGATGAAAAAGGTAAACGTATTGATATAACTTAGTACAGAGGTATGATAGGCTCTATTTTATATCTAACTGCCAGTAGATCAGACATAATGTTTGCAACATGCATATGTGCTAGATTTCAGGCTAACCCTAAAGAATCACATTTATCTGCTGTAAAGATAATTTTCAAGTATCTCAAGGGTACACCTTACTTGGGGCTTTGGTACCCCAAGGAATCCTCATTTGAACTAACAGGATGCACAAATGCTGATTTTGCAGGCTGTAAAATAGATAGAAAGAGTACCAGTGGCACCTGTCAATTGCTAGGAAACAGACTTGTGTCCTGGTTTAGCGAAAAGCAAAACTCAGTATCTACGTCAACTGCAGAAGCTGAATACATTGTTGCTGGAAGCTGCTATGCTCAGATCCTATGGATGAAAAATCAGCTAGTTGATTATGGGTTTGATTTCAAATCCATTCCCATTCACTATGATAACACAAGTGTCATAGTAATAACTGATAATCCTGTTATGCATTCTAGGACTAAGCATATAGAAATAAGGTATCACTTCATTAGGGATCATGTGCAAAATGGAACTATATCTTTATAATATATCCCTATTAAAAATCAACTTGCTGATGTTTTTACAAAACCTCTAGATGAATCCAGGTTTAACAAGTTAATAAGTGAGCTAGGAATGCTTAATTTACAACCATAAAATATATGCTCTAGTATGTGCTAACTATACAAATACAACGGCTATGGTTAAAATTATAGACATGATCAAGGGAAGTCCACGATCGTAAAGCTGAAGTGACATGAAAGAAAACAATCATAGCATAGACTCAACCATCGTAGTGCAGACTCAACGATAGCAGAACCCCATCATCAAGAGGAGCATCCTATGATGATAAGTTTCAAAACAAAGCAATCTCTCTGATAAGCGCCTTAGGAACAAACCTAAACCTTGACTCACTCCAAGAGGTTGGCTTTCCTGAGCTACCTTAAAAGAATGCTAAGTCAAAAACTCATCACAAGGATCTGGTCAGACTCGACGATCGTAGTTCATACACGACAATTGCTAGAACAGACAAGATGAATGCTGGATAGACTCGACGATCGTAACTCAGACACGACGATTGCTGGACAGAATCAATGATCGTAGTTCAGACTTAACGAATGCAAAGCAGACTCAACGATCACAAAAGCTACCTCAACGATTGTAGTCCTCCCTAAGGATACATCAGCTCTGCAGGAGACAAGGGCAAATCAGTACAATCTTTCTCAATTAAATTTGTAGAGCCAAGCAGAATTCGACACCTGTCCCACTAAACAAAATGGAGAGAGGGAAGTTACATGTACTATTTAAAAGCGCCTTTTTTGAAATTTGAAGTTCAAAAGATTATCTCTCTCATCCTCTCTCAAAACTAGAAACCCTAGATCAGAAAAAAGCTCAGTCAATCACACTTCTTACAAGAAAAATCAATGGCGTTTTCCAGTGTTATCTTCGGCTACAGACTCTGCTTTGACGAGTTCAAAATAGTTGAATCTAAGTTTCACAAAACTCTGTCGTTACTGAAGAAGGTGGGTCTCGAAGAAGCTTTGGGTACAGACACATTGATCTACCCAAAGCTGGTAAAAGAATTCTACAATAATGGTGTATTTGAAAACAACACCATCACTGCAAAAGTCAGGAACGTAGAAATCAGACTAAAGGATGAGGACATCAATCTAGCCCTAGGTCTCAAACCTGAAGGGTATCCATCCATTGATGGCATAGACTTCCATAAGGGACTCAAAAAGATGCATCACAAGAAATCACCCTCTATCAAAGGATACAAGAAGAAGGAGTTTCCAAAGAAGTATGAATTTCTAGCTGATATTGTTGGAAAATGTATATGTTGCAATGAGCTCTGGTCATGACTCTATAAGTGAGGTGCAACTTAAGCTCATGACGGCCATATGTTATGAAATACAACTTAACTATGGGGCTCTATTGCTTGAATGGATTGGGAAGTGGTTAGTCAGCTCAAACAAGACAAAGAGCTCTCAAAAGATGCTCTACGGGCGATTCATAAGCATCATCCTACAAGCTGCTTTGGGTGACAAGATTAAGGATGACGAAGGAGAAGCCAATAATCCAAACAGGCTAATGACCCAACAACTATTCAAAAACTGGAAAAGGAATCCAGCTAAAAATGTGCGAATGATGTCTGAATCCAGTGGAAGAACTGGTGAAATAAGGGAATCAGGAGTACCAGGAAATATGTCAGTTGTCAGAGAAATTGAAGGAGAATAAGAAGAAACAAACAAGGGAGAACCCTCTGCCCTTATCAGGAAAAGCAAGGGCAAGAGGAAGCTTAAGGCTAGGATGGAAGATAAACCCCAGGGATCCACAACTGATAAACCAGTAGAGTCTTCTAACATTGAGACTCTAAGGATCCTGAGAAAGAAGCAACAGCAGGCTGAGGCAGAAGAAGATAGAGCTACCATATCTCAGCTGCTGAAGAAGAATAAGATCAGCCATAAACCCAAAAGGCCATCTCTCTCTTCAATTATAGAGTCTCTACTGATCGTAGAGACCAGACCAAACACCTCGAGCAAAGAAGCTGCCACACCTGATAGTCTGGGTGATCAACAGGAAAAAACTGAAGTTCAAGAAAGTCTTGAGGCTGTGGCTCAGCCTAGAAAATCAAGAAGAAAACTGGTCAAGAAATATATCCTTGAAAATGAAAAAGTGCTCAAGGAGGAAGACAAGAGTATGGCTGCCAAAAAGGAATTATCCAAAGTAAGCCAAGAGGACAATGCTCCAAATGAGGGGGAGATCCCTGAAGTTCTTATGATAGAGAATACACCAGCTAAGGGGGAGATGTCTGAAGCTCCCACCCTAGAAGATGCTCCAGTTGAGGGGGAGCTATTGCTCGTACAAGAAGATGATCAAGTTGAGGGGGAGGCTCATGACATCTCCATGGCAGAAGAAGAGGTCCCTGCAAGAAATAAAGAAGAACCAGTACAAGAACATCATGAGGCCATTGAGATAATGGAATCCTCCAATGAAAACAGAGAAGATGAAGAAGATGATGAGGTCAAGATCACAGTTGTGGGCATAAATTGGTACAGAAGAGCTAACTATAAGCAACTATTTTCATATCTACCCATGATGCCTTTCCATCAAGCTCAAATTCTAAATTCCTAGAATCACATGTTTTGGAGCTTCAAAGAGTATCCGGCCATCTCAGTAATAGCCAATGGATTCCCAGGAAGATTCAACTTTGCCAAGAAGTTACTCACAAACAACTCTTCTCCAAAGTATAAATCTAAGGTACTATCTATCCCAACTCTCTTCAGAGTTAATCACTTGTCATCATCCTCATTTAATTAATTTTATGAATTGCCACGATGGTTGGAAGTAATTCTTCATCCACTAAATCAATTTCCAGTTGCAGAATCCCAAAATTCTGTAACTGAGGAACCAAATGCGGTCAACTTCATAATGCTCCCACAACCCATCATCTCTACGATCACGTACTCTAGCCTTATTGTAGAGTCTAAACCTCAAATTATAGAGTCACCAAACCCAAACATCCAAACCAGGCCCCTCCATCGGATATTCCTTCCTCATCCAGCAACAAATACTTCAATCTCAATCTTGCCCTCTACTCACTACAAGATCAACACCAGAGACAAACCCCTTCCTCACAAACTCCCAAACTGAATGAAATTCTTTCAGAGTTATCCACAAAAGCTAACTTCGAAGAAATGTCTAAGAAAGTGATCAAGGAACTCGATGAGAGTCTTGAAGAACACACTGACCTCATTCAGCTGCGATTAACAACAATGATTAATGCTGCCAATAAACTCCCACAATCCCTAAGCTCTACGCTCTCTAAGATACTTAAGGAGTTTGTCAAGAAAATGATTCAAAGCATAAAGGACCGGGATGACATTCACTTTTTAGCAGCCAAGAAGCACAGAGAAGCTATTCTTGCCCTATAGACAACTCAAGAAAATCAGAATAAAAACATGTTGAAAAGCTTCTTCAATCTACAAACTGACGTCAAAGAATTCCAAAAATTCTACGTCAGCAGTGGCAAGCAAACTGACAACATTCTATCAGTTCTCCCACAAAGGGAAGCTCGGTCTGAAGCTCTAATCGAAAAAAATTGAGAGGACATTTCTCAGACTAAAAGTCAGCTCAACGAGCTTGTCCAAGGACTGAATCGCCTCTCAGCAGACATTTGAACCCTTGATGCTGACATAAAGGGGGAGAATAAAGGGAAAGGTGAAAGAGCCCACGGCGGAGGCAGAGGAGGTCAAGGAAGCCAAGGAAGAGGCAGAGGATAATTCCACACTCAAGATTCAAGAAGCCATTAATAGACTCCACGATCAAGCAATCAGACTCAACGATCTGATCAGCAGGAAGTCTTAATGGCTCAGCCAATAAGGAGTAAAGGCCTAAAACAAGCTCATAAAATGTAGCAACCCCGAATCCGGGCCCCGAATCGCCTCGGACTCGGTTCACTATTTCTATCACTGTTTGCGGAATATATAAACATAAGTTGTTTATACATTACATTACACACTATTCCCCAAGGTCGAGTAACCTTAACTTAATACACATTTCTTATAATATCTATTACACAACAATATTTATTACAATACGCTATTACAACTAGCTGCACTTTATATCCCAAGCTGAACTTAGCTTTAATCGTTTCCTGTATCCAGACGCATTCGATTTATCTGCAATGTTTTATCATGATATAGCAAGGGTGAGCATAAAAGTTGCCCAGCAAGTTTATATACAATAACATAACAATATATCATGATTGAAGAGTATGAATAATTGGTTGGCTATAATTCAACAATATGATTGTGAACTAGCAGGAACAAAATTTTGACTGAACAAGTATTTTACATGAACAAACATTTCTGAACCAACTGGTAATGAAGGTGATCAGCCTTTCATACCTGACTTATACATGCAAGATGTACAGAGTACAATTTTCATGGCAATCAGCAATGATTAACCATAAGCTGGAATAAACTACTCTTATTAGAGTTAAGTATAAGAAAACTTGCCTGAACCGTTGATTACCGCACGCAATTTAATAACGCTCTATCCGAAGACCTAATTTTAATAATATAGATCTCCAATATTAGAATAATATCATCACAGTATTTTACTGTTATATTTATATACACAGAATAACCTAAACACATTACCACATAAGCCTATCAGTCTATATAACATATAAGACTTGGTATCAGGTCAAACTATTTCAGTCTGACTTGAAACCGACACAATTCTATCATCCCGACGGTCTAGTCGGACTTTTATCGAGTTTAAGTTCCATTAAACTCTGCTTAACCACTTAACCATTATCAGAGATAATTTCTATCAGACAAAACATTTTTCCTAGGCTCGTAATAATTTTCAGATAATTATTACCATTTATTAGCATTTTTCATTCCTTAAAACTGTATTTAAATAAATTAAATACCACAAAATTCCTTAATCATTAATATTCATTTAATATAAAATATTAATGAAAATCATAACATAATATTATAATATAATTATAATATATCACAAAGTATTTTTAATACTTTAAAATCATAATTATATGATTTTTAAACACTTAATTCCATTATCCGATAATTGCTATTAATATTAAAATATTAATATTTTCATGCCAAAATATCAAAAGTTACATTTTATAACTTAAAATATTTTTATAACACTTAAATTATTTTTATATGATTTATAAATCATTAATTCCATTTTCCATAATTTATTTAATATATTCATTAAATAAATTAATTACCATTAATATTGATTAATTAATGAATTTCATCACAAAATATCAAAAGTCATCAAAAATAACTTAACATATTTTCTTATACCATAATATCATTTTTCATGATTTTTCATGAATTAAAAACTATTTTTAAATAATTTATTTAATATTGTAATTAAATAAATAAATACCATTTATATTCCAAAAATATTAATTATTTTCGAAATATACTCAAAATAGTTAAAAACTATTTTTCAGACTTTAAAATAATTTTTTATAATTTATTTTGTATTTTTAATAATTAAAAACCATTTTTTTCTAATTTTAAATTATTTTCCGGAATATTAATAAATAAACCGTCGCTAAAGGCCTATAGCGACACTTTCTGTCGCCATAGGTGTTCTTGAGTGTTCTTGAGTGTTCTTGACAGATTTCGGGTTGCTTGGTTTGACCGGAATTTAAACTATGTTCTGATCGATTTCTGGGTCTTCTAAAGTGCTAATATTGTAGTATAAATGTAATACTACAATTTTGAACAAGTTTTATAACCATAACATCACTAACCGGCAAGATCTAAGCCTGCAAACTTTCTGACAACGTGTTCTTCATTTTCTGGGTTTTCCAGAAAATGAAGAACAGTCGAGGTTAATAGCTTTCGATCCTTATATCGTGAGTTCTGAGTTTAGTTTGGGTGATCTGTAAATTCTAACGTGTAGTCCGTATGTCAAGGTACAACAAACAATCATCAGATCAACTTAAAAACAACAGATCCAAGCTATTACGTCTGGTCAAACTACATGTCAGGAGCTGTTCTTCACGATTTCTGGGTTTTCCAGATTTCGTCAAGAACAGTTGGTCAATGGTACTTTGACCACAATTTCCAGCCATTTCAGTTACGATCTAGGTAATCTAAAGGCTTTAATGTGTAGTCTACATACCAGACTACAACTAATCAACAACAAATTGTCCTAACTGCTAACACACAGCAAGATCAAAGGCTCGAAATAACTTGTCAGACGTCTGGGTAATTCTTGGGTTTTCCAGAAACCAGTTTTTCGTGATCGGTCAACGGTCTTTGACCGCTTGTATTTTTCAATCTAGACATGATCTATACCTGATTCAAGTTCTAGATTATAGTTCTTACAACATACTACAAGTATAAACTCTTACATAGCAAAAACAATTAACAAACAATGATCTATGAGCCCTGACATATGGTTGTCAGGCCATATTTTTCAACATTTCCAGATTTCATAAATTGCTAGATTCGAGCATCTGGATGTTATGGATCCATGATCCATCAACCCAGATCTCTAATTGACACCCTATTACACATATTTAACCAACAAATAACAACATTTAACATAAGATCATGAGATTTTCGAAATTAGGATTTATACCACTTTCATGCTTGATTTTGATTTCTGCCTTCCTGATCTGTTATTGGCTTGCTGATTCTTGATTATAGATCATCTTATCTCACTCTCTCACTCCAAATTTCGAATTTCTAGAGAGAGGAGAGTTTGGGAGAAATGAAATAAAGTGACCCCCTTTTTCTCTCTTAATTTATTTATATTATGCTTTGATTCATTGCATGTGGCTTGCTTGGAGGCTGAGTTGCTGAGATTTGTCAAATGCTAGCTAGGGCTAGGGCTAGGGTTGCTCAACAACCCAAAGATTTGGCCAAGATTGCAAGTTACTTAATTTAATACACTAAAGGGCATATTAGACATTTCCATAATTTTCTAGAATTTGTATTTTGATGAAACCCTTAATCTTTAGGGTTTGGACATTTTAAGGTTTTACCATTTAGGGTTTAGATTTTAATCCATAAATATTTAGCAATTTGGATTTTAAAAATTTCCAAATTTAGATTTCCACAAATAGAAATTAATATTTCTAATTTATAATTTGAATTTTCTAATTATATAAATTTTCATAATCATAATCCCATTCTTGCTAATTAGGATTAGTATTTCCTAATTAAAATCGCTAATTATGCAATTAGGGTCAAAATAATCATTAGGGTTTATAAACCGCTAATTAGGGTTTCTAATAGAAAAATTAATTTTCTAATTTAGAAATTTAATCTCGTAATTAGATTAGAGTTTCTAATTACTCATAAATTGATATAATTAGGATTAGGGTTTCCTAATTAGCATTGTTAATTTTAGCAATTAAATTCCAATTGAACTTTAGGGTTTCTGACGGAACAATTAGGGTTCCATAAATTAAAATTTAGGGTTTGTAAATTAATTAACATTTACCCTAATTAATACTTAATTAATAGCACTAAAGCAATAAAATTCTCCGTTATATACCCAAATTAGGGTTTCATTTTAACAGAATCTGAAACTAGGGTTTTCAGATCTGGCATTAAGGTTTTAAATTTGGAATTAGGGTTTTGTAATCAATTTGTTAAGATTAACCCTAATTAATCTTTTAATTAATCAATTTGTTCAGATCTGGCATTAAGGTTCCCGATTTAGGGTTTCATGCACCGAATTAGGATTTTGGATTCCCGAAACTGAAACTAGGGTTTCCAGAACCAGTTTCTAGGGTTTCTTGCTAAACACTAGGATTTTCTAACCGAACATTGTCGTTCTTAATATATTCTTAGGGTTTGTTACAGATATAATTTATCTGGTCAACCCTTGACCCTTAACCACATTCTGAACACATCATTAACCATAAACATAGAACAATAATCCCATAAATCCTTAATCCTGAATAATTCACCTATTTCCTTCACAGAATTTTGAAATCCTCAAAATTCAATCCCAATAACCTTAAACGCATACACTTATTTTCTGTCTAGGTCGATTATTTGACCTTAAATCAATCATTTGAGATTTTCATAAATTGCCCAAATTTTCGGGTTGTCACATAAAATGTGACCACTACAGGCCTAAGAATTCCAATTGGAGATCCTGCATTCATGAATAGGCATGATCACAACCCAAGGTTAAGCCCTAGTGAGCTAGAAGAGATAGCCAGAAGGGATGAAGCAAGCAGGAAAAAAAGGGTTGAGGAGTATGCCAATCCTCCACGCAAAAGACCAATGAAATAGAGATAAGTGAAAGTTTAAATTCTTATTGATGTAAAGCTAAATTGTAATACTCTTCAATCATCAGTAAATTCATGCGTATTCTCTAGAAATTTTAGCTGCTTACTGAAATACTAAGTCATGTTTAAATTTCCTGTAATTGCATCTAGAAACTAATAATCATCTCCTTGGTTATGTCAACATTAAATAGGGGAAGATTGTTGGGAGAATGCATATGTTGATTTGATGTTTAAATATAAATGCTCATGATTATTTTTAAAGTCTTTCAAGGAATATATGTACAAGGACTTAGTAATAGATCAAATTTGTTAGGTTGATCTGAGCTCTTAATGTGTATCATTCTGGAAATGAATGTATAGATAGAAAGATCAAAGTTGTTAGGTTGATCTTGAGATATAATAAATAGGCTTTAAAGAATTCGTAGTTCATCAATCTGATCAAGATTGCAGAAGTCAAGGCAAAATTGTGGAGCTTCAAGGATTGTAGTGTGCCTGCCTTGAAGGGCCTCTTTGGAAATCGTAGAGGGGTCCCAACATTTGTCAAGCCAACTCAGAGATCATAGTGTGCTCTCGGAAACATAGAGTTTACAACTCAAGCAAGAAACGATCGTAGTGTGCAAGTATTTAAGAGAAATCGTAGTGCTCTCGGCTGATAGCATCAGACCAAGCACCAAGGCGACAAGTCACCACGATCTGAATCGTAGAGTACCACGATCTGAATCGTAGAATATCACATGTCTTGTGTCAGAAGCATCAAGCCTCACGCTTTATGTGGAGACAAACTCCAACATATACGGAATGGATTCTAAATGTTGTAGTACTCACCAGTCTCAAAGATATAAGAGATATCCTTAGTATGCAACAAAGAAGTGTATTGAAGAAGCTAAGGAAAGTACTATTGGTAAGGGGAAAAACACCTTTTCAGGTGTTAGGTGAGAAAGCAGTCTGTTGTGTCAGTGGGCCAGAATGTAATTCAGAAGATGTGCAGAAAAGTCTCTATCAAATAACAGAAAGGTCAAACGCATTTAATACTTCAATGGATGGATCTAACGGATAGTTTTCAAAATCACATATATACAAATCAAGCAGATGAGAGAAGTAAGCAAGCATTGAACAAAAATATACAAGAACTCTCAACGCTCAACTCTACAATCTGAGAAATAGAAAAGCTTGCTCAGCTACTCAGTTCTTTCGAATAAGTACTTAAACAGGAACTGAGTAGAAACCATCAAGAACTCAACATCTACCAATCAACTAAAGAAAAAGTTCCAAGTTAGAAGGACTTGAAGAGTTTTAAGTGAACTGTTAAAGAGCCAAGTCTGCTGGACTTGAAGAGTTCAAAAGTGAACTAAGAAGTTCCTAGACTGCTGGTCTAGAAGGAATCTAAGTGATTCAAAAAGTGTAAAAGACATCCTTAGTGGATTTCCTAATCGAGGAGTAGAAGAGTGGACTAGGAGCTTTAAGTGCTCTGAACCACTTAAAACGACTGTGTCTCTTACATTCTTACTATTACTGCTATATCTGCTATAACTGCTATATCTGCCTCACTCTCATAAACTCACTATCTTAAGGGAGATTAAAACTAATATTAATTTCGTTAAAGTTTTAATCATTATCTTCTAACAAGTTAAAATGAAAAGATTTTTAAATATCTATTCAACCCCCCCCCCCTCCTTCTAGATAACTATTGTGCCTCCGGGAACTAACAGAACCAATTTACCATTAACCCATTCGTGATGAAGCCATATAATAACCACCCAGTTACGGAGTTTTTCGATCTTGTGGCGGCACTGAGTGGCCAATTTGGAGGGTTCTTCGTAGTCGTAGCGGGAAGCGACGGTTCATGGCAACTTCTTCCCATTGCACAACTTTGAGCTGCCCTTTTTTTGAGGGAGTACCATTTTTCTTGGTAAGCTTAGATGAGATTGATGGTTTCTTGGTGGGTCCAGGGGAGGGGTTGGGTTTTCTTGGTGGTGGTGTTGGTGGGTGTTATTGGTTTTGGGGAAGGTGGGGATTGGTTTTGGTCCTGTGACGGTGACGGTGGCAGTGGTGGTTGTGGTAGAGATGAGGAGGGTAATGGAGAAGGTGAGGCCATTGATTGGGATTGGGTTTTGAGGCAAGGAGTGTGTGGGATCATAGTGCACAGTATTAGAAGTTGTAGCATCCCCGAATCCGGGTCCCAAATCCCCTCGGATTTGGTATACTATTTCTATCACTATTTACGGAAGATATAAACATAAATTGTTTATACATTACATTACACACTATTCCCTAAGGTCGAGTAACCTTAACTTAAACACCATATATTAACTTTCTAATATATAACACATTTATCAAACTATACTATTACAAAATAG
This sequence comes from Panax japonicus, assembly GCA_020205505.1. Taxonomy (NCBI): domain Eukaryota; kingdom Viridiplantae; phylum Streptophyta; class Magnoliopsida; order Apiales; family Araliaceae; genus Panax; species Panax japonicus. The sequence continues at coordinate 47,580,671 of CM035094.1, forward strand.
TCGCACATTTTAACCCAAGTAGAACTTGACTTTAACCTTTTCCTGTATCCGAACGCATTCGCCTTATCTGTAATGTTTATCATGATATAGCAAGGGTGAGCATGAAAGTTGCCCAGCAAGTTTAAATACAATTTAACGATATATCATGATTGAAGAGTATGAATAATAAGTTGGCTATAATTCCTCAATATAGTTGAGAATTAGCACGAACAAACTTTTGACTGAATAAGTTTTAAACATGAACAAACATTTCTGAACCAACTGGTATTGAAGGTGATCAGCCTTTCATACCAGACTTATACATGCAAGATGTACATAATACAATTTTCATGGCAATCAGCAATGATTAACCATAATCTTGAATAAAACACTCTTATTAGAGTTAAGTACAAAGAAAACTTGTCTGACTTGTTTATTACCGCAACGCAATTTATAACGCTTTACCTGAAGACCTAATATTAGTAATATAGATCTCCAATATTAGAATAATATCATCACAGTATAATACTGTTATATTTATAAACATAATAACCTAAACACGTAGCACATAACCCTATCAGTCTTTACAACACATAAGACTTAGTATCAGGTCAAACTATTTCAGTCTGACTTGAAACCGACACAATTCTATCATCCCGACGGTCTAGTCGGACTTTTATCGAGTTTAAGTTCAATTAAACTCTTCCTAAACACTTTAACAATTATCACAGATAATTTTCTTAACAGTCAAAACAATTTTCATTTACTTAAAATAATTTTCAAATAATTATTATCATTTATCACCATTTTCAATCATTAAAACTGTATTTAAATGAATTAAATACCACATAATTCCTTAATCATTAATATTCATTTAATATAATATATTAATGAAAATCATAACATAATATTATAATATAATTATAATATATCAAAGTATTTTTAATACCTTAAAATCATAATTATATGATTTTTAAACACTTAAATCCATTATCCGATAATTGCTATTAATATTAAAATATTAATATTTTCATGACTAAATATCAAAAGTTATATTTTATAACTTCAAATATTTTTATATCACTTAAATAATTTTTATATAATTTATAAAGCATTAATTCCATTTTTCCTTAATTTATTTAATATAATTATTAAATTAATTAATTACCATTAATATTGATTAATTAATGAATTTCATCATAAAATATCAAAAGTCATCAAAAATAACTAAAGATATTTTCTAACACCATAATATAATTTTTCATGATTTTTCATGAATTAACACTATTTTTAAATAATTTATCTAATATTATAATTAAATAAATAAATACCTTTTATATTCCAAAAATATTAAATATTTTTGAAATATACTTAAAATAGGTTAAATACTATTTTTCAAACTTTAAAATAATTTTTCAGAATTTATTTTGTATTTTTAATAATTAAAAACTATTTTTTTTAATTTTTAATCATTTTCCGGAAAATAATAAATAAACTGTCGCTAAAGGGCCCTATAGCGACAGAACCGTCGCTATAGGTGTTCTTGGTGTTCTTGGTGCCTTCATGACAGTGATCGGGTGGATAGGTTTGACCGGCTTTATTTCTATGTTCTCGTTGATTTTTGAGCTGGAATTCGTGTTAAAGTTATAGTACTAACGTAATACTACAATTACCAAGTTGTTTCATGGCCATACAACATCAGATCAGAGAGATCTAAGCTAAACAATTCACTGTCAGACCTGTTCTTCAAATTCTGGATTTTCCAGATTTGAAGGACAGCCTTAGGTTCCTACTTTTATTCCTTGTAACTTGCAGTCTAGGTTTTGTTAATGAGATCTAATGGTTATATCACGTAGACAAAATGTCAGGCTACAACTACATATCATCAGATCATCCAATTAACACCACAAACAAAATATCTAGCTCGGTCAAACTAGGGGTCAGAACGTGTTCTTGAAAATCTGGGTTTTCCCAGAAACATTCATCAGCGTGTTGGTCAACGCATGTTTGACCGATAATTACTACCATCCTGTTACAGATCTGGGTGATCTAAAGCTTTTATACTGTAGATCTCATGTCAGACTACAACTTTAAAGCAACAACATGACAAAACTAACAAACAACAGAAAGATTCTTGACCTACAAAAACGCTGTCAGTGACTTCTGGGTTTCTGGGTAACCCTGAATCAGATTTCGTGGCTAGTCAACGCAGTTTGACTGCTTATATTTTGAAATATACACATGATCTAGCTCTGTTTTCAGTTCCAGATCACAGACAACATGACATACTACAAATCTATAACATCAAACACAAGAGATCATTAACACACAAAGATCTATGGGCCCTGACATATGGCTGTCAGACTACTTTTTTGAAAAATTTCCAGATTTGTAAAATTGCTAGATCCGAGCACTTTGATGATATGGATCTGGGATTTAACAACCCAGATCACTAAAAGACACCTAATTACACAACTTTACACAATCAATTACAACATATAACATCAGATCACATAATTTCTAAAATTTAAGGTTTATACCACTTTGAGCTTTGATCCATGATTTCTGACGTTGTGATCTGATCCTTAGCTTGCTACAAGATGATCATGCTTCATCTTTTCTTTCTCTCTCACTCTAGATTTCGAATTTTAGAGAGAGAGGGTCATGGAAGAAAATGCAAAAATAAAGTTGTCCATTCTCTCTCTTAATCTATTTATTTGCTACATATGTAATGAAATGGGCTGGCAAGTGGCTGATTGCTTGTGGTTTGTAGCACAAGGCTAGGGCTAGGAGTGGTTCACCAACTCCATTTAGGGCTAGATCTATAAGCAACCAACTAAAGAATGCAATAAGGGCACTAATGTCATTTTGATTTTATATTTAATGGCATTTTTGTCAATTGGCCAAACCCTTAGGGTTTAGGGTTTGTTAGGGTTTAGGGTTTGGAGCATTTAGGATTTAGATTTTAACCCTTAACTTTGTAATTTAATTTATGCATTTCCGAATTTCGGTTTTCAAAATAGAAAATTAACATTTCAAAATTATAATTAGGATTTACTAATTATATTAAAATTCCTTAATCATACTTTAAATCTTACTAATTAGGATTAGTATTTCCTAATTAAAATCGCTAATTTAACAATTAGGGTCAAAATGGTCATTAGGGTTTATAAACCACTAATTAAGATTTCTAATAGAAAATAATTTTCTATAATAGAAATTAAATATTCGTAATTAGATTAGAGTTTTCTAATTACTCATAAATTGAAATAATTAGGATTAGGGTTTCCTAATTAGCATTGCTAATTTTAGCAATTAAATCCACAATTGAGTATTAGGGTTTCTGACGGAACAATCAGGGTTCCAAAAATTGGAAATTAGGGTTTCTTAATTAATTAACCTTTAGCCCTAATTAGACTTATAATTTAAATCACTTGAGCATTATAATTCTCCGTTATATTCCCAGATTAGGGCTTCAATTTATCAGAATCTGAATTAGGGTTTTCAGATCTGGTATTAGGGTTTTCAAACAATCAATCAGGATTTCCAGCAATTCATTAGGGTTTTTCCCTAATTAATTTATAATTTACAACGTTAAACCCTATACATACATTGCATTCCCAATCTAGGGTTTCTTATCAGACGTTAAGGTTTTCTAACAGAACGTTGACGTTCTTAAAATTTACTTAGGGTTTGACACTTATATAATTAATCTGATCAACCCTTGACCCTTAACCATATTCTGAACACATACATAACCATAAACACAAAACATATTCACATAAATCCTTAATCCTGAATAATTCACCTATATCCTTCACAGAATTTTGAAACCCTCAAAATTCCTTCCCAATAACATCAAACGCATACACTTATTTTCTGTCTAGGTCTATTATTTGACCTTAAATCAATCATTTAAGATTTTAATAAATTGTCCAAATTCCCGGGTTGTCACAGAAGTTGTGAAAGGTATTAGTTAAGCTAATTGATTTTAATCAATGGTTTGATTTATCCCAAAGTTTTAACGGTCCGGATCTTTTAATACTTTGAGCGGGAAATTTTTTTGTTTCAAAAACTGTTCTATTTTGTATAGATAGATTGGCGGTGCTTCTGGAGCAGGGGCCTATTGGAATTTGAGTCTAAATTAATGTGGGTGTGATTAATTATTTTTAATGATTCCATATATTAATGTGTTCTATTCCATTAGTATATTAAATTAAGTATTTGGAAGCTCAAATCCATAGAATAATGAATCAGATATTAACTCTCAAATATCACACTTAGAAATGATAAAAGATAATAAATACATGTGGGAAAAACCAAGTCCCACATAGGTTAGGAATTGTATTCCTAATATGTTTATATACAAGGAAAGTGCTCTTGGGTTTGAGCCCCAAGGGGCACCCCACTTTTGTGAAAGAGAGAGGACCTAGCCAAGGCTAGGTTTAAACCCACACGCGCGCCGCCGAACGTCCAGCTTGGCTGTGGGCACGTGGGTCTGTATATAATTTTTTAATTAAAATTTATTTGAAATTTATTTATTTAATTCTATTACTAAAACTGTGTCGTTTTGAGAATTATCAAAGCATTATTTATTATAAAAATTGTGTCGTTTTGAGAAGCGGTATCTGCTGAAAGGGTATAAGTGTGAACGGGCGGCCCAAAACTACGTTGTTTTGTCGCGCTTTTTCTACTAAGCCTAAAACTTCAAAGTTTTAGTTCTGCTAATGCTAAAACTACGTCGTTTTATGGGTCCGAATAGTTGCGCCTATTTTGTAAATCATCAAAACTATGTCGTTTTGGCCAAAAGTTACCATATAAATTTTGTAGAGTATACTTTTTGTAGTGCTGCAACAGTATACAGTGTCATTGTATCTTGGGAGACAAGTGTTTTCAACTCTAAGCATTATACGGAGGGCATAATTGTCTTAAGAACATAGTACCAAGTACTAGCCTTGACAAATCTGTTATTGAGAGATAAGTTCATATATATATATATATATATATATATATATATATATATATATATATATATATATATATATATAATTTCCTTTAAGGTTCATAACAATCTTAAAGACAATTAATTATATATATATATATATATATATTTATATATATTTGCAAGAAATATGGATACCAATTCTGTTACTATAATTGGTTCTTCTTCTACACCTTCTATACCAAATGTTCTTATGAACCATGGTGAAAAACCAAAAAGGTTCAATGGAACAGAATTTTAAAAATGGCAACAAAAGATTTTTTTTTATCTTACTACTTTGAATTTGGCGAGGTTTCTTTATGAAGATCCCAATGTGCTCAAAGAAGATTAAACATACAAGCAAGTTGTTGCCGCAATAGATGCATTGAAACATGAAAATTTTTATGCCAAAATTATATCTTTAATGGATTGGATAACACATTATACAATGTGTATAGTTCTCTCAAAACAGCAAGAGAATTATGGGATTCCTTGGATAAAAAATATAAAAATAGAAGATGTTGGCACAAAGAAATTCGTAGTTGGCAAGTTTTTGGACTACAAGATTGTGGATTCTGTGATGTCCCCAAATCCAGGTCCCTTCGAACCACAAATTCGGTCCGCCACGATACTACTGTCGTCAAACTATTTATATTTTTCATTCATAACTTAATGAATATAACTTCACTTATTACAATTTAAAAATTAAATTCATTCCATTACCAGGATCTGCACAATGACCCCAAACTTATATAAGTTTCACAACTTGGTCATTTACTATTCCTGTATTACATAACATTCGATGTTATATAAATATGCAGAATAATTTAAACTTTTTCAATCTCCTTTGAAATAAATCTTTTATTGATATCTTAACTTGAATCAATTACATAAACTTGAATCAATTTATGTGAGATCCTAAATTTTATGAAATAAAAGTATTCAATTTTTCTATTTTGGTAAATAGTTAAATTGATAAAAGTTTAAAGTTAAGAGTGATATGTGAATTTTTTTTAAAAGTAATCAAGTTGTCATAAAATAACCGATAGTAAAAGTACAGTAATACGCGTGGTTGCATAGTAGCACACGGTATTGTAGATTATCTTTGATTATTGATGCTTACATGAGAAGTCACTCAGTTTTATTCAATTATTGTCACAATATTTTATATTATTAAATCAATAATTAAGACGACAAAGTTATTCATATTATTATTTTCAATATTGACAATGTCTAGAAGTTCTGTCAAGGAGATGTTTGGTCACCTAATTGCGCGCCAATAGGGAGAAATCCTTATCGGAAAGCCCCCTCTTTCCTGGGAACGACCTGGTTGTTAAATATTGTGAGTTATAATATTAATGATGAATAAGTTTGTGTTGATTAAAGATGAAATTGATAGTTCCATTGTGTGGGAATTATTAGTGTTAGTGGAAATCGACATTTATTTCGATAATAATTGATGTCTGGAGGTTATATTAACCAATCGAGTAATTAACTGGATAAATGAGCAATTAATTGCTAATTAATTCACATGCTTATAACTATGTGTTCACATGTGTGTACTATTGATTCACATGATTTACTATTAGGGGAGTTGGTGCAAGATTGATAATACTTGCATGACTAGATTAAAAATAGAAGTATAGTTGAAGGTAATATACTGTAATTAGTTTTTCCACATGATTATACTATTGAGTCACATGAATGAACTATTAATTCACATGATTTACTATTAGGGGAAGTGGTGAAAGTTTGATAATACTTGCAGGACTAAATTAAAAATGAAGAAAAAGAGGAAGGTATTATACTGTAATATTTTGAGCCCCAAAACGTGTAATTATTGAAACTATATTTTCCTATAAATAGAAGCTCATTCTTCCTTCATTTGTCACCAATTCACTAAGTCTCACAAGAGCAATTATTATAGAAAAATTATAGAGAGAAAGAAGAAGAAAAGTCTGCTACCTCACTATTACAGTATCCAGTTTTCTTCTAAGTTAAGGGGTATTATTCTTTCATATTCATGAAGAGAGTTATTTTCTTTCAATACTTGTAAGGGTTGTTATTCCATTCTTTATTATTATATTAGAATAACCTATCTATGTGAAGTACCATATACATGGTGAAATTCATCGTTTATTTCATTCTTTATTATTGTGTTGGAATAACTGTCTGTGCGGTCTATCGCATGCCTGGTAAATTCTATTGTTATTCCATTCTTTATTATTCTGTTGGAATATCCTGTCTGTGCGGATTACGCATGACCTGGTTCCGTTCTTTATTATTCTGTTGAAATATCTTGTATGTGCAGATTACGCATGACCTGATTCCATTCTTTATTATTCTGTTGGAATATCCTGTATGTGCGGATTACTCATGACCTGATTCCATTCTTTATTATTCTGTTGGAAAAACATGTCTATGTGGATTACCGCATTCATGGTGAATGATTCTTCGTATTCATTCCTTATTAAATTATGGAAATGATCTGTCTACGTGGATTACCGCATGGCGAGTGAAAATCCATTTGCAGTTTCGTATATTCTATTATACTCGTATGAGATATCATTTCTTTTGTACATGTCATGGAATATCATTTTCGTTGGTATTTTTCTTTTACGAGTTACTATTCATAGGTTACTATTCACTCGGTTACTATTCACTCTAGTATTATTCACTCGGGTATTCGGGGCACTTTTCGTGCCAGAGTACTATTCACGAGTTACTATTCATGGGTTACTATTCACCCAATTACTATTCACTCTAGTATCATTCACTCGGGTATTCGGGACACTTTTTGTGTCGGGGTACTATTCATGGGATACTATTCCTGAAGTACTATTCATAGGGTAATATTCACCCGAAAATATATATTTCTTTTCTGTCCAAATTATTTTTGGTACATAAATATTATTCTTGAATTTTACTCTACAAAGCAGTATCATGTTGACAATTTAGACGTTATTGATTTCTGGATAAATTAAATTATAAATCTTTAAAATTTATCCTTGAACTTGTTTTATTGAATTATTATGTCATTGTCATCATCCTCATGCTTATATTGTGATGAAAGCCATCTTTGGCTTACGTGCATAGATGGACTTGGTATGATTATGACCATGGATTATTCAGTATAATCATGACCGTAATGTAACGAATGATGTGGTAAAAGTCTTCATTGGCCTATAGTTCAAAGATGGACAGGTGTATGACATGATCATAACCACTGGTGATAATAACGAATATCCGTGGCCCATAGTGCATGGATAATTCGATGGTGTGATTGGTAGGATCATGACAATTAGTTAACAGTTGAATGTCTTTGGCCGTAGTGCACTGACAGACAATTGATTGGTATGATCATGACCATTGGTTTTGTAGTTGAATATATTTGGCACGTAGTGCAAAGGTAGACAACTGATTGGTATGATCATTGTTATTACATTTGAATATCTTTAGCCTTTGGGGTAAGGATATTGAGTAAACATTCTATTAAGCCTTTGTGGCAAGGAGAAACTGTTGATTTACATGATTATAAATGTGAATTATGGATTTAACTATAATCTTTGGTGGTTTAGGTGAAGACAGGCGACGATAGTTCTTTTTGTCTTGGGTATAACAAAGAACTGATGTTGAGTATTGCAGGAATGAAATATTAACGATGGATTTTTAATCTAGAAGAGATAGTAGACATTATGTTCTACTTGACTCTTCTAATTGATTGCTTATTCCGCTGCAGTTAAAGTTGATGTTTATTATATTTTATCAGTTAACACTGTTGAAGGCTAAGGATAATTTATTCTGCATTATCTTAGTCATAATATTTCTTACTAGGCTAGTTGAGCTCATCCTTTTTTTTCATTGTTCTCTTCAGGAAATGATAATATAGCTGGGACTAGTCGGGGAACGGAGTGACGGTCCAGATGTTTGAATTAGTAGTCCTCACTATTCAGTGAAATAGTGTGATACTAAATGTATTGAGAACTCCATTTGAGTTTGAATACTGTCTAGAAGACAATATTCGTACTAAAACTCTCAACTTATGTTTTATCGTATTTTACACGACATTTGTATAATTAAGTTGTATTTGAATTTTGTACCATGTATTTGGCGACTCAGAATGGGTGATGTATACCTGTTTTGGGGGAGTCACAATTTATGTTATGATTAATTCTATTCAAATTTCTGTATAAATCTTTACATCTTGATTCGAATTCCTCTATGTATCACATAGTACAACTTCACATGTATTACATATCATAAAATACTATCACTTATATATCCTAGAACCTAAACATGGTTCAAGGGTATATAATTAAATAAATAAACCAAACTCCTTCATTACTATTGAACTTTATCAATCAAGTAGCACAATTTTTTTACCATGAGTCCTTAACCTGCAAAAGTGGTTATTTGCAAGGGTGAGCTCGACAGCCCATCAATTCTAACAATTTTCATGCAACACATAGCATATAATAGCATATTCAGTTCATGCATTCATAATCAATTATTATTTATTACGCATATTACTTCTCACATAACAGGCATAGAGATTTTCTTCACAAGCATATCATCGAATATCCACTTTCAAATTTCATACATATTTCATATGCATTTTATATATATACATCAACATTTGCATAGCATAATATAGCTCAACTAACAGTTATGAAATTCATATATAAAATAGGAACTGAAAGACTTGTCTGATTCGTAGTTTATCAACTATGACTTAACTACTTAAAGCTTATCTGCACTTCGTGTATTCCTACACAGTTATATAATCATGGATTCATATCCATTAGTCATGCATTCGTACATTCTTAATGTAATAATAATATTACATTGTTCTATATCTTGGTTTTTAAGACCTTTCATTTTGCTTTCTTACAACTCTTAGAATAGTTGTGTATATATAGTACATCTTAGCTACCATGATTATATAAATATTTATAAATCTTTATCATACACTTGACTCGCTATGTGTTCGACACATATTTAATGTTTATAGATGTGGCATCTACACCGTTCTTACATTTTCCAAACTTTAATAAAATTTAACCAATTTAGGTTTTATATAACCATTACTTGTTCATATACTTAAAACATCATCTATGTCAAGTATTATAGCTTTATACATTCAGTACACATATGCTTTAAAGTTCATATCAAAGTTAAAATAGTCAGGCATCACTGCCCTGTGGCGCAGATGCGTTGGAATTAGGCATGGGATGGGCGCAGCTGCGCTGTCCTCTGGTCAGACCAAAGTTGAGCTTTTATCTTCTGGGTTTCATTCCACTTCTTTTTAGTTTAGTAGAATATTAACACATAGCAAGCATACATCTTAAGAGATCTTGAACTTTCTCAAAGTCATATCAAGTCCACTTTTACACAATATATCTCTAGTTGGAAATTTCTACGAAGTTGAGGCCAACCAAGTTCATGAAATCATTAGGTTAACTATATTATCCATCTATTCATACGAAAGGGTTATATAATGCACGCTCGCAAGTATTCATATCATTTATACATAACTAGTTTCGTCCATCACTTTAAACTCTTTTAAAATCATGTTCCAATGACTTACATTGTGTCAAACTATGTGTTTGCACTTATAGGCCATGTTTAAAGACAAAAAAGATACTAGTATGCCATCCTAAAAGTTCAAAAGTTTAGACCACACAATGCTCACGAATAATATTTTCAAAACGTCTATGTTTCTTTTCTTCAAATCCATGTCATGCCAACCAAATCATGCAAGACAACTTTGAATCATATGTCATATTCATTTGTGCATATTTCTACACATTCTTACAAGATCGAAATGTAGGTGACACCACACTCATGATTATTAGTTTTCAAAACTTGAATTTCTCTTTGAAAAAGCATAATATCTGTAGACACTCAAAATTTCCTGTACTACTGTTACTAACATTGCAGGAGGACAGATTCATCTTTTAAGATGGAACCCTGAAAGACAATCCATATCCATTCCGGATACTACCGGAAGTTCAGCATCAACCCCAAAACACACTCTGGGAGTAACAATTCCAACCTCGGATATAACCCCGAGGCGTGAAGATCCAATACCGGAACACACACCAGAGAAGACCAATTAATCTCGGAGATAACCCCAAGGTATCCAGTCTCAGTCCCAACCATGGGAATAGCCACCAACCTTGGTGATAACTAAGGGTGTAAACGAACCGAGTCGATCCGAGTATTGAGATTGCTCAGATTTGGTTCACAAAATTTATCGAGTATAAAATAAGGTTTGATTGAGGCTCATTTAGCTACCGAGTCGAGCACGATTCTGAATCGAGCCCAAGAAGTTTGGACTTTTCCAACGAATATGATCCGAGTATCAATAGAAAATTATAATTTGAGGAGGTTTAAGTAATTTATCGAACTTTAAAATGTGCTCATATTTAACTCATTTATATTTCAAGTCGAGCTCGAATCGAACTTTTAGTCGAGCGATTACGAATCGAGCCCGAACTGTTTGCTCATTTTACAGCCTTAGTGGTAACCCCAAGGAATGCAGTTTCGGCGATAACCCCGAAAATGCTTCTTTCAAATGCGACCAGCTTCAATCTCGGTGCTCACAACTAGATACTCTGTACCAACCCGGAGATAACACCGGGAGGACATGCACACCTCAAAGATGACATTGAGGACCTTCAACAATTGCAGCAGTCCAATCTCAGCGAAGCACTGAGAAACGTCTGCTTTATCAACCCAAACCGGCGATAATACCGGTGAGGGGCAACATTGTCATCTCGGCAAAACGATGCCACGCCACATCGTCTCAACATTTCAGACATACATCTCTACGCAACGATGTCCCACAAGAATCAAGGATAATCAATGCCGAGTGAATATTGTGCGAGGTAACAGATATAATTTGAAGCTTGAAGACCGGAGGGCATCGTCCCATCTTCAACGACTTTGTACAAACTCTAATCCTATGCCATTGTACAACTCTCGACAACGGCGGTCCAAAATAGGTCCTGTATACCTCAATCGGATGCCCGGATTGCACTTCCTGAAAGTTCGAGTGGACATTATAGTGCCTGAGTGCACGTACTACGAGACAATCTGACCCAAGAAACTCGGGACCACCCAGGCTGCCTCTGGTACACCTGCGGCTCCATCCTCTATAAATAGAGGGCTTGGGGTGGCCATTTTGCAAGAGAAAACGGCGAGGAAGTCCTACCCAATTTGCTCTACACTCACCCCATACAGTGTACTTTCTCATTTTAAACACCCGTGAGCTCATATATAGCTACTTTTGTGCCAACAAAAGCCAGTGTTTACCCACTTTAAAGATATAGAAGTCTTTTTTGGCACTCAACTGTAAGCCTTCTCACACACTTTAAAGCCTTTCTCTTCATCTCTGCACACACCCTTCTTCACGTTGAGAGTCGTGTTGCGCGCATTTGCCCGGACTTTAGTCCGTGGTTTTATTTCAGTTTGTATATATATATATATATACGTATATATATGAATTATGTGTCGAACTTTGTTCGATGAGCCTGGATTTTACATCTGGTGCGTTTACTCGTTTATATATATATATATATATATATATATATATATATATATATATATATATATATATATATATATGAACTGTGGTCGGACTCTGTTCGATGAGCCTGGATTTTACATCCGGTCTGTTTATTCGCTTTTATATATATATATATACTTATATATATATATATGAACTGTTGTCGAACACTGTTCGATGAACCTGGATTTTACATCTGGTGCGTTTATCGCTTATATATATATATATATATATATATATATATATATATATATATATATATATATATATATATATATTCGTCCCACCTGGAGTTCACTTCGTGGTGGTTGATCACTTTTACAGCTTTCTTTACGTTTCGTCCTGCCTGGAGTTTACTTCATGGTAATTGATCGCTTTGTACAATTTTCTTTACATTTTGTTTCGCCTGAAGTTTCCTTCGTGGCGGTTGACCGTATTTACAGCTTTATTTACATTTCGTCCTGCCTAGAGTTTCCTCCGTGGCAGTTGATAGGTTTTATAGCTTTATTTACATTTCTGATCCCCCATGGAGGTGCTTTTATAGCTTTATATATAAATATATATATATATATATATATATATATATTTACATCTTTTATATATATACATGCTTACTACTTTCATACAAATTGTGGTATTCTGTGCGCCTAGGGATCATGTGATCACAGATTCAGCCCGTTGGATCTTGATTCGGTTCCCGTGATGGACATTTTCAGCTGTAAGCAGCTTGTAAATTATTCTGCGGTGTCTGAATTTCCTCAAATGATTTCCATACCCATGAGGAAGTCGGCATTATTTTGTACATTATTTTCGTACGGATGCTTCGCATCTGTAAAATAAAATCAATCAAGCCAAACACTAAATAAAATGGGAGTGTAAAAGGTCTCAATTACTATTGAGCATCAGGATTTGAAAAACCTCTTTTATAAAACATCACTGCCATATTTTGCTTAAAATTGAATTTTTATATAAATTCAAATCCTGTTTATATAGGCGCGAACGAGGCCTCTCTACTTTCAAATAACAGCACATTAACCCACACACACACATTTAAATAATAGTTTCTTGAAAAGAGGCGGTCACCGTGGTAACACGGTTATCAGGGGGTGCCTAACACCTTTCCTCCGCATAACCAAGTCCCCGGACCCTAATGAATATTGGTTTCACCAACCCGTTTAGCAGTGTCACATCACTGAGTTAATGTGCAAACCTTTTCTCGGTTGTGTTGGTACAACCATTTAAAAAACCAATTGGCGACTCTTAACAGTCCATCGTCGACATTATACATGTCGGACCTTTTTCACTTGTTTTTTCAAACAAATCTCACCTAAAATGAGAACACCAAAGAACAAGTAACGGAAAGGGACATCTAAAAATCCCGACGTCGATAGGTGGCGACTCTGCTGGGGACTCCAGTAAGAGAACTTAAGTCACTATTACAATCTTTTCAAAACTGTTATCTGCTTGTGTGTGGATGTTGCATTTACATTTATGATGAATGTGTACGAATACATTTCCTTATTGCACTTAGTGCCTCACACCATAACTGCTTGTGATATTAGTGCTTCGCACATGTCATCATTTTCATACGGTGAGACGCGATGTATGGGAATGTATGTTGTGTGGTCCCTCCACCAAGAGGCTATCCCGTCGGTGTTTGATTACTGGGCTCGTGGGAAGACTAATTCCCTGAGGCTCAGGATAGGCACCACCCAAATTAGCTCCAGTTGAAAGACCGGATTAATTTCCCGCCAAGTAGATTGCGATGATTTGGGAACCTTCATGCCAAAAAGCCGCGAGAGTAACTTAAGATAGGTCAGCCTTTGATAAACCCAAAACAGAGGAAAGTCACTTCATGCTCTCATTTCAAATTACTTGTAAACACAATTACTTGTAATTACATTCCATATATATCTCCATGTAATGAGAAATATGATGAAATGTGTACACATACATATTTTAATTAACATGCTACAAACAGCTGACATCCGTTTTGCAGGATAAAATTCCTAAAATGGACACATTACATAGCATGTTATTATACACATTCCCTAAGGACTAAACTATGTAAGTCTTTCACAGGGAACCAATCGGACCTACTACCCGGTCAAAGTCCAAAAAGGTAACAGGCCTACAGTCAATCATGTCGTCATCCGACCAGACTAAACTTAATCCAGTTTCTAGCAAAGAATTCGATGGATTAAGCAAACAAATTATAGATTTGGTTGTTCTTCTCAAAGAACTACACCAGTCTAATCAGGGTCCAAGAATACTTGTGCATGCTGAATCCTCCACACAAGGGGGGAACCCAGGTCATTACAATACCTGAACTGCAGTTGGATACGACCAACAAAACTCATGATGTTGCCCATCCCACTGGAGATCCAGACACTGGTGGCATCAAAAAGAAAGTCCTCCAAATGGAAGAGACCCTTCGTGCTATCAAAGGAATTGGAACACACGGGAGTGTTTCATATGCTGATCTTTACATTTTCCCTGGTGTTCATTATCCACAAAAGTTTAAAACTCCTAACTTTGAAAAATATAACGGGTTAGGAGATCCTTATACACATTTAAAGGTGTTTATTGGAGAACTTGGATCTTATGTAGAGGACGAAAAGCTCAAAATGCAATTGTTCCAGAAAAGTCTAACTTGAGAAGCCCGTTCGTGGTACACAAGATTAGACAATTCAATGATCCATAGCTGGGAAGAGCTAGCACATGCTTTCCTCACTCAATACAGATTTTAATCTTAGATGGCTCCTGATCGGTATTAAATTACCAAGATCAAGAAACAGTCTAACGAGTCTTTCAGAGAGTATGCTCAAAGGTGGAGACGCCTGGCTGTCCAAGTTAGTCCTTCCATGACAGAATCAGAGATGGTCATGACTTTCATAGACATACAAGAAGCTCCTTTCTATGAAAGAGTTTTTCACAACATGGTATAATACTCCAAACAACTACACCTTATTCACCACAACAAAATGGTGTTGTAGAAAGAAAGAATAGAACTTTAAAAGAAATGATGAATGCATTGTTATTAAGTTCTGAGCTACCTCAGAATTTGTGGGGGGAAGCAATCCTTTTAGCAAATTATATTGTTAACTGAATACCTCAAAAGAAGTCTAATGTTACACCCTATGAATTATGGAAATGACGTAATCCATCTTATAAACACTTAAAAGTGTGGGGGTGTTTAGCAAAAGTAATGGTTCCTCCACCCAAAAAAGTGAAAATAGGACCAAAAATAATAGATTGTATATTCATAGGTTATGCTAATAATAGCAGTGCTTATAGATTTTTGGTTAATAAATCAAAAATAGAGGAAATACATGAAAATATGATTATTGAGTCAAAAGATGCAGAATTCTTTGAAACAGTATTTCCTAATAAAAAGGAACAAGATCCAAGTTCTAACGAACGAGAAACAAGTTCAAATAAAAGAACTTATGATGTTGTTAATGACCGTAATCATGGTTTAGAATATATTGATGAACCTATACGTAGTAAACATGCTAAAACATCAAAATCTTATGGTCCGGATTTTCTAACCTATTTGTTAGAAAATGAGCCTCAACCCTATAAAGAAACAATATCGAGTCCTGAAGCTCCATATTAGAAAGAGGCTATAAATAGTGAAGTAGAATTCATTTTGCATAATCAAACGTGGGAATTAGTAGATCTCCCACCAGGCTCTAAACTTCTTGGATATAAGTGGATATTCAAGAAGAAAATGAAAGTAGTTGGATCTATAGACAAATATAAAGCAAGACTTGTAATCAAAGGATACAGGCAAAAGGAGGGTTTAGATTATTTTGATACTTATTCTCCTGTGACAAGAATATCCTCAATTAAGATGTTAATTAATAGTCATTGCAGCTATATATAATTTAGAAATACATCAAATGGATGTAAAAATATCTTTCTTGAATGGAGATTTAGAAGAAGAAATCTACATAGAACAACCAGAATGATTTATTGTTCCAGGACAAGAAAAGAAAGTTTGTTGGCTTGTAATTTCTCTTTATGGATTAAAACAAGCACCTAAACAATGGCATAAAAATTTTGATAATGCAATGTTATCAAATGGTTTCAAAATAAATGAGTGTGACAAATGTGTGTATGTCAAGGACACTAAGAATGAGTATATTAGAGTATATTATTACTATTAGAGTATATTATTATTAGAATTTGGTCACCAGATTTGTTTGGAGCCCACACATACTTGGCCTGGTAGCCTATATATGAGGTTTTAGTATTATTTATAATAAAACAACAACAATATTCAATACATCTCTTATCTCTGATATGTATTAGTATAGTATAACAATCATATATAATAAAAAAAATAAGACTATTTAACCCTCCACCGCTTAATCGCCTAATTTTTCCTAAAGATTTTTATAACACATTCAACTTATGCTCAATTGTCAAATAAACAGAATTTACCTCCACTTTCTACCCCTTTTTGGATCGACCCATGAAGCAATTCTGAATAAATCCCATTTCAAGACTGAGCAAACAATAATCTATATATTCCTATATCGTGTCACAATCCAAACCCTAGATTTTGACAGGGAAATTGCAGTAATTAACATAGGGGTACTGAATCTAACCAGAGAATTCGTAGCGAGGATCATGCATGGTGGATCGGATTACTACCAATCATGATTGAGAACAGAGAGAAGAAATATAGAGAGAGACTAAATAAAGGGTTCGAAGAATATGGTAGTATTTATTTTAGGAGCACTACAAGAAAAAAGCTTAAGTCTGACGGAATATTCCCTCGAAAATAAGCCTATTCAGTCGCAAGTAGTATATTCCGACGAAATTTTGCGTCTGGCATTTGGTCGTTTATAAACGCGTCGAAGATAAGGTCCGTCAAAAACTCCGTCGGAGTCTACTTATCTTCGGCGAACATGTGTCGCAAATAAGCTATTTACGACTGAATAAGTAGGACGAAACGTTCCGTCTCATATAATATTTATTATGTTCAACGGAATAACTCCCTCGGCAGTAAGTTATTTTTGACTGAATATTAAAATGACCCAGTATGTATTTAAATTGGCTAATTATTAATTTCGACGAAATATGCGTCGGAGATAGACTAGTTCTGACGGCTACATTCCATCAGGATTAACTTAATTCCGACTGAAAATTAAAATATAACAGTGTTTATTAAAAATTATGTTCTTATTAACGCCGACGGAATATTCGTCGGAAACCCCTTATTCTGTCGTACATAATAGTAATTTTTTTTAAAAGCAAATTTGAAAAGTTCAGTTTCTAGGTGTTTAAACCCATTTATGTACCTGTAACCTGTCATAACCCAATACACAGTAATATAAACCTGTATCTCATATTCAAATATTTAATGTAATGCTAAAACGTAATATCCAACTCATTATGCGATATCCAACTCATTATCATTCACATACATTCACATTCAAATATCCACCAAAACGTAATCTTCAACTTATTATCATCAACACTACTGAGCTAACCAATTACAAATATAAACTAATGTTCTATAAATGATAAACAATATAATTTACAATACTTGTATAAACGTAATTAGACACTACAATATATACAAATGTTCTACAATAACATGAATACAAATGAACTATGAACTAGTCGGCAGTATCATCATCGTCGTGCGCCCGCTCGTCATCGCCAGTCTGGCCGCCATCGCCACCTTGTTGATAGAATCAAAAATAAAAATCATTAGTCCGTATATATATGTGAGAATTAACAAGCTAGCTAGCCTTAATTAAAAAAACATAAACAATAAGAATATCTGAGTAGGTGGAGGCGAACGAAAAGCCTCCTCCAAGAAAGTAATCACCATCCGGAGAATCTCGGCGCTCCAAGCGTTGAACTGCTCTCGGGTAATCCCGTACTCTCTGTAGAGGCCCCTGCAATAATATCCTGAGCAATCTGGTGAATACGAGAACTGGAAGGCCACTGCTGACGCCGAAATACCGAGTCGGTACGGAATCTATCCGACATGGCCCCTATTAGCCACCGAAATATATCGTCATCCAAGTCAGCGCCTGAATGAGATGGTCCGACATGTGCTCTCGGCCGCTGGATGGAGCCTATTAAGAGATACAAATTTAATTACTAATAATAATTTATATAATGTGACTTAAGTCTCTCGGAAATAACTTAACTTCGACGAAACGTCCCTCGGAATTAACGTTTGTTCGTCGAAATTACTTTTCGCGGTGGCGCAAAATTTGGCACCAACTGGAGAGGTCTACATTCGACGGAATTCCGTCAGAATTGTGTTATTTTCGAGGGACTTATATTCGACGCATTAGTCCCTCAGTATTAAACCTATTTCGACTGAATTTAATTCGTCGCGGATACGTCCGTCGGAAATACCCGATTTTCTTGTAGTGGAGGTTTTATAGAGGAGAGAGACGAATGGGTAAAAAGTGTGTAAACGAAGCTGTAGTGCATTGGCCGAATATTTAATTTATTATGTATGTGAGCATATTCAACTTATATAAGCCAAATATATTCTTCTTATTCTAATGTATCATCATATGATTGTAAGTAGTTGAAGTATAAAATCCGGTAGCAAAATTCAAATTCAATCTAGGAATGTCAGCAATTCATATAGTTTGTTAATTAATAAAGTTAAAGGAATTGGAGGGCACAAACCCTTAAACCCCAAGTTTCCCATCAACATTACTAAAACACACAAGCACCCAATATAAACACACACACAAATACATGTTGCAGAAGCGATTTTGGAGTAGCTTATAGCAAAATCAATGGCTAATTAAGTAGTGACCAGCAAATCACTGAAGGATATGAAATTCTTAGTTGAGCTTCCATTTGGTCCAACAGTTTTAAGTAAATGCCCTCTCAGTATTCCCACATTCTCTCTGATTTTTTTTCCCTTTTCACTGCACATAATAATTTCCAACGCATTCATCATTCCATGTTTAGTGATCATTCCGCCCTCCACTTTGACACCAATCTTCCAAATCTTCTCCACAAACCGACAATTGATCATATTATCTCCGAGCAAAGGCCTGCCTATCACTGGCACATTGGCTAATATACTTTCCATCATTGAATTATAACCGCAATGTGTTACATTGACTCCAATAGAAGGATGTGCTAATACTTGTAATTGAGGAGTCCATGGCACCACCTTTCCTAGGCCGCTCGTCTTTTCTAAAAACCCATTTGGTAAGAAGCTCTTAGCATTATCGGGAAGAGACCAAAGAAATGGAATTTTGGTAGATTCTAAGGCCTCTGTTAATGCTGCTATTTCATTTGGAGGTGGCACCAATACGGTACCAAAGCCTATATACACCACGGATGCAGCTTTATGTATGTCCAACCATACAAGGCACCCGCTCTCATCGTCGGATGTCGATAATGGTGGTACAGTTATTGTTGATGGGCCGATATTAAGTACGTTTTTCAAAATTGACTTCAAATGATTGGTGACGATAGGCTCAAGTTCTTCAAAGGAGTTGAGTACAACGGCGGTTGCCTCCGCCTGCTTTGATCCCATGTTGTGGAGCATTTTTGCAAATGGAGATTCTAAGTCACCAGATACAACTCCGTCTGGTAGATCACTGATATGAATTGCTGACAATCCCGGGAGGAATGCAAGGTTTGCTTCAGGATTTTCGATTGTACCTGATTTTGGTGATCATAAGATAAAATTAAGATAAATGATTTCATTAGTGCCTCGTACGTATTTTAAAACTTGCTTGCTTAATATGATAGGGAAACTGTTTCATTTACAAAAATAAGTGTCACCCATTACATTTTTGGGTTCTCAGTAGAAAATACTCACAATATTGTAACAGAATTAAGAAAAATCAAAAACAAAAGAAGCCTCAAGAAAATGGAAAATGAAAAGTAGGTTGGACTTTTATACAATAATGAATTTTGATATAGTGGCGTAACTCACTCTTGTCCCACCCCGTGTTTAATACAAAGTTTAAGTGTAAAAAAATAAACAAGTTACAGTATTTCATAAATATGAGATAGGAGATGAGGCAGTGAATTTGAACTGTTCGTATAAATATATTATGTCATTATAGTACCAGTTTTTGTAATAAGGGTGGTGCTGCGAATGAGATCCGTGTGCAGGTGAACAGAAAGAGAAGAAGGTCCGGCAATCCAAAATGCGACCCAAGGAACACCCATTTCCTCTGCCATCTCGCTGGAAAACCACAAGAACGCGTCGGATAACAAGCAGCTAACCTTGACGCCAGTCTCCGCCTCAGCCTCTTGCACGCCTTTCTTGAAATTATGCGGCGTAGCCTTTAAGAAAAGCCCAATGGCCTCTAAGGGTGAATTTGGGGAATTTAGTCCAACTTCCACACCATCCCACACGTTGTAGGCCTTGAAGTTATGGGTTGATGTTGGCCTCCCAGAGAAAATCTTGGCATTGGAACTTGATGTGTTAAAGAAAGAGAAAATCACCCCCGGTGGTGCCGAGGTCGCCAGCCTTTGTGCGTTGTTGAGTAGAGCTGCGGCGTGTGACCCCAGCGGGAATGCAAAGATACCAATGTGGGATGCCTTGGTCATCATGCTTAATTAATTAATATACAGAAGTAACTATATATATATATAGAACTACGATCCTGTCCGGACTCCCGGACAGGTTTAAAATACGGACTCAAATTTTTTTTTTTGGCTTTTTTTTAAAACAACTAATTTTTTTTTAATATTTTATGGAACTGAAATTTTTTCATAATACAATGTTATGAGCGTAATTTGGATACTTATACCAAAAAATATATGTACAATCTGTGCAGATTGTAGAGACATGTTTTGTTATATGTTTTCAAATCAAACCCAAAACACTGTATTATGTAAAAATTCAAGTTCCATAATTATTTATTTATTTATTTTTAGTTATTTTAAAAAAAACCAAAAAAAAAGTCTGGATTTTAGTCCGATCCAGGAGTCCGGACCTGATCCGGCCTCTATATATATATATATATATATATATATATATGTTCCTATCCGGACTCCCGGACTTTCTTAAAATACGGACTTTTTTTTGTTTTTTTAAAACAACTAAAAAAAGTTTAATATTTTATGAAATTGAAATTTTTATATAATACAGTATTTTTGGTGTGATTTGGATACGTATAACAAAACAGGTATGTACAGTCTGTACAGACTGTACATACATATTTTGTTATGTGTATCCAAATCATGCCAAAAATATTGTATTATAGAAAAATTTCAGTTCAATAAAATATTAAACTTTTTTTAGTTGTTTTAAAAAAAAGTAAAAAAAAAGTCCGAATTTGACCAGGTCCGGAAGTCTGTACCTGATTCGCTATATATATATATATATATATATATATACACCACGGATCCAGTCCGGTCTCCCGGACTGGACTTAAAATACGGACCCCAAAATTTTTTTTTTTTTTTTGCTTTTTTTTATTTGAAACAACTAAAAATAATAATAATAATTTATGGAACTGAAATTTTTCCATAATAAAGTGTTTTGGGCGTGTTTTTAACACCTACCCCAACCAATGTATGTACAGTCTGCCCAGACTGTACAGACATATTTCGTTATAGGCATCCAAATCACGCCCAAAACACTGTATTATGGAAAAATTTCAGTTCCATAAATTTTTTTTTTTTTTAGTTGTTTCAAAAAAAAAAAGCAAAAAAAAATAAAAAAAAAAAGGTCCGGATTTTATAAAATCCGGGAGTCCGGGCCTGATCCGGACTCTATATATATATATATATATATATATATATATATATATATATATATATATATATATATATATCAATGGCAACCAATTGCTAAAGTCACTATTTTAGCAACTAACATGTCAGTCGTTGATCAATAACATGGAAGACTGAGATTAAAAAGGGAGTTAAGCTTTTATTTTAATAATGGTCAAATTAACTTATTAATAGGACTCACTTTATCAAATAATATTACAAAAAATGGATTATTATTTTTTTAAATATGCATGCCGTTACAGCTTAATTGTAGCGGCTAGGCCTTTTAATTTTTTAACTTCGCCTATTTAATTCCTCTGTTAAATGCTAGATTTTTTAAAACAAAAAATGAATTTTTTTTTAATATGTATGCCGCTACAATTTATACCGGCTAAGCTTTTTAATTTTTAATTTTTTTAAACATACCTTCCGTAGCACATATGGTCAAACTAAAATACAAAAGATAAAATATATATATATATATATATATATATATATATATATATACGGTCCGGATCAAGTGAATACTCATTATCTTACTCACCCGTGCTCACCCCCCTTTAGGCGACAGTTTCGTTCATACAATCGTCGTCTATAATTTTGGCGACGCTATATGTTGTCCGTCGCTAAAAGTATAGACGACGGTTGTATGACCGAAACCGTCGCCTAAAGGAGGGTGAGCACGGGTGAGTAAGATAAGGGGTATGCACTTGATCCTTGCTATATATATATATATATATATATATATGGGAGCCCTTCCATAGCAACCGGTTGCTGTGAGTACTGTGCAACATCCCCTTTTTGTACCGTTGATAAACTTATTGGAAGGCTGAGATGAAACATAAATGTATCCCAGCCGGCACAACTTGTACCGGCTTTTATTTTAATATGAGGACCCCACCACAGTCAACATGTTGTCAGTTTATTGAAATAAAATGAATTTTTAATATTAAATAATGCTCGACCGACACAGCTTGTACCGGCTGTGCCTTTTTTATAAAACACTACCAACCGGGACAAGCTCTAACGGCTGTAAAAAAAAAAAAAAAAAAAACCAACCGGGAAAAGTTATAACGGCTGTAAAAAAAAAAAATCAAAACCGGGACAAGTTCTAACGGCTGTAAAAAAATAAAAAAAAAATAAAAATCAAAACCGTAAGAGGCTCTACCGGCTTGTCCTTTGATACCACTCTTCTAGTACATAAAAAAGTTTAAAAAGTGCCTTCAAATAAAAGTACTCTTTTTAAAAAATAAATTAGAATCAGACTTTTTAAATTCAATTTAAGATGTTTTTGATATAAAATTGATGTGATTCATTAATTTTTAAAAATAATAATTCTTGTAAATATTAATAATTTTTTTGATATTTTATAATTTTTATCGTTATATTATCTAAAATTAACTTACTCATATTAGTTTAAATTTAATGAATCACATCAATCTTATATCAAAAACATCTTAAATTGAATTTAAAAAGTCTGATTCTAATTTATTTTTTAAAAAGAGTACTTTTATTTGAAGGCACTTTTTAAACTTTTTTATGTACTAGAAGAGTGGTACCAAAGGACAAGCCGGTAGAGCCTCTTACGATTTTGATTTTTTTTTTTTTTTTTTTTTACAGCTGTTAGACCTTGTCCCGGTTTTGATTTTTTTTTTTACAGCCGTTATAACTTGTCCCGGTTGGTTTTTTTTTTTTTTTTTTTTTTTTTTTTTTTTTTTTTACAGCCGTTAGAGCTTGTCCCGGTTGGTAGTATTTTATAAAAAAGGCACAGCCGGTACAAGCTGTGTCGGTCGAGCATTATTTAATATTAAAAATTCATTTTATTTCAATAAACTGACAACATGTTGACTGTGGTGGGGTCCTCATATTAAAATAAAAGCCGGTACAAGTTGTGCCGGCTGGGATACATTTATGTTTCATCTCAGCCTTCCAATAAGTTTATCAACGGTACAAAAAAGGGATGTTGCACAGTACTCACAACAACCGGTTGCTATGGAAGGGCTCCCTATATATATATATATATATATATATATATATATATATATATATATATATATGAAACTGATCCAGTCCGGGAGTCCGGACTGGATCAAAATCCGGTCCAATTTTTTTTTTTTTTTTTTGCTTTTTTTTTTTGAAACAACTAAAAAAAAAAAAAAATTATGGAACTGAAATTTTTCAATAATACAGTGTTTTGGGTGTGTTTTTAATACCTACACCAACCAATGTATGTACAGTCTGCCCAGACTGTACAGACATGTTTCGTTATAGGCATCCAAATCATGCCCAAAACACTGTATAATGTAAAAATTTCAATTCCATAAATTTTTTTTTTTTTTAGTTGTTTCAAAAAAAAAAGCAAAAAAAAAAAAAAAAAAAAGTCCGGATTTTAACAAAATCCGGGAGTCCGGACTGGATCTGGACTCTCTATATATATATATTCATGTGTACCGGCTAGAGCATGAAGCGGCTGGGCAACACAGATGAATTTTAATGGAATAAAAATGAAGGGGCGCTTTGCTAAGATGGATCACTGATTTACAGGTAGGCAGAAATGAGATAGGAATTGGAGGGGTGGATGAGGTCATGATTGTGGGCATATAATGATGTATTTTAATATGGACGAGGTTATGATTGTAGGCATATAATGATGTATTTTATTATGTAATCCAAAATTTACTTGACAGAAATAATAAAATTGAATACGTATAATTTTTTTGTGTTGCTTCTGAGCTTATTAAAAAAATTGAAATTAGATTATCAATTTATTCATTTATTAAATCTTGACATATTTGTAATTAAGGGGATAATATATGGGTAAAAATATATTAGATCTTGATATATCCATTTTTTTCTTGAGAAATGCTATAAATGTCTACAAATAGAGTATAAACATAACTCACAGAATATAAGAAATTAATACTAGTTATTATTATTTGTTAGTTAAAATTATTATTAATATTATTATTCTTCTTATTGTTATTGTTATTGTAATTGTTGTTGTTATTAATATTATTATTGTTATTATTTTTATTAATAATAGTAATAATATTAATATTAGTTATTATTGTCATTATTATTATTATTGTTGTTGTTGTTGCTTTTTTTTTTTGATAATGTGGAGTTTTCCAATCGCAGTCAGACTAAGTCTTCCCACCCCGGACCAGGCTTTGCGCACAGGCTCGGCCTAAGACATGGCTCCGCCCAAAAATGTATGATCCGTTGCCACACGAACCAGTTTTAATTGGGCCTCACATTTGTTGCAGGTTGTTGTTGTTGTTGTTGTTGTTGTTGTTGTTGTTTATTAGTGTTAATATTAATAATTGTTTCATGTTGTATTTTTAAGTAAAAATAGACAACTGAGATTATGAGCCAATTGACTAAAATGTTCTTTATGATTAACAAAATCATGTTTCAGATAACGTATATAAAGGGAAATATATCTGAAAATATAAATGTTCCTCTTCAGTACCCCTTTTCTAACTCTTGTAATAATTAATAATTATTTTTTATTTTAAAAATTAGATATACATTAACGAGCTTACAATAATTAAAATTTCAATTTAATTCGTAGTCGTTGATTAATTTAATTGGTGGTTATAGATGTATTTATTTAATTCTCAATAATTTATGAAATGTTTGATTTAATAAAAAAAATTATAAAGAATATTAATTGAATTTAAGGTAAATGCACGTTATAAAACTCATTTTAATATAATACTATATAGAACAAAAGCTTATTAGTTATTACTATTATGAATATTAAATGAAATATTAATATAAATAATAGAAGTAGTAGTATTGATATTAATATTCTTTTTTCTCAATATGCATCTGAGTAATATTGTATTTTTGGCATATTAGCAATAAATTTTCTAATTAGAAATTGCATCATGTTTATTCTGAGCACTCATCATTCTACATAAATCACAGTATTTTCTTCATTAATAAATAATTAATATCTTTATTTACAATTTAACCTAATATTTCAATCTAACCTTTCAGTATTTCTTTGTCATATTCTTAATATGGAATACCATATTAATAACTTGTGTCATTCTTACAAGTTCTTTAATAATTAAATATTTATATATTCATTTAAAGATCATTTTAATAATTGTGTGCATAGAATGATGGGTGCCCAAAATAAACATGATACAATTTCTCAGAGAATTTATTGCTAATATGCCAAGAATACACTATTATTCAGATGCATATTGAGAAAAAGAATATTAATATCAATACTACTACTTCTATTATTTATATTAATATTACTTTTAATATTCATAATAGTAATAACTACTGAGCTTTTGTTCTATATAGTATTATATTAAAATGAGCTTTATAACGTGCATTTATCTTAAATTCAATTAATATTCTTTTAAAAAAAATTATTAAATCAAACATTTCGTATATTATTGAGAATTAAACAAATACATCTATAACTAGGGGTGGGCAAAATTTTCGGTTTTTTCGGTTTTTGGACGAACCGGACCGGTCCGAACCGACCGGTTCGGTATAAATATAAACCGGTCCGGTTCGGTATAAAAAAACCGGTATATACCGGTTTTTCGGTACCGGTTTCGGTCCGCCACTTTTATGGTTCGGTATATACCGAACCGAACCGGTATATACCGGTTTTCTATTTTTTATTATTATTAATAATTTATTAATAATAATAATAATAAAATATTGATTATAATAATAATAATATTAATAAAAATAATAATAATAATAATAAAAATAATAAAATATTAATAAAAATAATAAAATAATAGTAAAAATAATAAAATAATAATAAAAATAATAATTATATTAATTTTCGGTAAAAACCGGTACCGAACCGGTACCGCCGGTTCGGTAAACCGGTCCAACCGGTACCGGTATCGGTATCTAATTTAGACTGAATTCGGTAACCGGTTCGGTCCGGTTCGGACCGGTTCGGTCCGGTTAATTACCGGTGCCCACCCCTATCTATAACCACCAATTAAATTAATCAATGACCACAAATTAAATTAAAATTTTAATTATTGCAAGCTTGATAATGTATATCTAATTTTTAAAATAAAAAATAATTATTTATTACAACAATTAGAAAAGGGTACTAAAGAGGAACGTTTACATTTTCAGATATCTTTCCCTTTATATACGTTATATACATGATTTTGTTGATCATGAAAAACATTGTGACGCCCCCAAAATAAGTATACATACCACATTCTGAGTCGTCAAATACATGGTATAAAATTTAAATACAAACTTCATTTATACAATACGCCAAAACGTAGCTGAGAGTTTTAACACGAATATTATCTCGTAAACAATATCCAAACTCAAATGGAGTCCTCATTACATTTATTATCACACTATTTCATAGAATAGTGAGGACTACTATAGTTGTGACGAACGAGATTTTGTAATTTAATTTGAATATTTATTGAATTAAATAAATATTTTTTGATGATTTAATTATTGAATTAAATAATTAATTGATGAAATTGTGGTAGATTAATTTAATTATATGTATTATACTGATTAAATTAATTTGGGAAATTTTGTTATTCAAGGTATGTATTTAACTAAGCTTATTTGATTAAAGGAATTATTTAATAAGTATAATGTTATTTTTAATTAATTTATAATTAATTAGAGATTTATTGATTTGACATAATTAATAAATGAGAAATTTAATTACGTGACTATGTGAATTAATGAGAAATGATTATATTTTATTTAAATTAAATTAAATAAGATATTTGATTTATTGTCTAATTGGGTGCGACATTATTAAACTATATTATAAAGAATTAATTAAATTAAATGGAAATAGTCTTTTAATGGTTAGCCAAACAGAGCCCTATTGGGAGTTGGGCAGTTAACCCATGAATGGGATTAACTGACCACCAAGCCAGTTACCTATGCGCATCAGGCTTATTGTTCTTTTACGTATGTTATTTGTTAAACAAAAACTTGAGAGCTCAGAGAGAATTAAGAAGAACTTTGAGGGAAATTATGTGATTGAAGAATTATCTAAAAGGGGTTTCATCTTCTACTAATCTACACTGCTAGGTAATCTCTCTAATCAAATCTTATTTACGTTCTTATTTTCTTTTTGTGAAAAACTAACTTCAAGTTCTCTGTAAACTAAAATTTATGGCCAATGTGTTAGGAAACTGATTATATATGTTTATTAGCATTCATAAATCAATTCTATATGATTTATATGTGATTAGAGTAGTTGATTTCACGTAATCAGGCTAAAATCAGAGTTTTTCATTAATAAGTGTTTTGAGTTCTCTATAAAACAAAGTTTAGTGATTAATGCATGAATTGTTGTTTGACTAGGAATTAACAGTAGATTATGATAGCACATGTTAAAATGAAGAAATTGAACTTTGAGTGGAAAGATTCGGTGTTATAACGAACCCGTAATGTCAATTTTCCTGTTTCATGTTTAGTATTTTTGAAAACGCCAAGAACAGTGAAATTTTATGGTTTGATTCAAGTATTGTATGTTTTAAATTGTTAAAATCATGCTAGAAAGGTTGGGTAATGATTATGTGTGTGTTATAATGTCTGGGTATGTTTAAATTCATGTGTGAATAAAGGAATCGATAGATTTTGGCTTGCTCTGCATTTTTCATAAACTGTAGTTTTTCGGAACTAGATTGTCGCGTCGTAAAATCGGATCCAGGCCTAAAGCCCGCGTCATCTGCGCTACAGAGGCACAATGTAAGTTACAGCGCCAGCCGCGCCGCAGCGCCAGAGTTAGCATGTAGGGTGGCGCCGCAGCGCCACTAAGCAGTGTGTCCAAGAATGAGAATTTTAATTATTTTATTTCAGGGATTGTAATAGTAACCTAATCTAATGAACATAAAAATGTGTTAGACATATAATGTGATGTTAAAATAGATTCTTAACATGTTAACAAAGTAATTACATGTTTAGTTAAATTGTTGAACGCGTAGTTAGCTTGTCGTTAGTTTAATTTTATATGAAAACAAGTGTTGTGAATTGACTAAGTATAGTCATAATCAGAGTTTAGACAACAGAGAATGAACTTGTGATGCTAGTTATGTTATAATTGACTGGTATTGTGAATTAAATGGTATGTAGGATTTAATCGAGGAACGTGTATAATTAATGTATAACCTACGCACGAGGCAAGTTTCATAACCCTACTTGTTATCATCATGCAAATTTCTAAACCTTACCTCTTTACATTGAGCAAGTTCTAGACTTATATTCTATATTGAGCAAACTCTTGTTATTTATTGATTAAGTTCAAGATGTTATATTAAAGGTTATTAATCTTTTCAAAGCATGATTTTTGTTATACAATACTTATTCCATTGCATACCTCTTGAGTTTATTATTTAATTTGAATATCATTTATTGTTGAACCTTGTAAGACTAGCGAACCCTTATTGATTCGACTAGTCCATAGTTGATGAACGTTCTAAATTTTAGAACCCTTATTGAGCTTATCCAAACCAAACTTCTTTTGGTGCGGACTCTAATGTCAAACTGAGATGAGCAACCCTGTTATAGGGGATTACTTATGCTTTAGCGTTAAAAAATTGTGCACATTATGGTACTAAAGGTTGATCCCCCCTAAGTACGAGTAGAAGAGTCCATAGTCTTATGACTATTAAAAGTATCAAGTATAATCCTTGACAACCTAAGACATAGTTCAAGGTCTTATGACCCTCAGAAGTCTTTTGATTCTTGTTATTCATTCTTGATTCAAAAGTCAAGTTTCTTATTTCAAAAGTCTTTGATTCACTCGCATGTTATTATATCGTTGTACATTATTATACTTGTGAGCAATCTTGCTCACTCTTGCGTAATAATAACATTGCAATTAAGAACGAAAGGTCTGACGAGCCTTCTACTAGCAAATGCAAGGGCAAAATTAACAAGTGATGAAGACTTGTTGTTTATTGTTTATGTTATGTTTCAGACTTTTGTTTAATTTGTGTAAGACTTAATATTTGATTATGTTTCCGCATTTAAGATTTAAGGTTAGTATGACCGAGATTGATGTATTTATTTTCAGATGATGTAACTCCTTAAGGAGATGATTTATTTCTATCTATTTTATGGTTTTCAATTATTATGGGTACATAGACATATGGTGTTTGTATGGTGAACACCAAAAATCACGTGAAAATTGAAGTACCCGGATTTGGGGGGTGTAACAATAGCCACCATCTTGGACCATCACTCAATTTCCCAACAAGTCCCAGCTATATTCTCATTTTCTGAAGAGAATAATGAAAGCAAAGGGTGAGCTCAACTAGCACAGTAAATAATATTATGACTAAGATAATGCATAATAAATTATCGTTAGACTTCAACAGTGTAAAACTAATAGAATAAAATAAATAACAAGTTTAACTGCAGCGGAACAAGCAATCAATTAGAAGAGTCAAGTAGAGAATGATATCTACTATGTTCTATGATTTAAAAGTTCATCATCAATATTTTATTGCTATAACATAGCTCAATAAATAATCCACATCACCGAATTATCTATGCACTACGGGCCAAAGATAGTCGTTAGTATCACATCCACGAATTATCCTTACACTACTGGCCAAGGATATTCGTTATTATCACTAATGGTCATGATCATGCAAACAACTGTCCATCAATGCACTACGGGCCAATGAGGACTTTTACCACATAATTTGTAACATTACAGGTCATGATTATACCGATACATAATTCCTGGTCATAATCATACTCATCAACAGTCCATCTATGCACTACTGGCTAAAGCTGACTTTCATCACAATATAAGAATAAGGATGATGACAATGATATAACAATTCAATTAAATGAGAGCAATGATAAATATTAAAAATTTATAATTCAATTTATTAAGAGTTCAAGAATGTCCAAATTATCAACATGATAACTGCTTTATGGAGTAAAATTCAAGAATAATATTCATATAAAAATAATTTGGACAGAAAAGAAATTAATTTTTGTCGTGAATAGTACGCCGGGTGAATAGTACCCGAGTGAATAGTACTTTGTGAATAGTACTTCGACATGAAAAGATTAAAATTTCCGAAAAAATATTTTCGTAAAAAGATACTCGTTGAAGCGCAAATTTTAAGGATATTATACTAATTTCAAGGATTATAGAAACAATACTTAACAAAATGAGTGTAGAATTCGGAATCTGAAACAGAATAATATTACTTGCATACTACAGAGTATGGAAGAAAATATTATTTCTTACGAATATTGAACAAAAATAATATCCCTTACCTTAGTAAGAGAGTAATTACGACTGGTATAGCGGAGATATTCTTGAAAAAAACTTGTACTGTTTTCTACACTCAAAGTTTCCTTAACTCAAAAGAAATAAGCTCAATATTATAGAAGAAGAATTCTCTGATTCTGGTGTGATTTTCATTTCTAAACTAAGCATCTTATTTATAGGAGAATGGTATGATACTATTTAGGAAAATAATCACGGACGCACAGTAAAAAAAAATATTCGGACGCAATTCATCAGCATATATTTGAGACAACCAATAAGAGAGTGCCCTCCTGAGGAGGTAATTGGAGTTTGGGAGATATGTACCAATGAAAGAGCACCCTTTTTTGAAGGTCACTAGCAAATGGAATGGATTAGCCAATCAGAGGCTACCCCTCATTGAAGGGAATACCAATATAAAAAGAAAAATGATTAGCCAATCAAAATTTACCCCTTTATGAAGGGAAAATTCATCCACCAAAAATAAAAATACGCCTCTTGAAAGTTTTGGTAAATGAGGGGCTACTCCATGTAAAAGAATTCCATATTATTCAAAATCAAATAGAACAATACCAATTTATTCATATCTTTTCAATTGTGCAACATTTATAAATATTACTATACTTGCAATATTGACAACCAGATCATTCCCAGGAAAGAGGGGGCTTTCCAATAAAGATTTCTCCTTATTGGCGCGCAATTAGATGACCAAACCCCTTTTCTCGACCGAACTTTCTAGACATTGTCAATAATACAAATAATAATATGAATAATTGTGTCATCTCATTTATTGATTTAATAATATAAAATATTGTACAGATGATACTGTGACAATAATTGAATCAATAATATGAGATATTATGCATCAACTACTATGATAATAATTGAATAAACTGAGTGACTTCTCACGTAAGCATCAATAATCAAAGATACTATACAATACAGTGTGCTACTGTGAAACAACGCGTATTACTGTACTTTTATCACAGGGTATTTCAATAGTTAACGGTAAAATTTTTGCTGTTATTTTTAAAAATATATATATTTCTGTCGTTTTCTAACTCCGACAGTAATTTCGTTGTGGGGTCCACCAATGATTGTGTCGTCGTACGAATATTCCCTGATAAAACCAATATTCCCCAACCAAACTAATATTTTATGACAACTTACTTACTTTGCAAAATTTGTAAATATTACCCACAACTATAACATTATATCAAATCTACACCTTATTACTTAAAATAATATTTAGAGAAAATTAAATCTTTATTTATAAAAGTTGGGGTCTTACAACCTCCCCTTCTTATGAAATTTCGTCCTCGAAATTGGTGTATGTACCTGGTATATCGAAGAGGTGAGGATACCTTGTTTTTATTTCAATTTCTAACTCCCAGGTCATTTCCTCAATATCGTGGTTTCTCCATAAAACTTTGACTTGAGGTATAACCTTTGAGCGTAAAATATGTTTCTTCTTATTCAAGATTTTAACAGGTACCTCTTCATACGTTAAATCTTCCGCTATCTCGTCTGGTTCTAATTCAATAATGCGGTTCAGGTCTTCCACATATTTACGTAACATAAATATTTGAAAAAAGTTATGAACACGAGACATACTTGGCGGTATGGCGAGTCTATAGGCCACAGTTCCTACTCGATCGAGGATTTTAAATTGGCCAATGAATCGAGGATTAAGCTTTCCTCTCTTTCCAAATCTCGTAACTCCTTTCCATGGAGCAACACATGATCTCCAACATTAAATTCCACGTCTCTTCGATGAAGATCAACATAACTCTTTTGTTGATTTTGTGAGGTTTTTTATACGTTGCCGGATCATTTGAATCTTTTTCATTGTCATACGTACCAATTTCGGTCCCAAAAAAGTTATTTCACCCACCTCATCCCAACATACGGGCAACGGCACTTGCGTCCATAAAATGCCTCGAATGGAGCCATGTCTATGCTTGCTTGATAATAGTTGTTGTAGGACAATTCTATTAATGGCAAGAACTTGTCCCAACTTCCTTTGAAGTCTAGGACACAGTGTCCTAATAGATCTTCAAGAGTTTGAATAGTCCTCTACGACTGCCCGTTCGTTTGAGGATGATATGCCATTGGGTCTTGATAAGAAACTATGGATATTGACAAACCATGCAGTTTTTTACTCTCATTTATATATATACGAGCAAGACGTTCAAGTGAATAAGTTTCTCGTATAGGTAAGAAATGAGCAGACTTGGTTAATCTATCAACAATGACCCAAAATTACATCTATGCCTTGAGAAACCTTGGGAATACCAGTAATGAAATCCATGGTAATGTGCTCCCGCTTCCATTCTGTAATTTCAAATGGTTGCAATGGACCTTTTGGAACTTGATGCTCTGCCTTGACATGTTGACAAGTTAAACATCTTGAGATAAACTTCGCGATCTCTCTCTTCATATTGCTCCACTAAAATATATGTCGAAGATCACGATACATTTTGGTACTTCCATGATGGATTTCAAATGACGTGTTGTGCGCCTCCATCATGATTTTATACTTCAAATCAGAGTCGTTAGGAACACAAAGTCTGGAGTTGACTCGAATTATTCCTTCTTCATCGATTCTTGCTTCTGAAATAACACCTTCTTATACTTTCTTCCTCATACGCATCAGCTCCGGGTCTGTAGCTTGAGCAGAATTAACTTTATCGATTAAAGTCGGTTCTACTCGTATAATTGACACCATCACATGGGTCCCCGAAGTCTTTAACTCTATCTCCATCATTTATAAGTCATACAAAATGGGCCCAAGGAATGCTACTTCCTCAAGCCAAAACTCGCATTTCTTCAACTTGGCATATAGCTTGTTTTCACGAAGCTTTTGGAGTATCAGCCTCAAGTGTTGCTCATGATCTTCATAGATTTTGGAGTATAAGAGGATGTCATCAATAAAGACAACCACAAAATGATTCAAATATTACTTAAATACTTGGTTCATCATATCCATGAAGCCAGCAGGAGCATTGGTCAATCCAAAAAATATGACTAGGAATTCGTAATGCCCGTACCGAGTTCTGAAAGCAGTCTTTGGAATGTCATCAATTTTAATCTTTAACTGATGATATTCGGAATGAAGATTAATCTTTGAAAAGAATTTGGTACCTTGCAACTGGTTTTAAGTGGTTTAGAGACTCAAGCTCCTAATCCACTCTTCTGCTTTCAACTAGCAGGATTTCCACTAAGGAAGGGCATCACCCTGAATCACCAAGATTCTTTCAAGGCCAGCAGCCTTGGGACTTTAGTTCACTAAGAACTCTTCAAGGCCAGCAGCCTTGGAATGTCTCTAGTTCCCTAGAAACTCTTCAAGCCCAGCAGGCTTGGAACTTCATTTAGTCCCTCGGAACAAGGACCCCTCAGGCACTGGCTTCTTGTTGAGTTGATTATTTACTTGTTGGAGTTGGTGCAGAGCTGCTAAGATGTCTTTATGCTCTTAACATCTTCTGTACTTAGCAGCTTGACGTGATCATCCTTGAAGTGCAGTTGAGTGTTGCATGATGCTCAGCTTCTTTAGTTACTCAACCTCCTCTGATGATCCCTTGATGAACTTCCTTGAAGATCATTCCTCTTGATACGTGATGGTTGCACATGATTGGTTTCTAAGATGACTATAAGCTCTTCTGCTAGGTACTTAGAAACTTTCTCATGCTTGCCACCATGATGGCGTTTGTGATCTCCCTCCTTGATACTTGATGCCTTCTCATGATGGACTTGCTAAGATGACTGTAAGCTCTTCTCTATGGTACTTAGAGTCTTCCCATGATGGACATCAAGATGACATGACACTCTTCTTTCTCTCGGTAGTTTAGAACACTTTTCATGTAGTAGAACTCTCACTTCTACATTATAGAACTCTCACTTCTACTTCTTTCTTTGTCTGTCTCTAAGTGTTCTTGGTTGATCGTAGAGTGAGTTTTCGGACTCACTATCTCACATGGTTTAGAACAGTCCACCATTCCTCCAAAATATGGTAACTCCAGCGACCCTCGATCTTTGAAGCTCTTGCTGATTTATACACCTTCCCAATCCTTCCTTTGGAAAG
This sequence comes from Panax japonicus, assembly GCA_020205505.1. Classification (NCBI taxonomy): domain Eukaryota; kingdom Viridiplantae; phylum Streptophyta; class Magnoliopsida; order Apiales; family Araliaceae; genus Panax; species Panax japonicus. The sequence continues at coordinate 47,616,294 of CM035094.1, forward strand.
TAGCCGTTGAAGGCTATTCAAATATCTTCATAGATCTCGAGTTGACAGAGGTAGACTGCTGTTGTGACAAGTCATACTTTCTCTAACACTGCAGTCTACTGTTTCACCTACCCCATCAGAGATGTCACTTTAATGTCTTGGGCGGGTCGAAGACTTTATTTCCTCCTTCTGATTTCTCGATCAGAGGTTGTCCTTTTGCATCGATGCTCTTAATAAGCTTTTGTACAAATATCAACCTTTAGATTGAACCATTGTCAATGCTTCAATCTTCAGCCATTTGTACTCTACGATTCTGATGCATGTCTTTAAGGACCTAATCGTATTGTCATGTTGACTGGTAGAGACAACACTATGATCTTGAAGAGTGTTGATTGGATCTTCAATGTAGAACTCCTCTTCCTTCTCTTGTGCAGTGTTTCAACACTTCTGTTTGCCTCAACAACTCTCAAAAATTGATGGCTTGTCTTCTTTGTTCTGGACCCTTATGAATAACAAGACACTTTAGATTTGTGGCGTGTTCGGCTCGCTTTTTCCTTGTGATCTCCCGTTCACTTATCATCAATGGACTGACCCAATGTTTAATCACTTTAGCCTTGTTCTTCAGAAGCTGTCCAATGTCTCTGTATACACTTCATCAGTTCTTTCTTTATTTGGCAAACACTACTGATCCTGGTTGCTTCCAAGATCGTCGTCTTCTGTTCATTTGATAGCTACTGCACTTGCTGACTTTCCTTAGTCAGTTACTGAAGTCTTCTTCTGATTTCCTTATTGAAGACTTCATCTTGAATGGTTTCACAACTCAATCTGGATGCTGATTGGGTTGGTGGTTAGATCTTCTGTTAGTTTGCATGCCATTCGTTGAATGCTCTCTGGTTTCCTTTATGATAGGATGAATCTTTGCAGTGCCAACCAGAGGCTTTATTCCTTTGGATATTCTGGGAGTGCTCATTTGTTAAGAATCGTATTTACTCTACGATTCTTCCTTGGCACTGTGAGCACATCTGTTGAGGTCGTAGTTCTTCACTCTACGATTCTGCTTTGGTTGTACAGACACTATGACTCCGAGATCAGGTCTTAATACTCTACGATTCTGGCCTTGTGCTTGTTATCTTCATCTGATCTTGTTCGACTACGATCTCTGCATGTAATCAATAGACTCTACGACTTAGAGTGTGGTCTACGATCCTTGACTTAGCTTCAGCATCAGTAAACTCTACGACTCCGAGTGTAGTCTACGTTTCTAGCTTGGCTTCGGTAGATACTTGGTCGACTTGTAGGCAGGCTATCTCTACAATTCTGAACATGACTTCTTCAACAGATTACGGCCCTGAGGAAGTTCTCCTCGACACACTACGATCCTTCCTCATCTCTCCTTGCAGTCTATGAACTCCGAGATCTATTTTCTTGCAGACTACGATTCTGCCTCGATAGCTCTCGAGTTTTCCTTGACTCTCCTAGAAGACTACGATTTCTGGTGTTGTGCTTGACGATCAGACAAACCTATCTATTACATCATAAGATCAACCTAACATGCTTGATCTTTCTACGTTTATAGTCCACATCATTTCTTTTTAAGGACTTTACAAAGCAATTTTGCTTATATATAGTGAGCAGCTGTATTTTTAAAACAGATAATTATGAATGCCATTTATAATGATATGGAATTTAATACACTGACATTTTACATCCTGGATCCAGAACATATCTAACTAGTTAACGATGTACCTCTTTTGGCTCCATGTATATTTCAAGGATTCTGCTGATAAGTTAATCATCTGTTTGGCCTTCTTGCTTTTGCTCCCCCTCAGATGTATGCTTCTCTTATCCTTCTGGCTCCCCCCTCAGCTTCGGCATACATAGGTTCATCATTCTTCGGCTCCCCCTCAGAAGATGACTCTGCCTCTTCTTCTGCTATCTTCTTCTTTGACTTCTTCTCAACTTTACTTTTGCTCTTCTTCGAATGCCTCTTGCTCTGCCTCTTTCTATGCCTCTTTTTCTCTCCCTTTTTGTCATTAATCATCTGGGAGAGCTGCTCCATGTTGGTCATGAGCTGCTCCATCAGGTAGAAGGAGTTAGCAACTTCAAACTTGAGTTCCTGTTGGCCTAGCTCGAATGGCACTGAGAAAGACTACTTCATGTCATCAATCTTGTCAGAGAGGGCTTGGATTTGCTCTTCATTGGCTTTCTGTGCTCGTAGAGCTTCTGCCTTCTGATCATGCATGGCCTTTAGATAGATATTATCTCTTTCTTTGAGTTTGAGAGATACATCAGCCATAGTAGCTTGAAGTTTGTTCTGGAATGAATTATCTCCTGTTGCTGTCAGCTTCTGTGACTCTTTAGTAAACAGAGATATTTTCTCACTCAGTTCATCAGAGTTTTTCATCAGCTCCTTCTCCATAGATACTTGATCATCTGGTTGAGCAGTCTCCTGTCGAGCATTAGATTGAACTCTATGATATGCATCCTTGGATAGATTTTTAAAGGTGTTGAGAATCTGAAGAATCGTTGAGTCCCAATAATTGATTGAGGATGAAGGAATGTCAGATAGCAGTGCTTGAGCTGATGGAGGTTTCTGATTTTGACCTTGAACACCATCAGCAGTAGAGTGAACTGACTCTAAAATCATCTCCTTGGTCATGATCTTTCTTCCTTCAGAGTCCATTCTACGATCGTAAGGGATATAGTGATTTCTAGCATGACGATAGACTTTGAAGTGGGGCTGGTTTGTGATCATCTTTGTAACAAAACTCTTTACCCTTGGGAAGTTTTGTGCCACCAGCTCCATGCTTGGAAAGTGAGAGTAGCACCAGCTAAAGTAGCTTCCATCCTTTTCAGTGTGGGCCTTTAGCCATGGCATCCATTGGAAGAACCATCTCATTAGCAAGTCATCATGATTATAGAGAATGGTCATGCAGTCTAGCTCCATGTTATTCCAGTTTTTAGCTATATCAAAGGTAGTCATTCTTACCACCTTGAGCTGCTCATCTCCATAGTTCACCCATCTTTCTGGTGGAGATTCTGGTGGTTCATTCGAGACTTCTACCACTATTCTCCTGGTGAATTTTACTGGAGAGAGGACAAGATAGAGTTCTAGTTCCTCTGATTCCTGATTTTCAGAATTGGACTCATTCTTCATTTTTTCTCTTTCAGAGCTTGAGCCATCTTGATCATTTCCAATAGTGAATCCTTCTTGCTGCATTTCATTTTCAGAACCTTCTTCAGCAAGATCTTCTTCTGATTCATCTTCTTCACCACTAGTTCCATCTTCAGCACTTTCATCCTTTGATACAGACTCATCATCACTTATTTCAATGGTAGCATTGGAGTGATCACTTCTCCTTTTGGAGGCAAATTTGGCTTGCAGTCTGTAGCTCTTCCTTCTTCTTAGAGGTTCAATTTTGGGAGAGTCAGACTCTTCTTCCTCTTCAAACTCAGAAGCTTTTGGTTCATCAGATGAGCTTCCTTGGGGTTCAACAAGGGTAGAGGCAGACCCTTCTTCTTTGGACTTATCACATTTTGAGCCATCATGGTGGCTTTTAGGATTGGAAGGGGCATATTCTTCTTCTCTTGAAACAACATTGTTTGACCCATTATCTGGGCTTGTTGGGGAAGTTGCATTTGGGGATTGAGTTGGGTTATCTTGAATCTTTTCTTCATCAGTAGAGTGACTGCTCTGAGGATTAGCCACAGGGCTTGAGCATTCCTCTTCATCAGCAAATGCTGCATTTTTATTCATTAATCCAACTTCACCTTCACTGCTGGATTTGGTATGTGGGGACTCAGCCTTGAGATTGTCAGTTGCCTTTTCTTCTTCTGATACTACATCATTCTCTTCATCAGATGTACTGTCTTGGGAAACTGAGGCTGGTTTGATTATCACCTTGGATTTCTTGCTGGATGGCCCTTGAAGTAATCTGTTACTTCTCCTCTTTGTGGTTTCAGCAGTTAGGGCTCTTTCTTCTTCAACCTTATCTTTGATGGAGAGACTCCTTGGTGGGGCCTTGGTTTTCTTCACACCTTTGGATTTTTTCTTGGCTGGTGTGGTTGCTTTTGGTACAGAATAATCAGACTCGGAGCTTTCTGCCTCTTCTACCTTCCTCTTCTTTGCAGAGGCCCTGCTGCTGCTCCCAGATGTCAGCCTTCGGTTCTCCTTGGGGTTTGTCTTCCAATTCACAAATAGTTGTGGAGACATCACTTTGTGAACGTTCAGAGGCTCTCCTTCATCATCCTTGATCTTGCCTCCTAGCTTCTTCTTCATTACAATGCTCAACAATCTTCTATAACACCTTTGTCAGAGGTTTTTTTGTAGACTTCTTTAGCTCAGCCTTTTCTTCCCACTTGGAGATTTGATCAAACAAGATAACTCCAAAGTTAATTCGTTTCTTCAGAACTATTGCTGACATTATCTTCAACTACTGATCAAGCACAATATCATGTGCAGTATCCTTGCATAAAATACATTTTTCCACTATCTCTGCAAGGAACTCAAACTCCTCTAGAAACTCCTTCTTCATGTCCTTCAGACTAGGGTTTCTTAGGTACCCCATGATCTTCTTTGCTTGTTCCGTATCGATATCGTCAAGGCTCTTCAGTCCTTGGTCAGGAAAACCTAAAGCATTGATTGAGGTTAGAAGATTTTAGCTTTAGAGACTGACCTTTGACCTTGGTAGAAAGAGTTCTAGAGTTTATGGAAGCATTTGAGTAGAATTCTTTAACCAGGTCAACATATACTCAAGTGATTGCCTCAAGACATTCTGAGAATCCAGCTTTCTTTACAATTTCGAGAATGTCTCTGAACTTCTTTTTAGATTTCTCAAATGACTTGGTTCCGAGCTGAATGCTAGTGATAACTCGCCAATCTTCCATTTGAATAATTCAAGGAATACGGGTGTTTGATTCAGAGGGATTTTTGAGAGATGACTGATTGTGATTTGGGCAAGACTCTGGAAGGTTAATTGATTTTGGCTTTTGAGAGGATTCTAGGGTTTAAAAATGGGAGGGAAAAAGGTTCGATGGTTTCTGATAACTGTTTACAGATTTTGAATTTGTCTTAATGACAGTTCCTTCTAACTCTGCATAATCAGTGAGGTGTCAGCCAACCATTGGTTGCACGAAGTCCAGTAATGAGCTGTAACTCCCCATAACTTTTTAGTTAGATATTTCCTTTAGGAGAGTAGACGTTTGATTGACGTGGATCGACCGTTGACCTCTGTGGTTCGTAGAGTAGCACGATAAGGCAGCTATGGACTCTACATTTTCTTTTGTTGACTCAATGATCAACTTTTGAGAGATGCTGTAGTGGATGGTTTTGACATTAATCCTCATCTTGATGCAGAATAGATTGATTACTAATATATTCGAACTTGTCTCTTCATTATCTGAATGGTTGAGCAATTGTCCCATTTCTCAAGCTCCTCGCGAACAGGAGTATACTCTGGTAGGACTGCGATCATCGAGTCTGCTTCTATGATCGCTGATGTTGCACTACGATCATTGAAGTTACATTACTATCGTTGAGTTCTCTTAAACTCTACTCTACTATCGTTGACTGTCTTGGTCCTTGAGATGAATTCGATCAAGCAATTCTTGTGGGTAGAGGTAGCTCAGGAAGGGCCAACCTCTTAGAGTGAGCTAAGGGTCAGGTTTGTCCCTGAGGTGCTTTCCAGATGAAGTACTTTCAGAGATATTTTCACTGACTTCTCTTTTGACCTTTTCTGTTGGGGAGGTCGTCTACCAACTTTGGATAATTGCATTTGTTGTAATCGTGGTGTCCTCCTGCTTCTACACTGCGATCAGATGTTTGATCGTAGGCACTCCACGATTTTGAGTTGGGTGGCTGATAGGTTATCAATAGTACATTTTGAGACGTTCTTACTGACTATGGATCTTCATTTGGTTCATTAGCCACAAAGTTTTGAGACTTTGTAGCTGGTACATTGCTTCATAGTATATCTTAGTGTTGTTGTTTCTCAACAGATCACTGCTCCCCATTGTTGATGTTGTCTTCCTAGATAAATGTGATTCCCTTTACTTTATGTTCATTTGAAGGCAGCCTCGCATATCTCCTTCTGACTGGAATCACAATTATCACTTAGATCTCCTTGTATCGTAGGAATGGATATTTTCAGGACTTATCACTCTACGATCTTTTGACAACACTACGAACGTAGTCTTCTTTTATAGTCTTGTGCGTGTGAAGTTCTGCTGCCATAATGAGTTCCTCTTGATTGATGCTCGATGATCCTCTGATGTGAGCTTCTTTGAGGATTCTTCTTCTATAGCATTCTTTGCTTGCTTTTGAGCATATAAGACCTTTTTCATCTTTGGTTGAATGGCCTGCTTCCATATACAGATTAACAGCCATGTGAGCTCCATTCTGGTTAGCTCAGCGAGTCTTCAAGGACATGCTTGGACATATAAGAATTTCATCAGATCTCTTTTTAATAGTCCTTAGCCTTCTGCTGGTTGAGTCTTCTTGACTGAAGTCTTCTACTTCAGCATTCCTTAGTGTGGTCAGACAGACCAAGTACTTGCAGGTTAGATACATTTCTATTTTTGGCACCCATAATTAAATGGGTCCTGCTAGGTTAGTTTTCTAAACCCCTATTCCTCATATTTGGATAATCATCACATTTGTCATCAACAGTCATATTCATGCATGCAACTAGTTTTAGATAATACATTTTGAGATGTATGAAGGTGAGTGTGTGTAAGATTTGTCATTTTAATAACACACTCTTTCTCTTTGATGGTTTCATCATTTTCTGAGTTATGTTCACAATATTTTAGTGTTCACAGAGTGACAATCAACTCTACGATTTATGTGTCTCTTGTTGATTCATGGAGGTGATCAGTTTCTACAAATCATTAAAATACACTTATAAAACTGTTCATACTCAGTGGGTTTGTACATACATACTAACCCATCAGCAAAGATTACTCCACATAGAATTAATTTGGGATGTAATGCTCTTATGAACCATTTCAGATTTCCTTCAAGATGTCATCTTCAACCTAAAACTTGGATGGAGAGAAAGTTTATAGGCATTTGAGTTTCCATCCTCAGGGTACTTTCTCTCTTCTCCTTTTTAGGTAGATTATGACTCCTTGACAGAATACTGTTACAGTTCATAAGAAAATGCATTTATGATGTACACATTTATAATAGTGAGGAACCGTACCTTTTTACTGTCAGTTTCTTAACGGTCATTTACCTTTAATATACTGAGTTTAGGCATTGATGTGCATAGTTTCACATTTGCTCCTGATAGCTTATTGCTATTGTTGACCTTTAATCAATCAGTCGTAGTCTTGAAGATATATCCTGAGAATCTCAGCATCTTTAGTTCTTTGACATCCTTCAGTTCACTAAGTTTGCACCCAGCTGATGGTTGGCTAGACACATGTTTGAGAGTAACTTCTTTCTTCTCTGGATAAGCATTTCTCAGCATGTATGGCCTTTTCATCTTTAAGGCTGGTGGATGCTAGACTTTGTGTTGTTGATGTCTCTTCGGCTATTTCGTCTGGTCTTCAGACTACAAGATTGACTACAGGCTAGGATTGGTCTTGTTGATATACTATTTGAGAACATGGACCAATCTGAGCAGCTTCAGGTGTATATACACATTTATCTGTACACAATATTTCCAACGTGTGAGCTTATCTGCATATAACAAGTGACTTACTACTAAACTAAGTTTAGAACAATGTTTGTGCCTAGGATCAGACTCAAAACGATTAGCTTTTGAATATAGCATGAGAACCTGCTCTGATACCAATTGTTAGTTCCCAGTAGGCACAATAGTTCTAGAAGGGGGGTTGAATAAATCTTTTTTAATTTCAAATACTTTTCTCTTTTATTTTGTATTGCTACTAAATTAGCATATGACAAAAATAAGAATCTTTTCAAGCACAACGGAATAAGTAAAAGATCCCCTTCATTGATATATTCATAATCATACATATATTGTTCGTAGAGTTAGTTCAGTTGTAAGCAGTTAGAATATACATAGCAGTTATAGCAGTTAATAGACATAATATAAATGACATAATGTAAAAGACACAAGGGGTTTTAAGTGGTTTAGAGACTCAAGCTCCTAATTCACTCTTCTGCTTTCAACTAGCAGGATTTCCACTAAGGAAGGGCATCACCCTGAATCACTAAGATTCCTTCAAGGCCAGCAACCTTGGGGCTTCAGTTCACTAAGAACTCTTCAAGGCCAGCAGCCTTGGAATGTCTCTAGTTACATAGGAACTCTTCAAGCCCAGTAGGCTTGGAACTTCATTTAGTCCCTCCAGACAAGGACCCCTTAGGCCCTGGCTTCTTGTTAAGTTGATTGTTTGTTTGTTGGAGTTGGTGTTGAGCTGCTAAGATGTCTTTATGCTCTTAACATCTTCTGTACTTAGCATCTTGACGTGATCATCCTCGAAGTGCAGTTGAGTGTTGTATGATGCTCATCTTCTTCAATTACTCAACCTCCTCTGATGATCCCTTAATGAACTGCCTTGAAGATCATTCCTCTTGATACGTGATGGCTGCACATGATTGGTTTCTAAGATGACTGTAAGCTCTTCTGCTAGGTACTTAGAAACTTTCTCATGCTTGCCACCATGATGGCGTTTGTGATCTCCCTTCTTGATACTTGATGCCTTCTCATGATGGACTTGCTAAGATGACTGTAAGCTCTTCTATATGGTACTTAGAGTCTTCCTATGATGGACATCAAGATGACATGACGTTCTTCTTTCTCTCGGCAGTTCAGAACACTCTTCATGTAGTAGAACTCTCACTTCTATATTGTAGAACTCTCACTTCTACTTCTTTCTTTGTCTGTCTCTAAGTGTTCTTGCTGGATCGTAGAGTGAGTCTTCGGACTCACTATCTCACATGGTTTAGAACAGTCCACCGTTTCTCCAAAACATGGAAACTCCAGCAACCCTCGATCTTTGAAGCTCTTGCTGATTTATACTCCTTCCCAATACTTTCATTGGAAAATAGCCGTTGAAGGCTATTCAAATATCTTCACAGATCTCGAGTTGACAGAGGTAGACTGCTGATGTGATAAGTCATACTTTCTCTAACACTGCAGTCTACTGTTTCACCTACCTCATTAGAGATGTCATTTTAATTTCTTGGGCAGGTCGAGGACTTTTTTTCCTCCTTCTGATTTCTCGATCAGAGGTTGTCCTTTTGCATCGATGCTCTCAATAAGCTTTTTTACAAATATCAACCTTCAGATTGAACCGTTGTCAATGCTTTAATCTTCAGCCATTTGTACTCTACGATTCTGAGGTATGTCTTCAAGGACCTGATCGTAGTTTTATGTTGACTGGTAGAGACAACACTACGATCTTGAAGAGTGTTGATTGGATCTTCAATATAGAACCCCTTTTCCTTCTCTTGTGCAGTGCTTCAACACTTCTGTTTGCCTCAACAGCTCTCAGAAATTGATGGTTTGTATTCTTTGTTCTGGCCACTTCTGAATAACAAGACACTTCAGATTTGTGACGTGTCCTGCTCTCTTTCTCCTTGTGATCTCCCGTTCACTTATCATTAATGAACTGACCCAATGCTTAATCACTTTAGCCTTGTTCTTTAGAAGCTATCCAGTGTCTCTGTATGCACTTCATCAGTTCTTTCTTTGTTTGGAAAACATTACGATCTTGGTTACTTCCAAGATCGTCGTCTTTTGTTCATTTGACAGCTACTGCACTTGCTGACTTTCCTTTGCCAGTTACTGAAGTCTTCTTCTAATTTCTTTATGGAAAACTTCATCTTGGATGGCTTCATAACTTAATATAAATGCTGATTGGGTTGGTGCTTAGATCTTCTGTTAGCTTGCATGCCATTCGTTGAATGCTCTCTGGTTTTCTTTATGATGGGATGAATCTTTGCAGTGCCAACTAGAGGCTTTATTCCTTTGGATATTCTGGGAGTGTTCATTTGTTGAGAATTGTATTTGCTCTACGATTCTGCCTTGGCATTGTGAGCACATCTGTTGAGGTCGTAGTTTTGCATTCTACGATTCTGCTTTGGCTGTGCAGACACTACGACTCTGAGATCAGGTCTTGACATTCTACGATTTCGGCCTTGTGCTTGTTGTCTTCATCTGATCTTGCTCGATTACGATCTCTACATGTAATCAATAGACTCTACGACTCAGAGTGTGGTCTACGATCCTTGACTTGGCTTTGGCATCAGTAGACTCTACGGCTCCGAGTGTAGTCTAGGTTTCTGGCTTGGCTTCGGCAGATACTCGGTCGACTTGTTGCCAGGCTGTCTCTACGATTCTGAGCATGACTTCCTCAGCAGATTACGGCCCTGAGGAATTTCTCCTCGACACACTACGATCCTTCCTCATCACTCCTGGCAGTCTACAAACTCCGAGATCTACTATCTTGCAGACTATAATTCTGCCACGATAGCTCTCGGGTTTTCCTTGACTCTCCTGGCAGACTACGCTTTTTGGTGCAGTGCTCGACGATCAGACAAGCCTATCTATTTCATCATAAAATCAACCTAACATGCTTGATCTTTCTATGTTTATAGTCCTTGTACATCATTTCTTTTTAAGCACTTTACAAAGCTATTTTGCTTGTGTAGGATCAACCTAACATACTTGATCAATTCATTCTAAGTCCTTGTACACATGTTTCTTTTATCTATCAAAGGACTTTACAACTTTTCTTAATGCAAGCATACTTTCATATTCATTCATATATCATAATCAAATCATATATAAATATGAATAACATTCACATACTTATTCCTGACAAACTTCTCAAACATGTGTCTGGCCAACTAGCAACTCTTATGAACTCAAAGATGTCAAAGAACCAAGGATGTTGAGAGTCCCTTTGTTTACATCTTCAAAACCACGACTGATTGATTGAAGGTCAACTAGAGCAACAAGCCGTCAGGAGCAAATGAGAAACTATGCACATAAATGTCTAACCTCAGTATATCTAAGCTAAATGGCTGACAAGAAACTGACAGTAAAAAGGTACGGTTCCTCACTAATATAATTGTATACATCATGTTACACCTCCTTATGCACTATAATAGTATCCTGTCAAGAAATCATAATCTACCTAAAAAGGTGAAGAGAGAAAGTACACTGAGGTTGGAAACTCAAATGCTTACAAACTTTCTCTCCATCCAAGTTTTAGGGTGAACATGACATCGTGAAAGAAATCTGACATAGGTCATAAGCATATCAAAAGTTAAATCAATTTTATATGGAGTAATCTTTGTTGATGGGTTAGGATGTATGTACAAACCTATGTTCTAAGTGTTTGATAACATTCAGAGTATGATTAGTTTTACAAGAGTATCTTGAAGATTCGTAGAAACTGATCACCTCTATGAATCAACCCGATATGAATAAGTAATAGGGTTGATTCTCACTATGTGAACATTTAAACTCTGTGAACATAACCAAGCAAATGATGAAACCATCAAAGAAAAAGAGTGTTTTATTAAAATGGCAAATCTTACACATAATCATCATCATGCATCTCAAAATGTAATATCCAAATCAGCTGCATGCATAAATCTGATTGTTGGTGATCAATATTGTAAGACCCCAACTTTTTGAATAAAGATTAAATTTTCTCGAAATATATTTTTGAATATTATGGTATGGATTTGATATAATGTTATAGTTGTGGGTAATATTTATAAATTTTGCAAAGTACACAAGATGTTATATAATATTCGATTGGTCGGGGAATATTCATTTTAACAAGGAATATTCGTATAATGGCTTAATCATTGGTGGACCCCCACAACAGAATTATTGTCGGATTGAGAAAACGACAAAAATACTTTATGAAAATAACGGCAGAAGTTTTATCGTTAACTGTTGAACTACCTGGTAGTAAAAGTACACTAATACGCGTGGTTGCATAGTAGCACACAGTATTGATTATTGATGCTTACGTGAGAAGTCACTCAGTTATACTCAATTATTGCTACAGTAATTGCTGCATCATATCTCTTATATTATTGATTTGATTATTGTCATAGTATCATCTGCATAATATGTTATTTTATTAAATCAATAATTGAGACTACAAAATTATTCATATTATTAAATTGTAATATTTACAATGTCTAGAAGTTTTGTCAAGGAGAGGTTTGGTCACCTAATTGCGCGCCAATAGGGAGAAATCCTTATTGGAAAGCCCCCTTTTTCCTGGGAATGACCCGGTTGATAAATATTGTGAGTTATAATATTAATGATGAATGTTATTAAAATTGAAGTTGTGTTCGGAGTTAAATTTGGAGACGGGGACATGATATTTGAGTCCGGAATGATGAAAGTAGTAAAAATAGTTCATAAACACAAAACTTTCCAGAATTCACTATTTGGTCAAAAAGTCAACAGTTGACTTTTTCGGGAAAAATCAAACTTCGAAATTTCAAAATTTATATTTTTTGATAAAAATGGTTTCATTGTGTTGGAATTATTTGTGTTAGTGAAAATCGACAATTATTTCGATAATAATTGATGTCTGGAGGTTATATTGACCAATCAGGTATTTAACCGAATAAATGAGCAATTGATTGCTATTATTTCACATGATTATAACTATTTGTTCACATGTGTATACTATTGTTTCACATTCTTGTTACTATTAGGGGAGTTAGTGCAAGACTGATAATACTTTCACGACTAAGTTAAAAATGGAGGTATAGATAGAGGTACTATACTGTAATTCATATTTTCACATGTCTAGAACTATTGATTCACATAATTTATTATTAGGGGAGGTGGTGCAAGTTTGATAATACTTCCATGACTAAATTAAAGATAAAGGAAAAGTTGGAGGTATTGTACTGTAATTTTTCGAGCCCCAAAACGTGCAATTATCAAAACTATATTTTTCTATAAATAGAAGTTCATTCTTCCTTTATTTCTCACCAATTCACAAAAGCTTTAGAGCGATTATTATTGAGAGAAATTATAGAAAGAAGAAGAGAAGTCTGCTACCTCACTATTCCAGTATCCAGTTTTTCTAAGGTAGGGAGTATTATTTCTTTCTTATCCAAGAAGAGAACTTCTGTTATTCCATTCTTTATTATTTTGTTGGAATAACCTGTATACGCGGGCAACCCTATATTTGGTGAAATTCTTATGTTATTCCATTCTTTATTATTCTGTTGGAACATCCTGTCTGTGCATTCTACGCCGGACCTGGTTCCGTCTTTATTATTCTGTTGGAACATCCTGTATGTGCGTTCTACGCCGGACCTGGTTCCGTCTTTATTATTCTGTTGGAATATCCCGTCTGTGCATTTTACGTCGGACCTGATTCTGTTATTTATTATTCTGTTGGAATAACCTGTCTGTGCGGTCTATCGCATGCTTGGTGATTTCTTTTGTTATTCCATTCTTTATTATACTCAGTTGGTTAAAGTTTTGACTTCTATAATCCATGAAATTAGTGGAATATCCTTGATATTTGTTCTTCATCCAGTATCTTTTTATGTAAATATTTTTCCGAAATTCTTGAATTTTACTCTATAAAGCAGTATCATGTTGACAATTTGGAGATTATTGGTTCTTGGACAAATTAATTCTTGAACTTATTTTATTGAATTCTTATATCATTGTCATCATCCTCATATTTATATTTTTTGAAAGTCATATGTGACATGTAGTGCATAGATGGACTTGGTATGATTATGACCAGGGATTATTCGGTGTAATCATGACTGTAATATTACAAATGATGTGGTAAAAGTCCTCAGTGGCCCGTAGTGCATTGATGGACAGTTGTTGGCATGATCATGACCATTATTGAATACACAAATATTCTTGGCCAGTACTGCATAGATAATTGTGGTCGTGATACTAAAGAATATCCTTGGCCATAGTGTAGGGGTGATTCGATGATGTGGATTATTTATTAAGCCGTGTCCCAGTGATAAAAGTGATGAAAAACCTTCTAAATCATAAAAGATAGTAGATTTTATTCTCTACTTTACTCTTTTAATGGATTGCTTGTTCCGCTGCAGTTAAACTTGATGGTTGTTATATTGTATCAGTTTAACACTGTTGAAGGCTAACGATAATATATTCTGCATTATCTTAGTGATATTATTTCCTACTGGGCTAGTTGAGCTCACCCTTTTACTTTTATTGTTCTCTTTAAGAAATGAGAACGTAGCAGGGACTAGTCGGGGAACGAAGTGACGGACTAGATGATAGCATTAATAGTCCTCACTATTTTGTGAAATAGTGTGAATAAGGACTCCTTTGAGTTTGTATAATCACTAGTATACAATATTTGTATTCAAACTCACAGCTTATGTTTTGTCGTATTGTACACGACAGTTGTATTATTAAGTTGTATTTAAATTCTGTATCATATATTTGACGACTCAGAATAGGTGATGTATACCTGTTTTGGGGCATATGATCCCTGGCTAATATGTGAGACTAGAACTAGGAGGGGAGAGATGGGGAATTCCTTCGTTAATATGACTTACCTAAGTTTAATTGGTATTTAATTGGTTGGTCAAAGTATATGGATAATATGTTGCATGTCAATTAACCCTTGTTTTGTGGCAGTATTTGAAAATAGCATCCGAGAATATTGAGAATAGCAATGGAGCACAAGAAACCGTTGTGTCTCCACAGATCAACAATCAGAATAATGTGCATCAGGAAGGCGACAATCCTCATGCAAACTACAACACTGACCAAATGATGAATGATGGAATGTTCAGAGGCTTTATGTAATTCATGCAACATCAGGCGAGAGCGGCTCCTGTCCAAAATGTAGGTGGAAACACTGGAAACTCTCAAACGGTTACCGCTAAACAGTTCAAGGAGCTTGGACCACCGGAGTTTATTGGAGAGCCAAAATCACTTAAGGCTGAACCATGGATAAAGAAGATCACCAAGATATTTGAAGTCTTGGGATGCTCCGAGGAGCAAAAGGTTCCCTTCGCCACCTTCATGTTGCGTGAATAGGCAGATTACTGGTGGGAATCTGTAAAACGTACCCAGCCTGACGCACTCAAGATGTCTTGGGAGAAGTTCCAAGAGCTATTCAACGACAAGTACTTTTTCGAAAGTATTCGTCACATGAAGGAGGTGGAGTTTATCAAGTTGGAACAAAATAATATGACCGTGTCGCAATACGAGGCTAAATTTACGGAGTTATCCCGGTTTGCATCCGATTTGGTAGATAATGAGGAGCTAATGACGCGAATGTTTTTAAGAGGTTTAAAACTGGAGATACGTCAATATCTTATTTCTCGTAAACTGTGTTTGTACTCAGATGTTGTAAATAGTTATTGGAGCACGGTAATGAGTCAACGCAACTAAGGGAAAGCAGCCGGCAACATGAAAATACCAGTGGTAACAGTCATCAAAACGGTGACAACAAGCGTGGAGGGAATCAACATGCCAGAAATGGTAACCACTTCGGTGGTAATCATAGCCAAGACAATAAGAATGGACATTTCAAGAAGAGGAAATTCAACAATGATGGAAAGACGTCAGCACCAACACCCGTTGTCAAGGAAGGAGAACGACTACCTATCATATGCTTCAAATGCAGAGGGGAGGGACACATCAGTCCAAACTGCGCGATGCCATCCAAAGCATGTTATAATTGTGTAAGGGAAGGTCACTTAGCTCGATTTTGTCATTCACCGAAGACAAGTTCATCTAGGGTGGAGGCACCAAAGGCCGTCCCAGAAAAGTCAAAGTTGGTAGTGCAAGGTAGAGCGTTTGTTGTGACCTCCCAGAAAGCAAGGAACCCGAATGAGGTTTTCACGGGTAAGCTTATCATAAACTCTAAGTGAAGTCTATACCTTATTTGATACCGGTTCTACCCATTATTTTATTTCTCCTACTTGTGCTCAACGTTTAAGTTTGACAAAGGAGAAATTAGACTTTGACTTATCTGTTAAAACTCAATTAGGAGAAACCTTCAATACATCCACTGTTTATAAGACTTGTTTGATGCAAATCGGTAATCGCACGTTAGCTGTCGATCTTATCTCCTTAAAAATACTTGCATTTGACGTGATTCTAGGGATTGATTGGTTAACTACTCATCATGCTAAAATTGATTATTTTCGTAAGGTTGTTAGCTTTCATATTTCTAATAAACCTATTATACGAATTCAAGCGACCAAACCATTAAAATCAATCACGGTCATCTTAAGCCATAAAGCTATTCGTTTATTAAAAAATAGATGTCAAGCTTTCTTAGCTCATGTCACGGATTTAAACAAAAATATGTCAGTTTTGAATGATATTTCTGTTGTTAATAAATTTCCTGACGTATTCCCTGAAGAACTTCCTGGCCTACCCCCAGAGCGTGAAATTGAATTTTGTATCGACCTTGAACCCGGTAAAAACACCATTTCCAAAGCCCCATATCGAATGGCTCCTATTGAACTTCAGGAGTTAAAGACCCAATTACAGGAATTGTTAAACATTGGTTTAATTCGTCCTAGTACGTCTTCTTGGGGTTCTTTTGTTCTATCCGTGAAGAAGAAAGATGGGAGTATGCGACTTTGTATTGATTATCGGGAGTTGAATCATGTCACCATTAAAAATAGGTACCCATTGCCACATATTGATGACCTGTTTGACCAGTTGCAAGGCGCCAAATTCTTTTCAAAGATTGATCTTCGTTTAAGATATCATCAATTGAAGATTAGAACCGATGACATTCCAAAGACGGCTTTCAGAACTCGGTACGGGCATTATGAATTCCTAGTCATGTCCTTTGGATTGACTAATGCTCCTGCTGCCTTCATGGATATGATGAACCTAGTATTTAAGGAATATTTGGATCATTTTGTGGTCGTCTTTATTGACGACATCCTCATATATTCCAAAAGTCGTGAAGATCATGAGCAACACTTGAGGCTGATACTCCAAAAGCTTCGTGAAAAAAGCTATATGCCAAGTTAAAGAAATGCGAGTTCTGGCTTGAGGAAGTTACATTCCTTGGGCACGTGATATGAAATCATGGGATATCTGTTGACCCGACAAAGATTGAAGCAATTCAAAGTTGGGAGCAACCTAAATTAGTGACCGAAGTACGTAGCTTTATCGGCTTAACTAGTTATTATCGGAGATTCGTTGAAGGGTTTTCTCGAATCGCTACTCCATTAACTCAGCTGACTCGAAAAGATACAAAATTCGGTTGGAGCGTGGAATGTGAGAAGAGTTTTCAAGAACTCAAGAGGAGACTCATTTCAGCACCTGTTCTGACAATACCATCTGGCTCGGAGGGATTTGTCATCTACAGTGATGCTTCGGGCAAAGGGTTAGGACGTGTTCTCATGCAACATGGGAAAGTCATAGCCTATGCCTCACGGCAACTCAAAGAATATGAGAGGAATTATCCTACTCATGATCTAGATTTGGCAGCTGTCGTTTTCGCACTTAAAATTTGGAGGCATTACTTGTATGGGAAGAAAGTGGAAATCTTTACGGATCATAAAAGCCTCAAATATTTCTTCACTCAATAGGAACTCAACATGCGACAACGACGTTGGCTTGAATTGTTGAAAGATTATGATCATACCATCCAATACCATCCTGGAAAAGCGAACGTGGTAGCTGACGCATTGAGTAGAAGATCATATGCAAGTACGAGTGCGATATTGTCAACGCAAAGGCCCATTTTGTATGACTTGCAAAGGATGGAGATAGAGTTAAAGACTCTAGGGACCCACATGATGATGACAAACATACGAGTAGAACAAACTTTAATCGATAAAGTTAAAGCTGCTCAAGCTACAGACCTGGAGCTAATGCGTATGAAGAAGAAAGTGCAAGAAGGTGCTATGCCGGAAGAAAGAATCGACGAGGAAGGAATACTTCGAGTCAACTCCAGACTTTGTGATCCTAACGACCCTGATTTAAAGTATAAAATCATGATGGAGGCGCACAACACACCGTTTGCAATCCATCCTGGGAGTACCAAAATATATCGTGATCTTTGACATACATTTTAGTGGAGCAATATGAAGAGAAAGATAGCAGAGTTTATCTCAAGGTGTTTGACTTGTCAACGAGTCAAGGCGGAGCATCAAGTACCAAAAGGTCCATTGCAACCACTTGAAATTCTAGAATAGAAGTGGGAACACATTACTATGGATTTTGTTACTGGTCTTCCCAAGATTTCTTAAGGCATAGATGCAATTTGGGTCATTGTTGATAGATTGACCAAGTACGCTCATTTTCTACCTATACGAGAAACTTATACACTTGAACGTCTTGCTTGTACGTACATAAACGAGATTGTAAGACTACATGGTATGCCAGTATCCATAGTTTCTAATCGAGACCCAAGATTCACTTCAAGATTTTGGGTTAGTTTGCAAAAAGCTATGGGCACAGATTTACGATTTAGCTCGGCATATCATCCTCAGACGGACATGCAGTCGAAGAGGACCATTCAAACTCTTGAAGATCTATTAAGACTCTATGTCCTTAACTTCAAGGGAAGTTGGGATAAGTTCCTACCATTGGTGGAGTTTTCCTACAACAATAGTTATCAAGCAAGTATTGGCATGGCTCCATTTGAGGCGTTGTATGGAAGAAAGTGTCGTTCTCCAGTATGCTAGGATGAGGTGGGTGAAGCAACGTTGTTGGGACCGGAGTTGGTACGTATAACTACGAAAAAGATTCAAACGATCCGACAACGTATAAAAACCTCACAAGATCGACAAAAGAGTTATGCTGATCTTCATCGAAAGAACGTGGAATTAGATATTGGAGATCATGTGTTATTACGTTTTGCTCCATGGAAGGGAGTTACGAGATTTGGAAAGAGAGGAAAGCTCAACCCTCGATTCATTGGCCCATTTTTAATCCTCGATCGAGTAGGAACTGTGGCATAAACTCGCTTTACCGCCATGTATGTCTCGTGTTCATAACATTTTTCACATATCTATGTTACGTAAATATGTGAAAGACCCGAACCACATTATTGAATTAGAACCAGACGAGATAGAGGAAGATTTAACGTATGAAGAGTTACCTGTTAAAATCCTAGATAAAAAGGATCATATTCTACGCTCCAAGGTTATACCTCAAGTCAAAGTTTTATGGAGAAACCACGATGTAGAAGAAATGACCTGGGAGTTAGAATCTGAGATGAAATCAAGATATCCTTACCTCTTCGACATACCAGGTACGCACCCTAATTTCGAGGACAAAATTTCATAAGAAGGGGAGGTTGTAAGACCCCAACTTTTTTAATAAAGATTAAATTTTCTCGAAATATATTTTTGAATATTATGGTGTGGATTTGATATAATGTTATAGTTGTGGGTAATATTTACAAATTTTGTAAAGTACGCAAGTTGTTATATAATATTCGAATGGTCGGGGAATATTCGTTTTAACAGGGATTATTCGTACAATGGCACAATCATTGGTGGAACCCCACAATGGAATTATTGTCGGATTGAGAAAATGACAAAAATACTTTATGAAAATAACGACGGAAGTTTTACCGTTAACTGTTGAACTACCCGGTAGTAAAAGTACACTAATACGCGTGGTTGCATAGTAGCACACGGTATTGATTATTGATGCTTACATGAGAAGTCACTCAGTTATACTCAATTATTGCTACAATAATTGCTGCATCATATCTCTTATATTATTGATTTGATTATTGTCATAGTATCATCTGCATAATATGTTATTTTATTAAATCAATAATTGAGACGACAAAGTTATTCATATTATTAAATTACAATATTTACAATGTTTAGAAGTTTTGTAAAGGAGAGATTTGGTCACCTAATTATGCGCCAATAGGGAGAAATCCTTATTGGAAAGCCACCTATTTCATGGGTACGACCTGGTTGATAAATATTGTGAGGTATAATATTAATGATGAATGTTATTAAAATTGAAGTTGTGTTCGGAGTTGAATTTGGAGACGCGGACATGATATTTGAGTCCGGAATGATGAAATTAGTAAAAATAGTCTATAAACACAAAATTTTTGGGAATTCACTATTTGGTCAAAAAGTCAACAGTTGACTTTTTCGAGAAAAGTCAAACTTTGAAATTTCAATTTTTTTATTTTTGATAAAAATGGTTTCATTGAGTTAGAATTATTTGTGTTAGTGAAAATCAACAATTATTTCGATAATAATTGATGTCTAGAGGTTATATTGACCAATCAGGTATTTAAACGGATAAATGAGCAATTGATTGCTATTATTTCACATGATTATAACTATTTGTTCACATGTGTATACTATTGTTTCACATTCTTGTTACAATTTGGGGAGTTGGTGCAAGATTGATAATACTTGCATGACTAAGTAAAAATGGAGGTATAGATGGAGGTACTATACTGTAATTCATATTTTCACATGTCTAAAACTATTGATTCACATAATTTACTATTGAATCACATTATTTACTATTAGGGGAGGTGTTGCAAGTTTGATAATACTTCCATGACTAAATTAAAGATAAATGAAAAATTGGAGGTATTGTACTGTAATTTTTCGAGCCCCAAAACGTGCAATTATCGAAACTATATTTTTCTATAAATAGAAGCTCATTCTTCCTTCATTTCTCACCAATTCACAAAAGCTTTAGAGCGATTATTATAGAGAGAAATTATAGAAAAAAGAAGAGAAGTCTGCTACCTCACTATTCCAGTATCCAATTTTTCTAAGGTAGAGAGTATTATTTCTTTCTTATCCATGAAGAGAACTTTTTGTTATTCCATTATTTATTATTCTGTTGGAATAACCTGTATACGCGGGCAACCCTATACTTGGTGAAATTCTTATGTTATTCTATTCTTTATTATTCTGTTGGAACATCCTGTCTATGCATTCTGCGCCGGACCTGGTTCCGTATTTATTATTCTGTTGGAACATCCTGTATTTGCGTTCTATGCCGGACCTGGTTCCGTCTTTATTATTCTGTTGGAATATCCAGTCTGTGCGTTTTACGTCGGACCTGATTCCGTTATTTATTATTCTGTTGGAATAACCTGCCTGTGCGGTCTATCATATGCTTGGTGATTTCTTTTTGTTATTCCATTCTTTATTATACTCAGTTGGTTAAAGTTTTGACTTCTATAATCCATGAAATTAGTGGAATATCCTTGATATTTGCACTTCATCCAGTATCTTTTTATGTAAATATTCTTCCGAGCATTCTTGAATTTTACTCTACAAAGCAGTATCATATTGACAATTTGGACATTATTGGTTCTTGGACAAATTAATTCTTGAACTTGTTTTATTGAATTCTTATATCATTGTCATCATCCTCATATTTATATTTTTTGAAAGTCATCTATGGCCTGTAGTGTATAGATGGACTTAGTATGATTATGACCAGGGATTATTCGGTGTAATCATGACCGTAATATTACAAATGATGTGGTAAAAGTCCTCATTGGCCCGTAGTGCATTGATGGACAGTTGTTGGCATGATCATGACCATTATTGAATACACAAATATTCTTGGCCCGTACTGCATGGATAATTGTTGTCGTGATACTAAAGAATATCCTTGGCCATAGTGCAGGGGTGATTCGATGATGTGGATTATTTATTAAGCTGAGTCCCAGCGATAAAAGTGATGAAGAACCTTCTAAATCATAAAAGATAGTAGATTTTATTCTCTACTCGACTCTTTTAGTAGATTGCTTGTTCCGCTGCTGTTAAACTTTATGGTTGTTATATGGTATCAGTTTAACACTTTTGAAGGCTAACGATAATATATTCTGCATTATCTTAGTCATAATATTTCCTACTAGGCTAGTTGAGTTCACCCTTTTACTTTTATTATTCTTTTCAGGAAATGAGAACGTAGCAGGGACTAGTCGGGGAATGGAGTGACGGACCAGATGATAGCATTAGTAGTCCTCACTATTATGTGAAATAGTGTGATAATAATTGTAATAAGGACTCCTTTTGAGTTTGTATAATCTCTAGTATACAATATTTGTATTTAAACTCACAACTTATGTTTTGTCGTATTGTACACGACAATTGTATTTTTAAGTTGTATTTGAATTCTGTACCATGTATTTGACGACTCATAATAGGTGATGTGTACCTGTTTTGGGGGCGTCACAAATATGATATTAATCCTAATATATGAGGAATAGGATTTTTGAAACTAACCTGGCAAAACCCATTTAACTATGGGTACCAAAATAGAAGCATATATAACTTACAGGTACTTGGTCTATCTGACCACACTAAGGAATGATGAAGCAGAAGAATTCAGTTAAAGAAAGATTCAACCAGCAGAAGGCTTAAGACTGCTCAAAATTAATTTTGATAAAATTCCTATATGTCAAAGCCTACCCTTGAAGACCTGCTGAGCTAATCTAAATGAAGCTCCCTTGGCTGCTGATCTGTATATGGAAGCAGGCCATTCAACCAAAGATGAAAAAGGGTCTTAGATGCTCAATCATACAAAGCATGTCATGAGAGAAGAATCCTCAAGGAAGCTCACCTCAGAGGATCATCGAGTATCAAACATGAGGAACTCACTACGAGAGCAGAACTCCACAAGTACAAACTATAAAAGAAGACTACGTTCATAGTGCTGTCAAATGATCGTAGAATGACCAGTCCTAGAGATATCCATGTCTACGATGTAAACAGACTTGACTATTAGTGGTGATTCCAGTTAGAAGGAGAGATACAAGGATTCCTCCTAATACAAATGAAGAAAAGGAAATCATAACTCACTAAAAGGACAACATCAACCATGGGGGAGCAGTGATCTATTAAGGAACAACATCACTGAGATATTCTATGCAGCAATGTACCATCTACAGAGTCCCAAAACTTTGTGGCTGATGAACCAAATAAAAATCCATAGTCAGAAGAAACGTCTCAAAACGTACTACTGATAACCCATCAACCACCAAACTCAAAATCGTGGAGTGCCTACGATCGAACATCTGATCGTAGTATAAGAGCAGGAGGACACCACGATTACAGCAAATGCAATTGTCTAAAGTTGGTAGAGGACCTCCCCACCAGAAAAGGTCAAATGAGATATCAGTGCAAATCACTTCTAAAGTATTTCATCTGGAAAGCGTCTCAGGGACAAACCTGACCCTTAGCTCACTCTAAGAGGTTGGCCATTCCTGAGCTACCTTAACCCAGAAGGATTGTTTAGTCAAGTTCATCTCAAGGACCAAGATAGTCAACGATCATAGAGTAGAGTTTGAAGAGAACTCAACGAATGTGGTGCATCCTCAACGATCGTAGAAGCAGACTCGATGATCGCAGTTCTACCAGAATGCACTAGCTCATATGGAGCTCGAAAGAACTAAATAGATGCTCATCTACTCAGATCGTGAGAAGAAAAGTTTGAATACCAGTTTGAAAGAAGTCCTGTAGATTCATCTCAGAAATGGAGTTCCCAAACCTTCATGAAGTACATCAGTGGTCAAGACATGCAGTCCCAAAATGAGGAGTAATGTCAAAACCATCCACTACAGCATCTCTCAAAAGATGATCATTGAGTCAACAAAGAAAAACGTATAGTCCATAATAGCCTTACCATGCTACTCTACGAACCAAAATGGTCAATGGTCAATCCACGTCATTGACGCATATTTATTTTTAAAAGGGGCATTAAAACTGAAGAGATAATGGGGGGGGGGGGGTTACAGCTCATTACTGGGCATCGTACAACCAATGGTTTGTTGACACATCACTGATTATGCAAAATACGAAGGAACTGCCATAAAGAAAAATTCAAAATGTTAAGCCAGTTACCAAAAACTATCCAACCTTTCTCCCTCCCATTTTCAAACCCTAGAATCCTCTTCTAAGCCAGAATCCATTAACCCACCAGAGCATTGCCCAAATCACATTCATCGATCTCTCAAAAAACTCTCTAAATCAAATACCCATATTCCTTGAACTATTCAAATGGCAGATTGGAGAGTAATCACTGGCATTCAGCTTGGAACCAAGTCATTTGAGAAATACGAAAAGAAGTTCAGAGACATTCTCGAACTTGTGAAGAAAGCTGGATTCTCAGAATGTCTTAAGGTGAGCACTCGAGTATATACTGAACTGGTGAAGGAGTTCTACTCAAATGCATCCATAAATGCTAGAACCCTTTCTACCAAGGTCAAAGGTCTGACTCTAAAGCTAAAATCGTCTTACTTCAATCAATGCTTAGTCTTTCCTGACCTTGGACTGAAAAGACTTGATGAGATCGACACTAAACAAGCGAATGAGATTATGGGGTATCAAAGAAACCCTAATCTAAAGGACATGAAGAAGGAGTTTCCTGAGGAATACAAATTCCTTGTTGAGATAGTGGGAAAATGTATACTATGCAAGGATACTGCACATGACACTGTGCTTGATCAGCAGTTGAAGATTATGTCTGCAATAGTTTTGAAGAAGTGAATCAACTTTGGAGCTATATTGTTCGATCAGATTTCTAAATGGGTAGAAAAGGCTGAGATAAAGAAGTCTACAGATAGACCCCTGACTAAGGCCTTTCATGGAAGACTGTTGAGCATTGTGATGAAGAAGAAGTTGGGAGGCAAGATCAAGGATGATGATGGAGAGCCTCTGAATGTTCACAAAGTTATGTCTCCACAACTATTTGTGAACTGGAAGAAAAACCCAAAGAAAAATAGGAGGCTGACAACAACAGGAAGCAACAAAAAGAACTCTGTGAAGAAGAGGAAGGCGAAAGAGGTGGAAAGTTCTGAGTCTGGTGACTTTGCATCAGTAGCTGCCACACCAGTAAGGAAGAGATCTAGGGTGCAAAGAAAACTGAGGTCCCACCAAGAAGTCTCTCCACCAAAGAAAAGGATGAAGAAGAAAAGGTCTTGAATGCATAAACCACCAAGAGAAGAAGCAACAGACTGCTTCAAGGGCCATCCAGAAAGAAAGCTAAGGTGGTAAATAGACCAGTGTTGGTCGGAAAACCGATCACTAAACACGCGCAAGTATACGCGGTCTAACAAGTAATACAGTGATAAGGAGTGTGTCGTACCCACGAGGAACTATGACTAATATTTACCAAGTACCGACTATGTATCGCTAAAGTATTATTCTAACAGCAGTAAATAGAAGTGTGATTAATCTAGTTAAAACTAATTAACAAAGCAAGTAATTGAATAACGAATGGTAATCTAAGGAATTCAAGCTAAGGTCAGAACTTCACCCCACACAGGAATTCTGTCGAACATCTGGCGTGTTCTGCTTCATCAAACTAGCTACCCTTCTCTCTTTGGTCTTAATGGTCACGATGATCTGTCGACCGAGAACGCACAGGTGCCTATAGACCTCTGTCGAGGTATGCACAAACATATCCTCTCCAGATCCACCCAAAAGGGAATAGAACAGAAAAGAACGTCAAAGCTAGATGTAATCCTACACATGTCTATGCGAATTAATCATAACAAGCATTTAAGCATAGGTTCTCGATTAGGTCGCACGTGGCGCACAGAGATATGTCTATTCTACGCACAACTTATGCTAGTCGAAACCCACAATCACATGCTAATATATTTAGGGGTAAATCTATAATTCTTTTGTCGATATTATGTAGATTACCAAAATCATCACTAATGTCTTATTAAGAATCATTAAGCACAAATATATCAATCCAAATCATATGGTGCCAACCAAAGAGATAAGACAGTCAATTTAAATAACAAAGGGTTCCATTAAAATCTTAGAGCAAATATTCAGTTCATAGCTATTAAACCAAATATAAGTAACAAATAAGACAACATTTATAGATTACAAAACTAGAGAAGATAAATGGATAAGAGGAAACTCTGTCAAAGCCCTTCAATCACCACGTATTCCGATCAAATCAAGCTTTCCAATCCGTGTCGCTCGTAGCTCTTGTACTCCAAAGAAATAACAGACTTCTCCCTAAATCTACCTACTCCATATGTACAGACATCAACTAAGGGAAAGAACAAGAAATTACAGAGAAAAACTAAATTAAGCTAAGCTATATGATATATGGTGTCTGGTTAGAGATAATTAGAGATGCAGAGGTTTCTTCTGCCTTTCAAGCTAGGTCAAAACAAGGCATTGGTTGTCTGGGAACCGGACCTGGCAACGCGGCACGGCAAAATAAGCTGTGGTTGGCGCTGCAGCGCCATGTCATTAATAAGGAGACCGGAGCTCGTGCTGCAGCGCTAGCCCAAGAAGGAACATTGGTGCCGCGGTGCGAAGATGATGTCAGCAAGGGCCAGGGACTGGCGCTGCGGTGCGACCAATATGCTTGGCTTTGGCGCCGCGCCGCGGCTATACATAAAATGCCCATTTTCTCCCTGAATGGTAGAAAACACCTGATAATCCCTACAATATGTTAATTAAGCACAACAACACTATAATCATATAAAAACATATAAACTCTACGAGAATAGGAAACTATTTAAGTCATAAAGTATCCGATTCACGGGTATAAATTCCACTCATCAAATACCCCAAACTAAATTCTTTGCTTGTCCTCGAGCAAACTAACTAACACAACACTACTAATAAATAAAACACACGCGAAAGAAAAATAAAACAGTAAAGTAGTACATGGCTTCAAAGCTCGATCATAGCCACTCCTAGAGAATAGGGCAAACATAGAATTGATTAAGGGTTAATTCAATTTCAAGCATAAGACTGTATTCGATCCATTCTCTGTGTGTGTGGAGACATACCTTTCTAACTAATCATATCTCAAATAAGCTCGCACAGTCGATTGCTACTAAAAATATGCACACTCCGCAACTTAAACATTCAACAAGCGTTAAGAATACAACGCAAGTGCAGGAAAAGATCAAAAGACTCTAGCATGACGACAGTAAAATCTGAGTTGGACAATACTTAATTACCTTAGGCTATTCAGAACTACCCGTGAATGAGCTTTTGATCAGTGACTCCCAAGCCAGATGACCTTAGGGCACTAGGTGTAGAACACCATATGAATCGAATAACTCGAGCAATAAAGGCCACGTAATCAACATAAGCCAACTGAGATTTTACAACAAAAACGAAGATTATGTAGCGAGTGCATTTTATGCTCTATCTCGATATCAGTCCTACATTTATGGCCGAGTGAGTTTTACGCTCCATCTCGAACCACCGCAAAACTTTCGATTTAAACTATTCTTTTCTATTTTTATTCTTATTTCATTCATTTTTTTATATATATGTCAGCATGCCAGAAACCAAGATCCAAAACCGTATAAACATCTAAGTCTTTATTACCTTGTAAGAATGAAAGTTTATAAAAGTGAACAACTCTCAAAGCAATAAACACGCGAACTAAATTCGAAAAAATAAATAGTTAACACAGTTAGTCGGTGCTTGCTAAGAAGGACGGATCAATAACAGTCTAAACATATCAATTGAGTAACCCCTAGCTCATACATGCTTGACACGACTCTAAGAGATATGCATAAATACTTGACACCTGTTATCAGCCACAATCAAAAATTAATGATAACTATAACACCATTGCTAAATTGCAGCCCAAAATAGGGTAAAAAGGCTATTCATATGGCACAAGCATCTAATCTGTATAAGCCCCAAAAAGATGGCTATAAACCACAATATGCTGATAATAATCAAAGCATTAATAAAATGAAAACCAAAATTAGTTCGTGGCTTAATTAATAAAAATCCCAACATAATCTCACAGTTCAAAATGACTGCACCACAATACTGATAATAAGTCATAACAAAATACTAAATATGCAATCCTAATCATGGCAGTTCAGAAATAAAAGATAATTGCTAGAACACCCCCAAACTTGAGGTGAATAATACCCTCATTGCTAATGGTATACAAGAGGGCTTCCCTGAAGTTCGCTCACTCAGCAACGGTCTCGTCCTCGTCAGCCTCGGCGGGTGGTGATGGTGGAGGGTATGGTGGGAAGACAGACAGCACTGAAAACTGGTATAACGTGAACTCAGCATTCTTGCCATAGTAGTCGGTGTAAATGCTTTGCATGGTGTTCACCAGCTCATCCTGGTACTGCATAGCTATCTCCTGCCTCTGAGCCACTGCAGCTGTGCGCCTTCGCTATCTCTGCGATTCGGCGTCATGTTTCAGATGCAGCAAGGTAAGGGATGACATGATGTCAATCAGTAGCCCCTGTCCAGCTGGGCCGGCGTCTGAAGTTTGTGCCTGCTCTGGCTCTGTAGTAAGGGCGGCACTGTAGGTGGTCTGTAGCCTTCGCCTATGTTATGCGACTCTGCCCCACCCCACACAATGAAGCATGAGATCTTCTGGTGGTCGATGATTGCCATAGGAGGCAAGACAATCTCTTCTGGCCCCCACAGAATGCATTCCTGGTTGCACAGTCACGTGATCAATCATGGATGTGGAAGCCCTGAAGTGAATGTACTCTTGATTGCCTTCAGAATGGACTCGTGAATAACAACTCCAATATCCACCTGCAGACTCATGACAATGGCAAATAGCAGAATCACCCTATCTCTGGTCACGTCGCTCAAGTGACGGGTCAGGATCATGTTCACACATATGAAGCTAAAACATGCTTTCCCATAGCGACTGAGTGCTGAAGTCGGGAAGCTGGTCTATTCACCAGTATAGTCATTCTTCTTCCACACAGTCTCAGGCTTGCACAGCCTCCTAATGATATCCTCTAGGTCATAGATGCGAAGGCCCGGCTCCATATAGTCCTTGCCCGCATAGTTGGGCGTAGAAAACAGTGCATTGATGGCTACACTTCCGAACGCCACTAGCTTCCCCCTAACTTGGACAACCGCATCACCTTCGGGATTGATGTTAGCATAGAACTCCCAAACCACTGATACGACTGCTGACCCAGGTGGTTTTGTGAATTGGATCCAATTGCGTTCTTCTATCATGGTCACTAAATCACAATCCTTTTTATCCGGCTTGAACCCCCGCTTAGGAATGAGATTTCGTGGGCCAAATGAGCTTTTGTAGCTTTTCCAGGCCTCCTCTTTGATGAACTTGGCTCTGTCCCAAGCCGTCGGTGGTGCCGCGGACGACGATCCTCCCATGCTAAGGCGTTGCCTCTTTTGTTCCATTGGAAAAATTTTAGTTGGTTTGGCAAAAATTCAGTCCCTAAACAGTGCCATGCTCTGTAGAAATGACCCTTAAAACAATGCACAGTAAATCCCAATGAAATCCCAGTGATTCTAAGCCAAAAAATCATCAAATTTTCTCTCATTTAAATAATCAAACACCTTGTGTACGCTCTAAAATCAAATTTGGACAACCCTTGCTTGATAGTGATCTAGCCCGATTTTCGTCAGTAGAAATCACCCAACTAGAAAACCAGAATCTCACAAACACCAAAATTAAACCAAAATAGTTATGCTTGAATGAAAATCCAACCAAATTACCTTAAGTTGCAAAATCTAAGTGAGAAACCCAAAGTGAGAAGTGTGGGCTCGAACTCTGACAGTTGATTTGATGGAGTTTTCGGTTTGTGATGGTGAATTGAGATGAGAAATCAAGGTCGACTGCAATTTTGTGGGAGGGGCAAAGGGTTTTGGCTTTGTGATGCCGAGTTTGTTCGAGAAAGAGGAAAAGGCGTGGCCTAACTGCTGGCCAAAATTAGCTTTAAAAAACAAAAATGCGCTTTCGGCGCTGCGATGCGAACTGACCTTTGGCACTTGGCAGCGCGGC
Source organism: Panax japonicus (assembly GCA_020205505.1). Lineage (NCBI taxonomy): Eukaryota > Viridiplantae > Streptophyta > Magnoliopsida > Apiales > Araliaceae > Panax > Panax japonicus. The sequence continues at coordinate 47,645,960 of CM035094.1, forward strand.
GCAAGTTAATAGGGGATGGACTTGCTCATGGCGCCGCGGCGCGATCTGTCTAGTGTTAGTTTGCACTGCGGCGCAAAGGAGAGAGGTTGGGCATTACACACTGGCGCTATAGCGCGAAAATTGGTGATGGGGCGCGAAGTCGGCGCTGCGGCGCTACTTGCAATACATTGGTTGGCGCCGCGGCGTGAATGCCATTTTTTGCAAATTGTCTGTATGTTATTTGCACATTCCAAGACCAGTATAACAGAAAATACTATGAAGCAAATATGCATTATTACAAACAATATAATAACTAACTACAGAGTAACTAGATATAGGTAAAGGAAACCAGATGAAATTTATACCGAGATGGGGGTGCCTCCCCACCAAGCACTTGCTTTAAAGTCGTCGGCTTGACTATACCGACGTCGTTCAATTCAGCTCATAAGCGAAAATGACCTTTTCATGCCGCCTATTCATCAATTGCTTTGAAGTATTGGCCGACATAGATGATTGGCCATTCTCATTTCCTTCATCCATCCACTCATCCTTCGACACAAAGAATCTTTTGCCACTGGAATTATCAAATAATTCTCCTTTTTCATCAAATCGAAAGCGTTTTTTATGCTCTAGTGGGCCCTCCAGGGTTTTCACAGTCGGGAGCGTGGTTTCTGATTGTAGATCAGTATTGACTATACAACCACTGTGTATCCTTTTGTCTCCAACTTCAGACTCCACCGGTTGGTCAGTTTGCACTATGACGTCTCCCTAAATAACTGTGCGAGACTCATCGCATTTTCCTTCCGCATCCACCATGCAATGCTCTACCGCTTCATCGTCGAGATCAATTAAGACCGGGAGATTGCCTTGTGGTGGATTTGTGATGGCATTAACGAGTTTCCCCAATTGATTCTCAAGGTTGTGCAATGCGGCTTCTTGGCTTGCCATCCGAACCTCATTTCTCTCAATAAAGTCGGTGAGAAGCTCCCCAAGCCTGTTCTCTTCTTCTCGTGTCGAGGTCTCAGAAAAGTTCTCATAGGGTTGAGAGGTAACCTCATATTGCAGCAGAGATTGGTTGTCAAACTGATTTGGATATAAGTAATTCGGATCTTGATATTGCTCTTGACTGTAGTCCCAAGAGTTTGGATAACCCTGACAGTTTGGATGATAGGAGATCGGTTCAAAGTTAGCTCGTTCCTGATAGTAGGAATTCTGAGTGGACTGACACTTAAGATTGTCAGAAAACCTCAAGGCAATAACAATTTGAAGTTGCAATTTCTCGAGTCCTTCTTCAGAGCTTGGTTGCATTGTCCCCTCATAAGGCCATTGATAACATTGATCATCAAAAATCTGTAAACTTAAAAACAAAAAGAAAGGAAGATCAAACAAATAAAAGAAATAAATATATACACGTTCAAAGTAAGACTAAATTGATTTGAATCAATAATGGACAATATTAGAATAACAGTTCCCTGGTAACGGCGCCAAAAACTTGTTGGTCAAAAAATTGATAACTAAACACGCACAAGTATACGCGGTCTAACAAGTAATACAGTGATAAGGAGTGTCGTACCCATGTGGAACTATGACTAATATTTACCAAGTACCGACTATGTATCGCTAAAGTCTTATTCGAACAGCAGTAAATGGAAGTGTGATTAATCTAGTTAAAACTAATTAACAAAGCAAGTAAATGGATAACGAATGGTAATCTAAGGAATTCAAGCTAAGGTCACAACTTCACCCTACACAAGCATTTTGTCGAACACCTGGCGTGTTATGCTTAATCAAACTAGCTATCCTTCTCTCTTTGGTCTTAATGGTCACGATGATCTGTCGACCGAGAACGCACAGGTGCCTATGCATCTCTGTTAAGGAATGCACAAACATATCCTCTCCAGATCCACCCAAAAGGGAATAGAACAGAAAAGAATGTCCAAGCTAGATGCAATCCTACACATGTTTATGCGAATTAATCATAACAAGGATTTAAGCATAGGTTTTGAATTAGGTCGCACGTGGCGCACATAGATATGTCTATTCTATGTACAACTTATGCAGTCAAAACCCACAATCACATGCCAATATATTTAGGTGTAAATCTATAATTCTTCTGTCGATATCATGTAGATTACCAAAATCATCACTAATGTCTTAGCAAGAATTATTAAGCACAAATATATCAATCCAAATCATATGGTGCCAACCAAAGAGATAAGACAGTCAATTTAAATAACAAAGGGTTCCATTATAACCTTAGAGCAAATATTCAGTTCATAGCTATTAAACCAAATATAAGTAACAAATAAGACAACATTTATATATTACAAAACTAGAGAAGATAAATGGATAAGAGGAAACTCTGTCAAATCCCTTCAACCTCCACGTATTTTGCTCAAATCAAGCTTTCCAATATGTGTCGCTCGTAGCTCTTGTACTCCAACGAAATAACAGACTTCTCCCTATATCTACCTACTCCATATGTACAGACATCGACTAAGGGAAAGAACAAGAAATTATAGAGAAAAACTAAATTAAGCTAGGCTATATGATATATGGTGTCTGGTTAGAGATAATTAGAGATGAAGAGGCTTCTTCTATTAGATACGCTTCTTCTGCCTTTCAAGCTAGGTCAAAACAAGGCATTAGTTGTCTGGGAACCGAACCTGGCACTGCGGCGCGGCCAAGTAAGCTGTGGTCGGCGCTGCAGCGCCATGTCATTAATAAGGAGACCGGAGCTTGATAAGTAGGATTTTTAACTACTTATGGAGTACCAATTCATACGAACTATGCCCATCTCTAGTACATTTTAGTCTAGTTTAGCTGCATTTCATGTTAATTTGCATTGTACGTTCTTAAAACTCCTTTTGGTGAATAAGTGCAGGAATCGACCTATTTTGGTGGTGATTTGGAGCATAAGGCAAATGGATGCTTGAAACGAGGTAAAAGGATAGGATATACATGGCATGAAGTTGCATTGGTGCAAGGAAATAGAGCATAATAGAGCAAGCAGCAGCTGTAGGAAAATAGAAACCAGGACCTGCAGATTTCAAGCGTGTGGCTGCGCGGCAAAACAGCCTTAAGAACGCGCGCCCGCGCGATCACCCAGCCAGATCTTGGATAATACTACAATTCTCACGGCTGCAAGACAGACAAGCCTATGGAGCACGCACCCGCGCGCAAGAGCAGCCGAACATATGAACCTATTGCAAGTCTCACGGCAGCGAGACTATCATGCTGGAAGAACGCACGGCCGCGCGCGATGTCTGATGCTGCTGATGTGTTTAATTTTATTTTCGAATTTTAAAGGTTGTAATTGATTTAAAACAATTCCTGACTGGTGTCAGTGGGAATTTTTCGACATTTTTATTAGTTTTCACATAACTTTACATCGTAATTAGGGTTTTACTCTGGAGAGAGGATTCCAATATAGAAGGAGGCTATAACGCTACTTTTCTACTCATTCTTGGGAATTCTCTACGAGAGCGGATTATTAATATTAGTTTTTACTGGAATCTTATGGGGATTGGATATTGATATGTATTCAGTAATTGGGTTTGATAGTTTCATCTTTCCTCTTTCAATTGTTGCTTATTGATCATGTTTAACTTTGATCCCATAATAGCTTTTGGTTCAGTCATGAACTAAACTCCATTATGGGATTCTAACGTATTTTATTATGTAGTTTGATTGCATACTTAAATGCTGGGTTATTTTGCATATTATATGGGATGTCTGTCATGATTGTTTTGCATACATGAATGCTTGATCACCATTCGTTTCAGTATTTGTATGGAATTGACAATGAACATGCAAATATGGACTGTAATCATGATAGTATACGTATATAGGGCTGTGTTATATGGCTTATGTATTTCGTGACCCAGATAGACATATACTGTTTCACCGTATAAGTTAAGATAAGAGCTTGAACTTAAAATCAATATAGTTGCAATTTCACATAGACATATAGTGATGTTGGTTATATTGATGATTACATAGAGTTTATCATCTGTGGATGTTGTGTAAGTAGGTCTTAGTGCATTGAAAAATGGCTAATACTCTTTTAGTGCTCTTGGCTACTTTCCTATGATATATGAACAAGTCAGGCATGATAGTGGCGATTGAATGAAAGAGTAAATGAAGTTAGAATCCCATTAATTCCAATATCATTTATTATATCGTTTATATTATTTTAGTTGTTATTTGCAATTCAAGAATCAACCAAGTTTAATCTTTAGTGTGAGCATATAAATATAGTGATTTAATTAATGAATAGTATTTTAAGTTAAACAACTTTCTCTGTGGGATCGATACTTTACTTGCTCTATATTACTTGTTGACGCATGTATGCTTGCATGAGTTAGAGCTCTTTTGTTAGTCGTAAAAAAGAGGCAACAAGTTTTTGGCGCCGTTGCCGGGGAAAGGTGTTTAATTTAGTATTATTATCATTAGTTTTATGTTATATTATATGACTTAGACAATTCTAGTCTTATCTCATTTCAGTTTTTGTTTTTGTTTTAGGAATTTGGATAAATTTTTATGCGCACACGGTTAACCAACCCCGAGTTAATACCTATTCAGGAAAATATAAACAGGAGAGGTTGGAAAGCAGGTGTACGTAGAAATTCACAAGAACAGTTGGAAAACACGACAGCTAACATGGCAGCCGAAGCACAAGAAGAAGATCAAAGAGAGGAGCATCGGGCTCTGAAAGAGTATTCCATGCCCAATATCAACGGACTATAGTCCAGCATAGTCAGACCAGCGATAGCAGCCAATACTTTCGAGATCAAGACTGGCACTATTCAAATGGTGCATAACACAGTTCAATTTGGGGGTGCTACTACGGATGATCCGAATGAACATCTATTAAGTTTCATTGAAATTTGTGATACATTCAGATACAACGGTGTGACGGAGGATGCTATTCGACTAAGGTTGTTCCCATTTTCATTGAGGGATAAAGCAAAAAGTTGGATTCATTCTCTGCCAGCAGGATCTATAACTACATGGGAGGATTTAGCACAGAAATTCTTAGCTAAGTTTTTCCTAATGGCTAAGACTGCAAAGATGAGGACAAATATCTCTCAATTTGAGCAACAACAGGGCGACTCGTTACATGAAGCATGAGAGAGATACAAAGAAATACTGAGAAAGTGCCCACATCACGGTATGCCAGATTGGATTATAATTAACACGTTCTATAATGGATTGGGATGGCAGTCGAGATCGATTGTAGATACAGCTGCTGGAGGTGCATTATGGGAAAAGAACTATGAGGAAGCCTATGATCTTATTGAGGCAATGGCATCAAATAATTTTCAGAATCCTACATCCCGAATGCCACAAACCAAAGTAGCAGGTATATTGGATGTTGATGCCATTACTCAGCTATCAGCACAAATGGAAGCTATGGCAAAGAAGATAGATACTTTGGCTGAATGAAAGTTAAAGATGGTTGCCTACATATGTGAGATTTGTGCGGGGTCACACTCGACGGACCAATGTGCTATCAGCTCAGAATCAGTGCAGTATGTGAGCAACTACAGAAAAGACCAAGGCCAATTTCAGAACACCTACCATCCCAACAACAGAAATCATCCAAATTTTAGTTGGTCGAATAATCAAGGGAATCAGCAAGCTCAGTTTCAACCAAACAATCAATTTCAGGCGCAGCCGCAATTTAATCCTAGACCACTCTTTTCGCAAGGATTTTCTTAACAACAACAGCAACATCACACTCCAGCTGCACCTCAGCAAGAAAAGAAATCAGAAGTGGAGGAGATAATGATGAAATACATGGCAAACACAGAAGTTATGATCAAGAGCCAAGCAGTGGCTATAAAGAACCTAGAAATTCAAATGGGGCAGATGGCAAACATGCTTACTAACAGGCTCCAGGGCTCATTGCCAGGTAACACGGAGACGAATCCAAGAAGAGAAGGGAAGGAATAATGCCAAGCAATTACATTGAGATCTGGGAAAGACCTGTCAGCTACTGCAAGTCGCGCGCCCGCGCGAGAATGTACTGAGGAGAGCGCGCGACCGCGCGAGGCAGAGGAACCAGCCAATGAGTAGGAAAATTTTGAGAAATCTGGGGATCGGCAGGAAGAGAAAGACAAAGCAGGCTCAGAGGAGACAGTTAAGAATCCAGTACCACTAATGCACATTCAGGTTCCGTATCTGCAGATATTAATGAAGATAAGGGAAGATAAACAGTTCAGCAAATTCTTGGAGGTGTTCAAAAAGCTGCAGATCAACATACCCTTCGCCGAGGCATTGAAACAAATGCCTAGCTACGCCAAGTTTATGAAGGGTATATTGTCAAGGAAGAGGAGATTATATGATTTTGAGACAGTAGCCTTGACAGAGGAATACAGTGAAGTGCTTCAACAGAAATTACCTCCAAAGCTGAAAGATCTAGGCAGTTTCACAATTCCATGTACCATAGGAAAGTTGAACTTCAGTAAGTGTTTATGTGATCTTGGGGCAAGTATAAATTTGATGCCCTTATCAGTGTTTAATCAGTTGGGATTACCAGATCCAAAACCCACAAAAATTGCATTGCAGTTAGCGGACAGATCCATCATATATCCATGAGGACTTGTTGAAGATGTGTTGGTTAAGGTGGACAAGTTTATTTTCCCTGCTGGCTTCATCATTCTAGACTACGAGGAGGACAAAAGCATACCAATCATATTAGGAAGACCATTCTTAGCCACAGGTAGAATGTCAATAGATGTGCAGAAGGGTGAACTCACTATGTGTGTCCAAGATCAAGAGATCACTTTTAATGTCTTTAAAGCAATCAGTCTACCAACGGATGAAGAAGAATATTTTCTAGTTGACATGGTGAACTAATGCCTACAGGATGAAGTACAAAAATTGAGGGATTATGGACCATTGATATGTGCAACAAGTAAAAATCCAGATTTGGAGGAAACACCATTGACGAAAGCTGAAGTCATGAAATTACAGGGTGCAGAGAACACGAAGGAAAGTGCCGCCATTCCAACGGTGACATGAAGTCAGAGACAGTCAAGCTAATTGACTATAACTTAGCGCTGAATGGGAGGCAATCCATTATTATTCTCTCCCTTGCTTAGTTTTTAATATTTCATTTTGAGTTATTTTAGCAGTAATATCAAACTCCTTTTTAATTGGATACTATTAGTCATGCTTAAGTGTGTAACAAGAATTGTTGTGCGAATCATTTCAAAATGTTAGTGTTATAAGACCACTACGTCATGCCTTAACACGGTACGTTAATATTTACGCAGGACCCATCACTGGACAACACCACTGGCACGCAAGAAATGAAGTTTAGCATTGCAAATATCAGCATCGCACAGTCATGAGGCATAGTTAGTACAAAATCGCACGCCTGTGCATCAAGCCAAAGTAGACAACAAATCATTCTGCAAGTCTCGCGCCCGTGCGCCCATCTTAGTAAACAAGCTCGCGGCCACGCGCGGCACCGGGTTAAAGCAGAATTGGCTGATTTAAAACAAAGTTGGAGACCATTTGGACTCTCATCTAAGATATCAACAGAATTGAAATTCTCTCCCTTTCCATAACTCACGTCGCTATCTCTTTATCAGTTATAATTTTGTGTCGTACACCTCTCAATCAATCAACCACGATTCTCTCCTCATTCAAAGTCCATATCTCCTCAACTTCTCCAATAGTGCTATAAAGCTAGGGTTTCTATGTGGGAGTGCAGAATCAAGAGTGAGAGCTATCAATTTCAAGCTTTTCTTCCTACCCAATCATATAATCTGTGCAATTACTAGCAAATACAAATGGGGCCTAAGCGAGCACAATCTATCGCGTCGTCTTCTTCATCCTCTGCTGGCAGTCAAGAGGCTGACATTGTAGAACACGAAAAACTCCTTAATTTGGAAACTCAACAAGAGTACTACCGCATTGTGGCAAAAACATTCGTCAAGGAGCGAGGATTCAAGCCGGCAAGTCAAGATGGTTAGTTATGCCCCATGATTCGAGAGAGAGGTTGGGGTGGACTGACAGCGACTCCAATACCCAGTCCTATGAGCATAGTTTGTGAATTCTATGCCAATGCCAAGGTTACTATGCATGGAATATCTCTGGTTCAGGAGTAACAAGGTAAATTACAGGCCCCGTGCTATTCGATCAATTTTTAAAATTACAGATGCACCGCCAGTGGGGGCTGCTAATTGGATAATCGGCGCTCATTTGGAGACCGACATGGAGCTGATCATTACAGAGTTATGTGTGGCTGGTACAAAATGGACGTATAAAGTTGGCACAACACAGCCGCGGTTATTCCCAGCTGCAGCAATAAATCGCTATATAAAAGCGTGGAACTTGTTTATATGTGCCATGCTCTTACCTTCAGCCCATTAGGACGAAATATCAGTGGAGAGGGAACGTCTTCTGTGGGGCATAATCACCGACAAATACATCGACATTGGTCATCTCATTCACGAGAATATGCTGCGCTATTTATGGGGAACAACGGTTGGGAGCATTCCACACGCATCCGTGGTAGCCATGCTTTGTGCTAATCAGGGATGCAACTGGGGAAACGAGCAGATGCAATACCCAAGCCAGGACATTACTTATGCCACGATCGAAAAGTTCAAAGACGGGGCAGGTGGTGTATCGCATCCACGTGGACTATGATTCATCATTCATCCTATTTTTCCAGAACAACAACCCCCACAAACAAACGAAGCGGGCCCATCCATGCACGCGCGTGCCACTTATGGAGATCGATAGCTCCGAAGGTTGGAGCGCAAGGTCGATGCCATGTACGACAATTTGGGCACATTTGCGACGGGACTCACAAGGGCTCTAGCCGAAGCGTTTGCGCAACAAAGAACAACACAAGAATGGCCTCAGGTTTGGAACAGCATCACCATATCCACCACCGGACTCACCACCCGAGGAGGGTGGCACCACCGATAATTAGGGGAGTTTTCATACCTTTTACCTTCATTCAATTGGGACATTGAATATTTTAAGTTTGGGGGTATTAGGTATAGTAGTAATTAGTAATTTTTTTTATTAGTTTTGCATGATTAGTTTAATTTTTATGTGCATGTTTAGTTCTACATTTTAGCACATAGTTGCATGTTGCTTACCTCACAGTCCTTGCCGTTTAGAAAAAAAATTTGTCTAGCCAATGATAAAAGTGAAATTTTAAATGAATTCTAAATATTTTGGATAACTTGAGCTGAGTTATAACGTTTTATTCAACGAAATTCATAATACTGTATACATGCTCTCGGTTTGCAAAAATGGATTCACAAGTACTTGTAGGTATAAGAAACACATGTCTTTTGCTCGACGGAAAAATGTAGTATTAAAAAGAGAAATATGTGAAAAGTGGTTGTGAGACTGTATAAAACATCGAGTTTTAAACTCTGGGAAAACATGGGTATCTGTGTATAAAAAAATATAAAAAGAAAAGAAAAGTAGAAATAGCATGGCTAGTCTTATTTCGGGGCCCTGGCTACTTAAGTAAGCACGCCCGAGGGGATTGTCTCTACACCTAGTGCACTAAGATCTTTCATGGTCTGGGAGTCAGTTGGTCGAAAGCTCGCTAAAGGGTAGCAATGTGCCTAATGGAGTAAGACATTGCACAGTCATGTAGAAAAAGAAAGAAAAGAAAAATAGCAATAAACACCGTGAGAAAGAGCGAAATTCATCCCGTGAGTAGAATAAAACAGATAAACTCATTGTTGAACCTTAGTTTATTTTAAGATGTTGGAATAGTTCATGTCGCATATATAAACATATGTCTTGATTTATGATATAATTTTTCTGGTTTGAGCAAGATAGCATGAGCATTCTACACCTAAATCAAGTATTGGGCGAACATAACACACACACACACAACATCTGTATAGCATTAGTGAATTATTTGCGTATATGACATTATGCCTGCAGTTTGGGTTGAATTTGTATTCTCAAATCTAGAAAAACTTCGTTGAGGCAAATTGGACTGAATGCCTATAATGGTTGGGACAATGTCAGAATTAAGTGCAATAGTAATGTAGTTGCATCTTTCATTATTCATTAGTATGCATTGCTTGAGGGCAAGTAATAGTTCAAGTTTGGGGGTATTTGATAAATAAGATTTTTACCTACTTATGGAGTACCAATTCATACGAACTATGCCCATCTCAAGTACATTTTAGTCTAGTTTAGCTGCATTTCATGTTAATTTGCATTGTACGTTCTTAAAACTCCTTTTGGTGAATAAGTGCAGGAATCGGCCTGTTTTGGTGGTGATTTGGAGCATAAGGCAAATGGATGCTTGAAACGAGGTAAAAGGATGGGATATGCATGGCATGAAGGTGCATTGGTGCAAGGAAATAGAGCATAACGGAGCAAGCAGCAGCAGTAGGAAAACAGAAACCAGGACCTACAGATATCAAGTGCGCGGCCGCGCGGCAAAACAGCCTTAAGAACGCGCGCCCGCGCGATCATTCAGTCAGATCTTGGATGCTACTGCAAGTCTCGCGGCCGCGAGACAGACAAGTCTATGGTGCGCGTGCCCGCGCGCGAGAGCAACTGAACATATGAACCTACTGCAAGTCTCGCGGCCGCGAGACTATCATGTTGGAAGAACGCACGGCCGCGCGCGATGTCTGATGCTGTTGCTGATGTATTTTATTTTATTTCCGAATTTTAAAGATTGTAATTGATTTAAAACAATTCCTGACTGGTGTCAGGGGGAATTTTTTGACATTTTTATTAGTTTTCATATAACTTTACATCGTAATTAGGGTTTCCTTCTGGACAGAGGATTCCAATGTAGAAGGAGGCTATAACGCTACTTTTCTACTCCTTGGGAATTCTCTACGAGAGCGGATTATTAATATTAGTTTTTGCTGGAATCTTATGGGGATTGGATATTGATATGTATTCAGCAATTGGGTTTGATAGTTTCATCTTTCCTCTTTCAATTGTTGCTTATTGATCATATTTAACTTTGATCCCATAATGGCTTTTGGTTCAGTCATGAACTAAACTCCATTATGGGATTCTAACGTATTTTATTATGTAGTTTGATTGCATACTTAAATGCTGGGTTGTATTGCATATTATATGGGATGTTTGTTATGATTGTTTTTCATACATGAATGCTTGATCACCATTCATTTCAGTATTTGTATGGAATTGACAATGAACATGTAAATATGGACTGTAATCATGATAGTATACTTATATAGGGCTGTGTTATATGGCTTATGTATTTCGTGACCCAGATAGACATATACTATTTCACCTTATAAGTTAAGATAAGAGCTTGAACTTAAAATCAATATAGTTGCAATTTCACATAGACATATAGTGATGTTGGTTATATTGATGATTACATAGAGTCTATCATCTGTGGATGCTGTGTAAATAGGTTAGTTCATTGAAAAATGGCTAATACTCTTTTAGTGCTCTTGGCTACTTTCCTATGATATGTGAAAAAGTCAGGTATGATAGTGGCGATTGAATGAAAGAGTAAATGAAGTTAGAATCCCATTAATTCCAATATCATTTATTATATTGTTTATATTATTTTAGTTGTTATTTGCAATTCAAGAATCAACCAAGTTTAATCTTTAGTGTGAGCATATAAATTTAGTGATTTAATTAATGAATAGTAGTTTAAGGTAAACAACTTTTTCTGTGGGATCGATACTTTACTTGCTCTGTATTACTTGTTGACGAATGTATGCTTGCATGAGTTAGAGCTCTTTTATTAGTCGTAAAAAAGAGGTAACAGAGCTCGCGCTCCAGCGCGAGCCCAAGAAGGAACATTGGTTCCGAGGCGCGAAGATGATGTCAGCAAGGGCCAGGGAGTGGCGATGCGCTGCGACCAATATGCTTGGCTTTGGCGCCGTGGCGCGGCTATACATAAAATGCCCATTTTTCCCCTGAATGGTAGAAAACACCTGATAAGCCCTGCAACATGTCAATTAAGCACAACAACACTATAATCATATAAAAACATATAAACTCTACGAGAACATGCAACTATTTAAGACATAAAGTATCCGATTCGTGGGTATAAATCCCACTCATCAACCAGCCCCAATTTCCCAAGAAAGTACATCTGACGAAGAGAAGAACAAAGAGTCAGAAGAAGAGAAGGGAACCGACGCTCTCAAGATCATGTCCCCAGAGAACGAATCCAGCGATGAAGCTGAAGCTGAATTTATGGAAGAAAATGCAGAATATGCTGATGAAGAAGAATGCACAAGCCCAATGACCAACTCTCAGAGCATTCACTCTGATGATGAAGAAAAGCTACAAGATGACCCAACTGCATCTCCAAATGAAAATGCTCCAACAAGTCCAGATGATGGGTCAAATGATGTTGATTCTGAAGATGAAGGACATGCCCCTACAAATGCTGAACGTCAAGATAGTTTAGCAGATGATTCAAAGGCCTCAGAGTCTGAAGAGGAAGAAGATTTTGACTCTCCCATAGCTGAACCCCCAAGTAGAAGGAAGAGCTACAGATTACTTGCTCAATTTGCCTCCAAGAAGAAAAGTGATCACTCTACTGAAGTCATAGAAGTAAGTGATGTTGGATCTGGATCAAAGGAAGAAAGTACTGAAGGTGGGACTAGTGATGAAGAGGATGAATCCAAGGAAGATATTGCTGAAGAAAGTTCAGGTAATGAAAATCAACAAGAAGGATTCACTGATGAATCTAATCAGAATGATTCAGGCTCAGAAAGACAAGAAATAGAGAAAGATTCGGATTCTGCTCATCAGGAATCAGAGGAACCAGAATACTATCCCGTCATCTCTCCAGCTGGGAGTAACGGAAGAATAGAAAAGGAAGCCTCAAATGAACCACCAGAAGTACTTCTAGAAATTCCAAGCCTAGAACTGGTGGCTCAAAACTTCCCAAAGTTGAAGAGTAATGCAACAATGATTATCAAAGATCAGCCCCACTACAAAGTCTACAGACATGCTAGCTGTGACGCCCCCAAATCCGGGTATCTTCCAACCCAATAGATGCTTCCCCACGATACTACAATCCATACAATCATTCCATTGAGATAACAATAAAATGAGTGCAATTACTATCTTTGTATTACATTTGTAATAAATCTTTTCCCAGGCTCATAACTGAATACATTCGTTATTCTTCATAAGTATATTACATACAAATATACTAGTCTATTACAGGATGATTAATTATCCATCTTAGCCTTGCCTTTATCTATCTTAGAACTCTCAGTTCGTTCGGCTTTAGCTGCAAACATATGGTTCAAGCAAGAATGAGCATAACTAGCTCAACAAGTCTTAACAACGAATTATATGAATATCACCCCAACAAATACATGCTTTAATTTTATATCTGAACAATTATCTATGAAGCATTATGACACATTTGACTAATACTTCTCATACAGCAATCCGAGAGCATAATTAATAGCTTAGGAATGATGAACCGGTCAATAGACCATGACCATACTCTTTTCATTTTCTTACTTGAAAAGGATATCCGACAGTAAGGCCATCCACACGTCTTTATTTATGAGCATTTCTAGGTAATCAGCCTATTATACTCTATGTTGATCAACACTCTTACGTTTAACATTTGGCAACCTCGCGTGCCCATCGAATAATCGATAAAAATACTTTTGTTTGTACATAGACAAACTTACCTTCTCATCCGTACCATATACTTGGCATAGGATAGCGTTAACAGTTCTATATCAACAGACTTATAACAAATCAATCAACTCTTCAATACTTGTCTAGCCAGAATAAAACAGGCATCAACTCTTTTTTATTAACAATTCATGCATTGTACAACATGCATCTCGTAAAAACTTGACTAACATGAAGGTCAGACAAGCGTTAAGAAAGACTTGCCTTCAAGCGTCTTTGAATATATATTTCAACTATTCTCAGTCTTTACAGGATCTACATGAGATATTCACATAGAACACTGTAATTAGTCATCAAACAAACTCACTTTATGGATCTAACCAACTTCTTTCTCTTATATGTCTTACTTTTTTTAACTTCATTATTAAAGTTGATTCAACTTTCTATACTTCATTACATTTCATTAACGTTCTTACGTCCTTAGCTGACATTCGATCATAAATGGTTAATTACCAACGTTGAACGTCATTTACGGTTCACTCATTACGTCTTTGTGTTCTTCGTTTAATTACTATTAAACCTTACTTGATCTTCTTACATTAACATCTTACAAGTATTTTAAAGTAAGTCTCGGTATATACTTTAAGTACCTTTAACATCTTAATTTAAGTCTTCATTTAAAATGGAACAAAAACTAACTTGGTCAACCTTTTTCTACTGCCGACGCTGCGGCGTGACATCCTATGCATTCTAGTGGCGCTGCGGCGCCACTCTCCAAAGATTTTGCCCGGACTTGGCGCTGCGGCGCGAGTCCATGTACAAACACTCGCGCTTCAGCGCGAGTCTCTAGACCTTTTTATTTTCTCCCTGCCATAACTGGCGTTGCGGCGTGACAAATAACACAGGGTTTGGCGCTGCGGCGCCGAACCTGTGCACCAGTTGGCCAAAATAGTTTGGTTTCTTAACGAAACTCCTGGCTTCCTAATTTATTCGTTTTGCATCCGAATTGACCCATTCGAATTCCTACACGTCAGGAATTACATCCTTTACGTGTTCATATAAGAATTTCATATTTTTGAATTCGTTAACTCGGAATTCACCTTTAAGTTCATTTTTGAGCGTTTGTTTAACGTTTTCGTCCGTTCAATACTCATTTTCTTCGTTATAAGTCGGAATGCGATGATTCTTTCACCAACGACTCTTAATTACCTTATCTCACATGTTGACATTGGAAACTGACATTTTCAAGTCACACAACAACTTTTGATCTTTAATCCGGACTTTATACGTTTTCGACGTTTAACTTCTATTCCTGCAAAATCCATCATAACTTCGTCACTAATGTTCTTTAAGCCAAATCACATGGAATACTCCATGGACTTCATATCTACATCCTAACCAAATCAAGATGCACATACCTTAGCTACAACGATTTCCAAAACGTTCAATTATAACTAAGTTCACGTTCAAGACTTTTATATAGTTTTAACTCACGTAAACACTTACAATTTCTATTTGGTCATGTTCTATCCATGATTTGGTCATTAATAGGCATTCTTATATCTTCTTAATAAACACTCTTCACTCATCTACGATTATTCTATGAGAAAGAAATCGAAAAGGATGAAGATTACGGTTTATAGGA
This sequence comes from Panax japonicus, assembly GCA_020205505.1. Taxonomy (NCBI): domain Eukaryota; kingdom Viridiplantae; phylum Streptophyta; class Magnoliopsida; order Apiales; family Araliaceae; genus Panax; species Panax japonicus. Next base: position 47,661,204 of record CM035094.1, read on the forward strand.
ATTTACCTTTGAAGTAGTTAATGTTCTTGATAAATGTCTAGTGGTTTGCCTAGAAGAAGAAAGATTATAAGTTTCTAGCTCTTTTCTCTCTCTCAAACATGTTAGACAACTTTGTAAAACAACAAAAATCCAACTCTTAGCTTTCTATTTATAGAAAACCAATTGAGGGGTAAAATGTTCCAATTTAGCACTTCCTCACTTATTTACAACTTTGTCACCAAGCAAAATACTTGGTGACCAAGTGACTCACTTGCCTTGCACACCAAGTGGCCGGCCCACCTTACCCATGGGTTATTCCCATGGTTGCCCCATGGGTTTTACCCACCCCTTGACCCGCCTGTTCGACCCACAGGTTTAATTCTTTGGATTGGGATTAACATTAACAAACATTGGGCTTGCATACTTAATTCTTTGGGCTTGTTATTAATCCAAATCCAATTGGATTGGATAAAATCCTTAACTCATATTCTAATAATACAACTTGTATTCTACGCGTATTACTCATGTATTCTCTTTGTATAATACTCATATAATGATCGTATCATGCGTCGTACTATTCTTTATACCATACTCCTATACATAGTAGTATAATACTCATATTCCTTACGTATAAAAATCGGAATTACTATACACATTACATTTCCCTTTCGGAAATCTCTTTCACAACCCTTAGGTTTTAAGTCCGCATGCGAAAAATTTGTTTGCCATAACGAAAATATTATTGGATATTCCATAATATCGTCATATTCTAACAGTACGCGTTTCTCAGAATTTCAAACCCTATCTCTGAACGACATCGGATGAATAGTGTTTTTACGCAAACAATCTCAGAAAACCTTCGTTCTCGTCTTAATAATTCACAATAATTAATTCTAACACAAAGCCAGGATACTAACCACATCTACACATTCTGGGTCATAGAGCGACCTTCGAACATCCTACTCACATAATAACTCAATTAAATTCATTTAATCCACATAATCAAATAAAAAATTTAATTCATTGAAAATTCAAAATTCTTGGGCGTTACATTCTTCCCTCCTTATAAGGATTCTGTCCCCAGAATCTCGCTATTCTTACATAAACAAATGAGGAAACTTTTCCTTCATTTTACTTTCGAGCTCCCACGTTGCTTCTTCAGCATCGTGGTTACTCCAAATTACCTTTACTGAAGGTATTACTTTATTTCTCAAGACTTGTTCCTTCCTATCAATAATCTGAATCGGAAGTTCTTCATACGTTAAGTCTTTTTCTACTTGAATAGACTCATACTCTATTACACGCTTATAGTCCGGTTTATAAGGACGCAACACAGACACATAAAACACATTGTGTATTCTTTCCATTTTTGGAGGTAAGGCTATTTCATAAGCTACCTCTCTTATTCTTCTTAAAATCTCAAAAGGTCCTATAAACCTCGGACTTAACTTCCCTTTCTTTCCAAAACGTATCTTCCCTTTCCAAGGCGATACTTTTAGAAAGACATAAGACCCTACTTCAAACTTTCTCTTCTCTCGATGAGGATCTGTATACTTCCGTTGTCTATCTTGAGCCGCTATTAATTGAGCTCTTATCAGCTTTACTATATCTGCCATTTGTTGTACCATCTCAGGTCCCAACATTCGACGTTCACCTACTTCATCCCAACAAAGTGGTGTTCTATACTTCCTTCCATACAACGCTTCGTAAGGCGACATGTCTATACTACCGTGAAAACTATTGTTGTCAGTGAATTCTACCAACGGTAGATGTTCGTCCCAACTCCCCTTAAAATCCATAATACAAACCTTAACATGTCTTCTAGCGTTTGAATTGTCTGTTCACTTTGCCCATCCGTTTGTGGATGATACGCCGTACTCAATCTAAACTGTGTTCCTATTTGCTCTTACCAACTTCTCCAAAAGTTTGACATGAATTGTGGATCACAATCGGACACAATCGAAACAGGTACTCCATGTCTATAAATGATTTCTTTGACATAAAGCTTAGCTAACTGCTCTAAGTTATACCTAACTCCTATTGGTAGAAAATGAGCCGATTTAGTTAACCGATCCACTATTACCCAAATAGCATCGTATCCTTTTCTGGTCGTTGGAAGTCCCACCACAAAGTCCATGGTGATATGCTCCCATTTCCACTCTAGAATCTCCAGTGGTCGTATCAATCCACTTGATCTTTGGTGTTCAGCCTTAACTTTCTGACAAGTTAAGCACTTATTAACATATTCTACAATCTCCCTTTTCATGTTCGGCCAGCAAAAGTTCTGACGAAGGTCTTGATACATCTTAGTACTACCAGGATGTATCGAGTACCTCGAACTATGGGCCTTGCACATAATCTCTTCTTTTAACTCGAAATTATTTGGAACCCAAATTCTTCCTTCAAAACGAAGTAAACCTTCTTTATTAAGGTTGTACTTAGTCTTCACGTCATCCTTTATTATCTTCTTGCATTCTTCAGTATTTATCTGTACCTCCTTAACCCATTCCACTATCGTTGATCGAGTCTTTATTGAGAACAACATCTCTACTGTTTCAATTGGTAACTTAACTTCTAATTCCATCTTGGCCATCTCTGTTATTAACTCGTTCTGAGTCGTTAACATTGACAGCTTTTCTCTACCCTTCCGACTTAATGAATCGGCTACTACATTCGTCTTCCCCGGATGATATAAGATATCACAGTCATAATCTTTTATCAATTCTAACCACCTTCTCTGCCTCATATTCAACTCCTTCTGTGTGAAGATATATTTCAGACTTTTATGGTCCGTATATATCTCACACTTCTCTCCGTATAAATAATGTCTCCATATTTTTAATGCAAACACTACAACAGCCAGTTCTAGGTCATGAGTAGAATAAACCTTCTCATAATCCTTTAGCTGACGTGACGCATACGCAATGACCTTGCCATGCTGTATAAGCACGCAACCTAGTCCTCTATGCGAAGCATCGCTATAAACTAAAAAATTCCTCGTATCATCTGGTAAAGATAATACAGGTGCCTCACTCAACCTCCTTTTTAGTTCTTGAAAACTACGCTCACACTTTTCAGTCCACTCGTACTTCACCGACTTCCTTGTTAGATTTGTCAGCGGAGTAGCTAATTTAGAAAACTCCTGAATGAACCTTCTATAGTATCCCGCTAACCCCAGAAAACTCCTAACCTCGGTCGGCATTTTCGGTTGCTCCCACTCATTCACTGCTTCCACCTTCGCTGGATCTACAGAGATGCCATTTTTGTCTATAACATGTCGTAGAAACTGCACTTATTCGAGCCAAAATTCACACTTAGTGAATTTCGCATACAACTTCTCCCTCCGTAGTGTTTTCAACACTATTCTTAGATGTTCAGCAAGATCTTCTGGCGTCTTGGAATAGACTAGAATATCATCAATGAACACTACGATGAACTGGTCCAAATACTATTTGAACACTCTGTTCATCATATCCATGAATGCGGCTGGCGCATTCGTCAACCCAAACGACATAACCAAAAACTCGTAATGCCAGTAACGAGTTCTGAACGCCGTTTCAGGTATAACTTCCTTCCTCACTTTCAGTTGATGATACCCCGTGCGCAAGTCTATCTTAGAAAAATACTTTGCCCCTTTCAACTGATCAAATAGATCATCGATTCTGGGCAACGGGTATTTATTCTTAATCCTTAACTTGTTCAACTCCCGATAGTCGATACAAAGTCGTAACGATCCGTCCTTTTTCTTTACAAACAACACCGGTGCTCCCCACGGTGACACACTTAGTTGAATGTACTTTCTATCTAATAGTTCTTGTAACTGGACCATTAACTCCTTCATCTCAACTGGCGCCATTCTATATGGTGCCTTTGAAACTGGTGTCGTACCCGGCAACAAATCAATCACAAACTCTACATCCCTATCCGGCAGAATACCCGGTAACTCCTCCAGAAATACATCTACGAATTCTTGTACCACTGCTATCTGTTACAATGATGTTCCCACTCTTTGGGTATCCACCACATGACACAGATAACCCTTACACCCCTTCTTCAACATCTTCTTAGCTTGTGTCATGGTTAGACAACAAGAACGTCCCAGTGATTTATTTCCATAAAACACCACCCCAAGTTTCTTAGGAAGTCTTAGGTTCACACTCTTTCTATGACAATCTATTATTGCTTTATGGTTAATTAACCAATCCATACCGAGAATCACATCGAATTCTCTTAACCTTATCGGTAAAAGATCTACTGATAATCTATTACCCTTGATATCTATAAAACAATTCATATGAATGTGTTCAATTGGAATTATCTCCTCGTTTGCTACCTTAACGTCTAAAGGTATTTCTAACTTTTCAGGATTTAATCCCAATTTCTGAGCAAATCCACATGCTATAAAAGAATAAGTAGCACCCGAGTCAAATAACACGTAAGCATTTATTTCGTTGACTGGAATGATACCTGCTACTACATCCATTGATGCAACCGCATCTTGGACTGTCATAATAAATGTTCGGGCTGAGGGTCTACCCACTGATGGTGTTGGTCCAGTAATAACTAAATTACCACTACCAGAACCCTTACTACCCTCCGCCCCTTTCTTTGGGCAATTTTCTGCCATGGGGTCTACCGACCCACAAACAAAACATCCCCGGATTTTCTTAGGATTAGGACATTTGGGAGATATATGACCCTCCTGCCCACAGTTATAACAAACGGTCTTCCCCTTCAGGAAAACTCCCAGATGAGTCTTACCGCATGTCATACATGCCTCCATCCTCCGTTTAGGATCCCCTTGTTTTGCCACAGTATTCCCAGGGTTAAAATTCTTTCTCTTAGGCATATTGCCACTTCTACTAGCAACCTCTGCCTTATTTCCTCCCTCTCCCTTACCCTTATTCTTCCTATCTTTGTGGTACTTGGTCAACACCTCGCTACCACCCTCCGCTTTTATCGCCTTTTCCAGAATGGTCCCGTAGGAAGCACTCTGAAAAACCGATATCCTACTAAAGATTCAGGGTTTTAGGCCCTGTTCAAACCTACGAGCCTTCGTCTCCTCCGTGTCCACTTGGTGTGGAGCGAACCTTGTCAATTCATTGAATTTGGCCGCATATTGGGGAACAGTCATATCCCCCTACTTAAGTTCTAAGAACTTAATCTCCATTCTCCCTTGCATGCTAGTAGGGAAATAGTTCTCGAAGAATACCTTCTTAAATTGTTCCCATGTAACATCTTCCGCTCCAGCCCCACCCTGGTGAGCCTCCCACTAGTAGATGGCTTCCCCCTTCATCATATAGGTCGCAAAAGAGGTCTTTTGCGCCTCAGCTACGTTTGTAATAACAAAAGCCTTCTCTATTTCCTTGACCCATGTCTGGGACTCCATTGGGTCCGTTGTTCCTTTAAATTCGGGTGGACCTACACTTTTAAATTCCTTAAAAGTAGTCGTTCGGGCTACTCTAGGTCCTGCGGGTGCTCTACCCCCAGCTTGGTTAAATGCAGCCGTTAATAAATTAACGAACTCTTGCATTGGTTTATTAGGACCCCCCCCCCCTCTTTCTCATTATGTGATTCTGCTTCTTGGTTACTTTGTCTTCTTCTTGGCGGCATTTTTGATTAAATAAATAAATTTCTGTTATTACTTATTTTCTTACTTCGTTATTAGTCGTCAAACAATTAGACAATTACTCATAAATCAAAGCAAATTAAACATAAAAACTTCCTTATATTAAAATGCTTCTTTATAGTTCAACACTATTTACAAGTTGCTTTCCATAGCCCAAAAGCTATTACATATACATCCCGCGATTGACTTCTACAAAAATTGTGATTTACAACAAGACTACCCTTTAATTATACAAAAGAGGGTTTACGTCACTACACAAAAGTAATTATCATACTACTCCTAATACTGCTTAACAGCATTCTCATGCTTCTGGTTTGCCAGAATCGACACAATATCTTGACTTATAGTATGTCGAGTCTGTCCCGACTCAATAGAATAACAAGTTATCTTAAGCTTGAAATCCTCGTGCGCACTGTCATTTATATATGACATTCGTGCTATCTTCTGGTCTTTTTCAACCAGTTTCTTGCGAAGTTCTATGACCTCGTTCTTATAGTCCTGGGCCTTGTCAGTCATGAGCACTTTCTCATCATGCTCAATCTCATAGTCTGACTCTGCATACTCTTTTGCCCCATAGAGAACACTGATCTCTTCCTTCTGGTGATACACTATATTATGCAGTTGCACGTTACGATCAAGCACTGAGAGGTACATTGCCCTCATAGTCTCGATAGGTGTAGACTCTAGGGCAGGCATCACCGCATTAATCGATGTTACCTCCATGTCATCCTCCACATCAATCATCATATTCAAATATGATGATATCCCCATGGTCTCATCCGAATAATCCTCCTCTGAGTAATATTCCTCAGGCTCTGACTCCTCTAGAATCACTACAAATATGTCTGCTATAGGCACAGGTACTGTCTCAACTCGGTTCACAGACTCCTCGCTGATCACATGTATATCCCAATACATCAAGCTATCAACCGACATCTATAATAACACATAACAAATTGATTAGTATATAATACACAATAATATAAGCACAAATCACATTTAATCCATTTAGGTTACTTTCCATCTTTTAAATCTTTTGGTACTGAGTTTCCTCAATACCTTATTAACTCATTTGACTCAAGTTAACTTTCTTCGGACTCTTCCTTTCCTACGAGGTTATTAGCCTAAGGTTCTTCCCCCCCTTAAGTTTTATAACCTAATGCTTTGATACCAACCTGTGACGCCCCCAAATCTGGGTATCTTCCAACCCGACAGATGGTGCTCCACGATACTATGATCCATACAATCATTCCATTGAGATAACAATAAAATGAGTGCAATTACTATCTTTGTATTACATTTGTAATAAATCCTTTCCTTGGCTCATAACCGAATACATTCGTTGTTCTTCATAAGTATATTACATACAAATATACTATTCTATTACAGGATGATTAATTGTCCATCTTAGCCTTGCCTTTATCTCTCTTAGAACTCTCAGTTCATTCGGCTTTAGCTGCAAATATATGGTTCAAGCAAGAATGAGCATAACTAGCTCAGCAAGTCTTAACAACGAATCATATGAATATCACCCCAACAAATACATGTTTTAATTTTATATCTGAACAATTATCTATGAAGCATTATGACACATTTGACTAATACTTCTCATACAGCAATCCGAGAGCATAATTAATAGCTTAGGAATGATGAACCGGTCAATAGACCATGAACATACTCTTTTCATTTTTATACATGAAAAGGATATCCGGCAGTAAGGCCATCCACCCGTCTTTACTTACGAGCACTTCTAGGGGATCAGCCTATTGTACTCTATGTTGATCAACACTCTTACGTTAAATGTATTTACGTTTAACATTTTGCAACCTCGCGTGCCCATCGAATAATCGATAAAAATACTTTTGTTTGTACATAGACAAACTTACCTTCTCATCCGTACCATATACTTGGCATAGGATAGCGTTAACAGTTCTATATCAACAGACTTGCAACAAATCAATCAACTCTTCAATACTTGTCTAGCCAGAATAAAACAGGCATCAACTCTTTTTTATTTACAATTCATGCATTGTATAACATGCATCTCGTAAAAACTTGACTAACACGAAGGTCAGACAAGCGTTAAGAAAGACTTGCCTTCAAGCGTCTTCGAATATATATTTCAACTATTCTCAGTCTTTACAGGATCTACATGAGATATTCACATAGAACACTGTAATTTGTCATCAAACAAACTCACTTTACGATTCTAACCAACTTCTTTCTCTTATATGTCTTACTTGTTTTAACTTCATTATTAAAGTCGATTCGACTTTCTATACTTCGTTACGTTTCATTAACGTTCTTACGTCCTTAGCTGACATTCGATCATAAATGGTTAATTACCAATGTTTAACGTCATTCACGGTTCACTCATTACGTCTTTGTGTTCTTCGTTTAATTACTATTAAACCTTACTAGATCTTCTTACATTAACATCTTACAAGTGTTTTAAAGTAAGTCTCGGTATGTACTTTAAGTACCTTTAACAACTTACTTTAAGTCTTCATTCAAAATGGAACAAAAACTAACTTGGTCAACCTTTTTCTACTGCCGGCGGTACGGCGCGACATCCTATGCATTCTAGTGGCGCTGCGGCGCCACTCTCCAGAGGTTTTGCCCGGACTTGGCGCTGCGGCGTGAGTCCATATACAAATGCTCGCGCTGCGGCGCGAGTCTCCAAACCTTTTTATTTTATCTCAGCCATAACTGGCGCTGAGGCATGACAGATAACACAGGGTTTGGCGCTGCGGCGCCGAACCTGTGCACCAGTTGGCCAAAACAGTTTGGTTTCTTAACGAAACTTCTGTCTTCCTAATTTGTTCATTTTACATCCGAATTAACCCATTCAAATTCTTACAAGTCAGGAATTACATCCTTTACGTGTTCATATAAGAATTTCATATTTCTGAATTCGTTAACTCGTAATTCACCTTTAAGTTCATTTTTGAGCGTTCGTTTAATGTTTTCATCCATTCAATACTCATTTTCTTCGTTATAAGTCGGAATGCGATGATTCTTTCGCCAGCGACTCTTAATTACCTTATCTCACATGTTAACATTGGAAACCGATGTTTTCAAGTCACACGGCAACTTTTGACCTTTAATTCGGACTTTATACGTTTTCGACGTTTAACGTTTATTCCCGCAAATTTTGTCATAAATTCATTACTAATGTTCTCTAAGCCAAATCACATGGAATACTCCATGGACTTCATATCTACATCCTAACCAAATCAAGATGCACATACCTTAGCTACAACGATTTCCAAAACGTTTAATTATAACTAAGTTCAGGTTCAAGACTTTTTTATGGTTTTAACTCATGTAAACATTTACGATTTCTATTTGGTCATGTTCTATCCATGATTTGGTCATTAATAGGCATTCTTATATCTTCTTAATAAACACTCTCCACTCATCTACGCTTCTTCTATGAGAAAGAAATTTAAAAGGATGAAGATTACGGTTTATAGGAATTTACCTTTGAAGTAGTTAACGTTCTTGAATTAACGTCTAGCGGTTTGCTTGGAAGTTGAAAGATTATAAGTTTCTAGCTCTTTTCTCTCTCTCAAATATGTTAGACAACTTTGTAAAACAACAAAAATCCAACTCTTAGCTTTTTATTTATAGAAAACCAAATGAGGGGCAAAATGGTCCAATTTAGCACCTCCTCGCTTATTTACAACTTTGTCACCAACCAAAATACTTGGTGACCAAGTGACTCACTTGCCTTGCACACCAAGTGGCCGGCCCACCTTGCCCATGGGTTATCCCCATGGGTTTTACCCACCCCTTGACCCGCCGGTTCGACCCACGGTTTAATTCTTTGGATTGGTCTTGACATTAACAAACATTGGGCTTGCATACTTATTTCATTGGGCTTGTTATTAATCCAAGTCCAATTGGATTGGATAAAATCCTTAACTCATATTATAATAATACAACTCATATTCTACGCATATTACTCACGTAATCTCTTTGTATAATACTCATATAATGATCGTATCATGCGCCGTACTATTCTTTATACCATACTCGTATACATACTAGTATAATACTCATATTCCTTACGTATAAAAATTGAAATGACTATACCCATTACATTTCCCTTTCAGAAATCTCTTTCACAACCCTTAGGTTTTAAGTCCGTAGGAGAAAACTTCGTTTGCCATAACGGAAATATTATTGGATATTCCATAATATCATCATATTCTAACATTACGCGTTTCTCAAAATTTCAAACCCTAGCTCTGAACGACATCGGATGAATAGTGTTTTTACGCAAACAATCTCAGAAAACCTTTGTTCTTGTCTCGATAATTCACAACAATTAATTCTAGCACAAAGCCAAGATATTAACCACATCTACACATTCTAGGTCATAGAACGACCTTCGAACATCTTACTCACATAATAACTCAATTAAATTCATTTAATCCACATAATCAAATAAAAAAATTAATTCATTGAAAATTCGAAATTCTTGGGCGTTACACTAGCAACCACTATATTCCTTTTGATCGAAGAGTGGACTCTGAAGGAAGAAGGATCATGACCAAGGGATAATCGTAGAGTCTATTCACTCTACTACTGATGGTGTTCAAGTCCAAAATCAGAAGCCTCTATCAGCTCAAGCACTATTGGCCGACATTCCTTCATCCTCCAATAGTGATTGGTACTCAATGATTTTTCAGATTCTCAACACTTTCAAAAATCTGTCCAAGGATGAAAATTGAATAGTCCAATCTAGTGTTCGATAAGAGGTTGCCCAACCAGATGATCAAATTCCTATTGAGAAGGAGATGATGAAGAATTCGGATGAGCTGATTGAGAAAATATCTCTAATCAACGAAGAGTCAAAGAAGTTGACAGCAACAGGAGATAACTCAGTTCAAGACAAACTTCAAGTCACTATAGTTGATGTATCTCTCAAAATCAAAGATAGATATCAAATCTATTTGAAGGCCATACATGATCAGAAGGCAAAAGCTCTACGAGCACAGAAGGCAAATGAAGAACATCTCCAAGTCCTCACTGACAAGATTGACAACATGAATCAGTCTTTCTATATGCAACTTGAGTTAACCCAACAAGAACTCAAGATGGAAGTTAGTAACTCCTCCTACCTGATGGAGCAACTTATGTCCAACATGGAGTAGCTCTCTGAAGTGATTAATGACAAAAAGGGGGTGAAAAAGAGGCATAGAAAGAGTAAGAGCAAGAGGCATTCAAGGAAGAGCAAGGAGAGCAGAAGGAGTGAAGATAAGAAGGCCAAGGGAAAGTCAAAGAAGAAAAGAATAGAAGAAGAAGCAGGGTTATCATCTGAGGGGGAGCCAAAAGATGATGATCATATGATCGTAGAGTTTGAGGGGGAGCAAATTAAGATAGAAGATTATGAGTCTGAATGGGAGCAGAGCAAAGACAGAAAGTCATCATCCCAGGGGGAGCAGGAGCTAGAAGATCAAACAGATGAATAGCTGATCAACAGACATCCTGGAAACATACATGGAGCCGAAGAGATACATATCTAACTAGTTAGGTATGTTCTGGATCCAGGATGTAAAATGTCATAGTGTATTAAATTCCATATTATTACAAATAATATTCATGATTATCTATTTTAGAAATACAGTTGCTCACTGTATATAAGATTCATTCATAACAAGCATATGCACTTATTATTTTTGTCATAATCAAATAGGGGGAGATTGTCAGGAATAAGCATGTGAATGATATTCCTATTTTACATATGATTTGATTATGATATATATATATATATATATATATATATATGAATGAATATTCAAGTATGCTTGCATTAAGAAAAGTTGTAAAGTCCTTTGATAGATAATAGAAATGTGACGCCCCCAAAACAGATATACAACACCCATTCTGAGTCGCCAAATACATGGTACATAAAGCAAACTACAACTTCAATAATACAAATGTCGTGTGAAATACGACAATACATACTGTGAGTTTAAATACAAATATTGTCTTCTAGACAATATCCACACGTAAATAAGTCCTCATTACAATTATTCAAACACTATTTTACAGAAATAGTGAGGACTTGCTAAAACATCTTTCTAGAAACCTCACTCCATACCCCGACTCGATCGTGCTATGTTCTCACCTCCTGAGAAGAAAAATGGAACAAAAAGGAAAAGGGTGAGCTCAACTAGCCCAGTAAAGAATATTATGACTAAGATAATATACAACAAATTATCGTTAGTATTCAACTGGGAAAAAATCTGATAAAATATAATCGACAACAAGTTTTAGATCAACAAATACAGCGAAAATAGCAATCCATTAGAATAGTCACGTAGAGGATGAATTCTACTATCTTCTAATATTTAAGAGTTCGTCATCAATATTTTATCCATGTAACACCAATCAATATACATCTTTAATCATCTTTGCACTACAGGCCAAAGATATTCATTTATATCACCGGTTGGTCATGTTCATCTCAACACCTGTTCATCTTTGCACTACGGGCCAAAGATATTCATCAGTAATCATTTATCTTTGCACTACAGGCCAAAGATATTCAATAATATCATCATTAAGGACTGAGGATGATGAAAAAATATTTTTAAGAACGAATCCAGTGAGTTAGATGGACAAATATTAGGGATTCGTATAACAGTTTATCCTAGATCAATAATACTTCATAATAACCGATTTTGAAGCAGAATTCAAAAATAACGATCAAAACATGGATACAATCAAAGATAGTAGCCAAAATACACATCTTGGACAAAAAGGAAAATTTTCATTTTTCGGTGAATAGTGTCTGTAGTAGCCCCGAATCCAGGCCCCGAATCGCCGCGGACTCGGTAAGCTATTTCTATCACTATTTGCAGAAGATATAAACATAAATTGTTTATACAATACATTACACACTATTCCCCAAGGTCGAGTAACCTTAACTTAAATACAATTCATAATCTTTATAACACATTTATCAAACTATATATATATATATATATATATATATATATATATATATATATATATATATATTTACAAAGTAGCTGCACATGATATCCCAAGCTGATCTTGGCATTATCTTTTCTATCGATGATTCATTTATTTAAGAATCATATCTATTCTCAATTCAAAATAAATCTTATTTATCTATTCAACATTTCAAACTGTACATAGCTGACTGTAGTAGCCCCGAATCCGGGCCCCGAATCGCCGCGGACTCGGTAAGCTATTTCTATCACTATTTGCAGAAGATATATACATAAATTGTTTATACAATACATTACACACTATTCCCCAAGGTCGAGTAACCTTAACTTAAATACAATTCATAATCTTTATAACACATTTATCAAACTATATATATATATTTTTTTTTACAAAGTAGCTGCACATGATATCCCAAGCTGATCTTGGCATTATCTTTTCTATCGATCATTCATTTATTTAAGAATCATATCTATTCTCAATTCAAAATAAATGTTATTTATCTATTCAACATTTCAAACTGTACATAGCTAAAAATTTCATTTGATAAAACTATCAATCCTAGATCTATACCATTTCTAAATCAAGAAAATGTATTCATTTTATGCATCTCTCAATCTTCATCATCCGTATAACAAATAATATTGTCTAACATCATTAACCTGTAAAAAGTTTATGTTTGCAAGATTGAGCTCGACAGCCCAGCAAATTTAACAATCTATCATGTTTCACATAGCATACAATTCTATATGCACTACATTTCCTTTAATATGCATATCCGCATGCAACATATATTCTTTACTAAACATATCCTACATGCATCAATAATTTCTTACAAAACATTAATTCATACATTATACATTTCTAATTTATCAAGTTACATCACACAACATGTAATCACATATTGATTGAGTTCCATAACCCAATTAACTTAGTCATATTTTGAATTTTAACAATTCATAGAGCATAATATGTAATTTAACACATAACACATTCCATCCACAAACATAATAAAACTGAAAAACTTGCTGGGCAACTTTTATGCTCACCCTTGCTATATCATGATAAAACATTGCAGATAAGACGAATGTGTTCGAATACAGGAAAAAGACTAAGCCATGTTCAGCTTGGGATATAAAGTGCGGCTAGTATGTAATAGTATAGTTTAATAAATATGTTATATGTTAGAAAATTTATGAAATGTGTATTAAGTTAAGGTTACTCGACCTTGGGGAATAGTGTGTAATGTATTGTATAAACAATTTATGTTTATATCTTCCGCAAATAGTTATACAATTAGTGTACCGAGTCCGCGGCGATTCGGGGCCCGGATTCGGGGCTACTACAGTTGGTATCAGAGCTGTTGGTTATGAAGCTTAGGTAGTAATACCTGAGACCAATAACCGCAGTGATTAGGATTAAGTATTAACTCAAATAGATTTAGTGTATCGGTAAGATTCAAAGATAAATCTCGACGAGTGTAAAGACACAGAGTTCCCTAACTCTGACACTAAAGTTGAATAGTAATGGTGAATAGATCGAGTCTAAAAGACTGAAAGTGCAGGGATAGAAGATCGTAAAACAAAACGATCATAGTGCATAGAAATAAATCGTAATATATACGATAAGATCACCCCGTGATCTGATAAGGTTATGATGTGGGAAAAGAATCAATCTGATGATTGAAAAGTTTACGGCAAGATGTTGTGTATCAGTTGTACTATGAAATTGTACTATTAAAACTCATGAAAGAGTTATGGATTATGAATACGGATTAAATGAAATTCGTATGGAAAAAGGTTTTAAGATTAGGTGGGGATTTCAATGAGGACTTATGTCGGCAGCTGAGTTGTATGATTCCTTGTATGGGCGGGGAATTTGTACAACGCCCCAGAAATTTGGATTTTTCCAGATTTTAAGTTTAAAGAATTAGTTATTAATAAAATGAGTTTTTATTAATAATATTATGTGCTATGTTGTTATTAATCGTTTTAGAATCTAGGATGATTATAAGTCGGGAGGATTCTGGCTACGAGCTAGACTGAATGAGTAGGAATTTTCAAGACGAAAATGAAAATTTTCCGGGAACAAAAATATTTCAGGGAAAAAAAGACGAAATAAGCACTATTCACCTGATGAAACCTAAGGGTTAGGGTTTGAAATAACCTAAGCCATTCTGAGAGTTCGGTATGTCAAAATGACATTCCGTCAAAAGATTTGCTGATAATATATCGTAAGGAGTTAAGTAATTCGATAAAAGTTTTTCTCGAAAAACGTGCAGAAATCGGATAAAATAAAAACGACGAAAAGTACTGCTATGTACTTTTCATCTGTTTAGCTACGTTAGGGTAAAATGTGAAGGAAAACGCTCAACGCCAAAAAGTGTTTTTCAGTTTTTTGGAAATCCGAAGAATACGTAAAAGTTAATCGGTGAAGGAAAGACGAAATATCCAAAAATATTTGGATTCCGAGAATCGCAGTTTTTAAACCTGTCGGACGAAACCCGAAAGATGGAACCACGAAGCTTCCAAGGGAAGCTACGTGAATAGTAAGGAGGTTAACTAAGGAGGTGGAAATAGAAAACTTAAGTATTAAGTAAACTTAAGTATTAAGTAAACTTAAGGGTTAAGTAAACTCAAGTATTAAGTAAACTTAAGAGTTAAGCAAACTTAAAGGTTAAGTAGACTTAAGTGTTAAGTAAACTTAAGGAGTAAGTTAACTTAGTTGTTAGGTAATGAATAGTAAGGAGGTTAAGGGGGGTGAAATGACTATTTTGCCCTAACTTTGGAAAATCTATAAATAGGAAGCTAGATTTCATTTAAATGAGATTTTGAAAATCCTACATTAGATAGAGAGAGAGAATTTCGGATGGAGAGGGAGAAGGAAGATCATGAGCATGATTGATCGGATCAAAAATGTTCGTGAAATAGAAAAGCTAGCAAATCGCCGATTTTGTTTAGCGGAAGAAAAATAAAGAGGAAAGGTATTAAAACCTAACTTCTATGTTAGATTTTCTTTAAGTTATATATATGTTTAAAACATAACTTAATGTTGATAATGAGTAGATGATGTTAGGGATGATTTCATATGGTTAAAATCATGAGAAATAAGAATATAAGAATTTGAAGTTTAGTAAATAAATTTCTTAAAGAAGTATATGATTCGTAATGAATTAGAACAATCTGAGTTGATTATATAAATGAGTAGATGAAATAAGTAAGGAATAATGTTTTATAACATCAAATTCCAATAAAAAGTGAAATCATAATCCAAATATCGATTAAAATTAAAGAACGAACGAAGAACACGAAGAACACGCGAAGAACACGAAGAACGTTGTTGATGGACAAATTTAAAACCATCGTAGGATAATTGTTGTTGATGGACAAGTTTAAAACCATCGCGTATAAGTTTGATGCATATTGCTTGGTTAGGAATGATAGAAACATTCATGAAGAACGGATTAAAACTTAGCTATAACGAAGTTATGGTAAAAATTTCGTAAAAGACAAATGAGAATTAGAAAGTTAGTAAATGAATTCCAAACTTGTAGGGTTTCATAAGGATGTAAGAAAATGTTGAAAACGTGAGTCGTGGATTCAAGAACGATCGAATTCCGAGTTCGGATGACCGAATTGCGGATGAACGAACAAAGAGCGTTAAAAACATAAAATAAACGAAGGGTGATGATCAGGCCAATCGAATGGCACATTAACATATTTAGAATGAAGTTCTGTCTGAGGGATATTAAAGTACATAAGATAAGGAAGAAAATGACTTTGGAATGACCTCGTTCCGAGTTATAACGAAGAAGTTATAAGGTTGTGAAGTTAGCGTCTCAAGCTTGTAAAATACTTAGAAAAATTTTTCTAGGGTTTTTGCTTGGCGCCGCGGCGCAGAGTTATGCCTTGGAGGCCGGCGCCGCAGCGCGAGTCCCGTCCCTTGGCCACTGCTAAGTGACGCCGCAGCGCGAGATTAAGGAAGGAGCATGGCGCCGCAGCGCCGATGCTGTGCAATGCCAGAAATGAGATTTTAACTGCTCAATTTCTAGGGGATATGCAAGAAAGAAATACGAACATATAGTTCAATTAATGAAACACTTAATAAAGTGTATTAAACTTTTAATGAAGGTTGAACGGAAAGATTAAAAGAGATTAAAAGACAAACAAATTTTTTTTAATGCGAGTTACATAACCGATGTCCGGGGACCGTAGTCGCGATGAACGAACGTGAGGGATTGCTAGGGTGGTGATTCCTTAGATGTTGAGGGACGAGGGTAATGAATAACATTTTGATGTTATGTCATGATAGTGAGAGATAAGTATGGAGCGTTTAGACACTGTGTATGCAACGCTGTTATGGTGAACGAGTGGTCTTAGCATACAGCGAACTGTATCGCTTCGACATTAAAGAAGAATAATGAATGGTATTAAGAAAGCAGTAATGAATGGTAATGAGATTAATGGAAGCCGAATGTGAGTCAGATGAGAACGTTATAATGAAATGTAAGTGTTAAACACTTTAATCGACGTGAAGGTTGAGGGAACATAAATATTAAACGGATAGAACCTACACCCCGTGTATGGTTTGACCGTAAGATAATGAAGGTAATGGATTGAACCATGAACGGTAAAGAAGTTGAATTAAAGATAATAGCTTTTAACGTAACAAAGCCGAGTTAAGGATTGCAGGGAATGACCGCTCTGAGTATACATAAGACTGTATGACTTAGACGATAAAGAGTGAATACTGAGGCGTGGTATTTAGTTGCCAGGATGCCGAAAGGAATAAGAAATTAACTTACCAAATATTATAGTTTAATAGTGCGGATAAGTTAAGATGAATATAGGTTGTGGTACAATCGTAACCTTTGATGGTTGACATATGGGAGCTGGGCTAAACAATTCCTTCAGTGAGCGAAGGTATATACAAAACTGGCAACCGATCTAACTCACTGTTATGGGCAGTGTAGACGAGACGGGAACTTGTTTGTTGGTTGTTTGTGGGAAACCACTCAGAGTACCATATGGACTACTAGCAGAGAAGCGATGTGTGCTGTGTCTTAGAGAAGTAATAAGAAGAAGATAAAATGTAAAACATCAAAGATGATGAGCGTAAAAGTAAGACATCTCCGTATGTTATGAAACTGTAGAACGATAATGAAAGTGGTCGCGTAAACTTAGGTTGCAAGAATGCGAACCCTAAGAAGTAAAGTTAAGCTAATGCATATGTCAAATATACATGACTAATTAGTGTATGTGCTGTTTTTCTTATGTGCTACATAGGAACCGAAATGAGCAGTTCAGCGTAGGCTGTAGCTATGCGTAAGGCAAGTTTCCTAACTTCATTCATATTCTAAATGAATGCTAGTTTCTTTAACTTCTCAGATGTTGAACTTGAGAAGTTCTATCTATGTGCTAATGTGCGATATTGGTGTAAAGTGGTAGAACATATGAGGCCTTGTGCCACAATGTGAACACTTCGGTGTTTCTATGATATGAACTGTTCTATGATTGAGCTGTTCAATACAAGTATGTTCTGTTTATACATGATCCGTTATTGTTAAGTCTGTGCTAATGATTCTAGCCAGACCTGATGAGCATGAAAAAGGTAGAAGAATAAAAGTAATTCAAAGTGCATGCGAATAATGTTTTAAAATGATAGGAATCATGATTATTCCTATTATTCGAGCTGCTTCATAACCTTTGTTCGGTTATCGAAGTTATAAAGAATGTTTGAATTCTTGAAGATGTTTGTTCAACTGTTATGACTTGCTGGGCAATTGAATGCTCACACTTGCTTTAAATGAAAAACATTTTCAGCGAATGATGTTAGACAAACTTAAGGATCTCGTAAAGGTCAAGCTGATGGTATCCAGATGAAGTTCCCTTCAGAGTGTGAATGAGCGAGAAGATCAAGTGAAGACTTGTAATATAGAAAGATGAAATTGAACTATAGACTAGTTTAAGGAACTGTTATGTATCCTTGGTGGCGGATTAAAAGTCACTCTTGTAAGATGAAATGAATAATGTATTTATCATTATTTGTAATGAAAAAGGTTATAAGGTTTCCAGAACCTGGGATTTGAGAGTATATGTTGTTATATTTAGCTATATAATGATGTATGTTTGGAAGAAGATGGGATCGTGATGTACGGAATCTAGGTGTGAAGATAGACCGGATTTCGGGGCGTCACAGAGGATGTCATCAATAAAGACAACAACGAATTGATCCAAATATTCCTTGAATACTTGGTTCATCATATCCATGAAAGCAGCAGGAGTATTAGTCAATCCAAAATACATGACTAAGAATTCATAATACTCGTACTGAGTCCTGAAGGCAGTCTTTGGAATATCCTCAGTTTTAATCTTCAGCTGATGATATCCAGAACGAATATCGATCTTTGTAAAGAATTGTGCTCCTTGCAACTGGTCAAATATGTCATCAATGCGAGGTAGTGGATACCTATTCTTGATGGTGACATGGTTTAATTCTCGGTAGTCAATACAAAGTCGCATACTACCGTCTTTCTTCTTTACGAATAAAACAGGAGCACCCCAAGGAGATGTACTAGGACGAATGAAATCGATGTCTAAAAATTCCTGTAGTTGGACTTTTAACTCCTGAAGTTCAATAAGAGCCATTCGATATGGGGTTTTAGAAATGGGTTTTGTACCCGGTTTAAGATCAATAAAGAATTCAACTTCACGTTCCAGGGGTAGACCGGGAAGCTCTTCAGGAAATACATCAGGAAATTCTCTAACCACGGAAATATTATTCAAATCTGACTTATCTTTATTCAAATCCATAATATGGGCTAAGAAAGCTTGGCATCCATTTTTCAATAAACGAATAACTTTGTGGCTTGATATGACATTAACTGATTTTAGTGGTTTAGTAGTTTGAATTCGTATGAC
This sequence comes from Panax japonicus, assembly GCA_020205505.1. NCBI lineage: Eukaryota > Viridiplantae > Streptophyta > Magnoliopsida > Apiales > Araliaceae > Panax > Panax japonicus. Next base: position 47,680,719 of record CM035094.1, read on the forward strand.
AGGTTGGTTAGGAATATGAAAACTAACAACCTTACGAAAACAATCAATTTTGGCATGATGAGTGGTTAACCAATCAATTCCTAAAATCACATCAAAAGCAAGTATCTTTAAAGAGATAAGATCCACAGGTAATGTGATAGTGCCAACTTGGATCATGCAAGATTTATAAACTGTAGATGTAACGAAGGTTTCACCCAACGAAGTTTCAACAGATAAATCAAAATCTAATTTCTCTGGAGTCAAGTTTAAACGTTGAGCACAAGCAGGAGAGATAAAAAATGGGTAGAACCGGTATCTAGTAAGGTATAAACTTTGCAAGAATTCAAGATTAGCTTACCCATGATCACTTCGTTGGGGTTCCTCACGTTTTGGCCAGTCACGAAAAACGCTCTTCCAGGAACTGCTGATTTTGACTTATCCGGGACAGCCCTTGGAATCACCACTCCCGCTGAACTTGGTTTTGCTATAGTACAATCTCAAGCGATGTGGCCTTCCTTTCCACAGTTGTAACATACCTTGGATTGTTGTGGACAGTTTGGGCTGATATGTCCCTCCTTCCCGCATTTGTAACATCTAACTGGCGGTCGTTCTCCTCCCCTAGAATTTATTGATAGTGCTGGTGCTGCTGCTGATGTCTTTCCGTCGTTGTTGAATCTTCTCTTTCTAAAATTTCCACTTGAGTCACCTCTTCTATTATCATGGCCACGATTACCACCTGAGTGGTTACTGCCTTTGTCCGTATTCTTCCTTCCTCGCTGGTTATCATCGTTCTGATGACTGCTGTCACCGATATGACCCTGGTTGTGGTCCCTCGGTTGAGTATACTCATTATCTCGCTCTAACAATTGAGCCCTGTTTACAACATCTGAATATAGAGAAAATTTATTAGATATAAGGTATTGACGAATCTCAGGTTTTAGACCTCTCAGAAACATCTGCGTCATATGTTCCTCATTCTCCACCAAATGAGGTGCAAACCTGGATAACTCTGCGAACTTTGCCTCGTACTGAGACACCGTCATGTTGTTCTGTTCGAGTCTAATAAACTCTACCTCTTTCATATGACGAATACTTTCAGGAAAGTACTTGTCATTGAAAAGTTTCTGCAATCTTTCCCAAGACATGTTGAGTGCATCTGGTTGGGTACGCTTCACAGATTTCCACCAGTAATCTGCTTCACCACGAAACATAAAGGTAGCGAATGGAACCTTCTGTTCCTCCGTGCATCCCAAGACATCGAATATCTTTGTAATTTACTTGACCCATGTTTCTGCCATGATCGGATCCGGTTTTCCCTTAAATTCTTGTGGTCCCAACTCCTTAAACTGCTTGGCTGTGACAGACCGCGCGTTGCCATCATTTCCACTCGTATTTTGTACACGAGTCTCCCTCGTCTGATTTTGCATGAACTGCAAAAAGCTCATAAACATTCCATCATTCATCGTTTGCTCGGTAGTGTTGTTTATAGAAGGAATATTGCCTTCCTGTTACACGTTCTCCTGGTTTGTGACTAAAGGTTGCTCCACAGTCTCATACACTCCATTGTTAACGTTCTCAGCAGCCATTCTTAAATACTGCCATAAAACAAGGGTTAATTAAACATATCACATAATATCCATATATTATGACCAACCAACAAATAAGCTTAGTAGGACACACTAGCAAAGGATTTACTCATCTCTCCCCTCCTAGTTCTATTCCCCGATCTCCGCCAGAGACCATATCCCTAAGCTTTGATACTAACTGTGACGCCCCCAAAATAGGTATACAACACCCATTCTGAGTCGCCAAATACATGGTACATAAAGCAAACTACAAATTCAATAATACAAATGTCGTGTAAAATACGACAATACATATTATGAGTTTAAATACAAATATTGTCTTCTAGACAATATCCACACGCAAATAAGTCCTCATTACAATTATTTAAACACTATTTTACAGAAATAGTGAGGACTTGCTAAAACATCTTTCTAGAAACCTCACTCCGTACCCCGACTCAATCCTGCTATGTTTTCACTTCCTGAGAAGAAAAATGGAACAAAAAAGAAAAGGGTGAGCTCAACTAGCCCAGTAAAGAATATTATGACTAAGATAATATACAACAAATTATCGTTAGTCTTCAACTAGGAAAAAATCTGATAAAATATAATCGACAACAAGTTTTAGATCAACAAATACAGCGGAAACAGCAATCCATTAGAAGACTCACGTAGAGGATGAATTCTACTATCTTCTAATATTTAAGAGTCCATCATCAATATTTTATCCCTGTAACAACAATCAATATACATCTTTAATCATCTTTGCACTACAGGCCAAAGATATTCATTTATATCACCGGTTGGTCATGTTCATCTCAACACCTGTTCATCTTTGCACTACGGGCCAAAGATATTCATCAATAATCATTTATCTTTGCACTACAGGCCAAAGATATTCAATAATATCATCATTAAGGACTGAGGATGATGAAAAAATACTTTTAAGAACGAATCCAGTGAGATAGAAGGACAAATATTAGGGATTCGTATAACAGTTTATCCAAGATCAATAATACTTCATAATAACCGATTTTGAAGCAGAATTCAAAAATAACAATCAAAATATGGATACAATCAAAGATAGTAGCCAAAATAGACATCTTGGATAAAAAGGAAAATTTTCATTTTCGATGAATAGTGTCGTATTCGTGAATAGTGCCGTATACGTGAATAGTTACCCCGACACAACAAGTTCCAAATTTGATAAAAAAAAGTTCACCAATATTTCGGCATAATGATATTGAAGAAAATAATATCATTTAAGAAGAAAATAACATCCCTTACCTCAAAATAACCGTACTTCTGACTGAATTTCGGTATAGTTCTGACAGAAACTCGCACCGTATAGCAACACTCAAAGTATACTCACAAGAATACGCTCGATAATATAGAAAAAGAAAGAAAGAAAACTTGTTTCAGGTGTGATTTTCAATTCTAACTTCGCCCTCTATTTATAGGAAAATGCTAGAACGCCAAAGGAGACTAAATAAATATAATAATAATATTCTTATTTTCTTCCTACGCAACCTAAGTTGCCAACAAAGACCAGCCACCCCAAAAATCAGCAGCCCACATATTCAAACAAGAGTGGGTCCCACTCATAAATTAATAAAAATCATTTTATTTTCTGAAACTTCAACAATTCATAGAAAATAGACCGTTAATCAGAAAAAATACGAATTTTATGTCCATTCTGCCTGAAATCTAATTCTCTACAACTTTGTAAAAGAAATTTTTTCCAAATTCCCAACAGAAAATATCTGAAATCCAAAAACAGATGATTTTTAATTCTTCCAGTCCGACAAAATATTGATAAAACACCTCAGCATTAATTCCTTCAATTATATCCACATAAAATAATATATTCATCAATTATATCCACATCAAATAAATATTTTCTTATCATATGAATCAATAATAATTATTCTTAAATAATATTACAGAATCACAATTATGACAACCAGGCCGTTCCCAGGAAAGAAGAGGCTTTCCGATAAGGATTTCTCCCTACTGGCGCGCAATTAGATGACCTAACCTCTCATTGACAGAACTTTCTAGACATTGCCAATAATGTTATCTAATAATATTATTCAAATAATATGAATTATTGATCTGATAATGAGAAATACTGTGCAGTGACAATTATTGAAACAATAATAATATAAACTAACAATGCAACAATTATTGAATCAATAAAATATTGAACAGTAACTACTGTAATAATTATTGGGTAGTGCCTTCTTACGTACGAATCAATAATTCAACAATATTGTGCAATACCGTGTGCTACTGTGCAACCACGCGTATGTATTTTAACCACCAGGTAACCCAACAGTGTTAACGGTAATAATTTACGCAGTTATTTATAAAACTCAATCTTTGTCGTTTTCTTTTATCCAACCATTTTCCGTTATGGGGCCCACAATTGACTGCGCCGTCGTACGGAGATTTTTGACAATAAGAATATTCCACGACCAAACGAATATTCCCCGACAAAAAGAATATTTTGTAACCACTTGCTTATTTTGTAAAATTTTCACATTTCACCCATAACCAAAGCATTATATCAAATTAACCCTTATTAATTTAGAATAATGAATAAAGGAAAATTCAATTTTATTTATATTAAGTTGGGGTCTTACAAGAAACATGTGTACAAGGACTTAAAATGAATTGATTAAATATGTTAGGTTGATCCTACATTAGCAAAAAAGCTTTGTAAAGTCCTTAAAAAAGAAATAATGTACAAGGACTGCAAATATAGAAAGATCAAGCATGTTAGGATGATCTTATGATGTAATAGATAGGCTTGTCTTATTATCGAGCACTGCACCAGAAATCGTAGTCTGCTAGGAGAGTCAAGAAAAACTCGGGAGCTATTGAGGCAGAATCGTAGTCTGCAAGATAGTAGATCTTGGAGTTCGTAGACTGCCAGGAAAGACGAGGAAGGATCGTAGTGTGTCGAGAAGAACTTCCTCGGAGCCAAAGTCTGCTGAGGAAGTTATGTTCAGAATCGTAGAGACAAGCCTGCCTATGAGCCAACCGAGCATCTGCCAAAGCCAAGTCAAGAATCGTAGACTACACTCAGAGTCGTAGAGTCTACTGACCATATCATAGGCAGAGATTGTAGTCGAGCAAGATCAGATGAAGACAACAAGCACAACGATAGAAATCGTAGAGTGTCAAATCTAATCTCGGAGTCGTAGTGTCTGCACAGTCGAAGCTGAATCGTAGAGTACAGAACTAAGACTCCAATAGATGTGCTCACAATGCCAAAGAAGAATCGTAGAAAATATGATTCTCAACAAATGAGCACTCCCAGAATATCCAAAGGAATGAAGCCTCTGGTTAGTACTACAAAGATATATCTCACCTGAAGGAAACCAAAGGGCACTCAAAGAATTGCATGCAAGCCAACAGAAGATCCAAGCACCAACTCAATCAACATCCAGATTGAGTTGTGAAGCCATTCGAGATGAAGTCTTCTATAAGCTGATCATAAGAAGACTTCAGTAACTGAGAAAGGAAAGTCAGCAAGTGCAGTAGCTGTCAAGTAAATAGAAGACGACGATCTTGAAAGAAACCAGATCATAGTGTTTTCCAAACAAAGAAGGAACTGATGAAGTGTACATAAAGATACTGGTCAGCCTCTGAAGAACAAGACTAAAGTGATTAAGCATTGGGTCAGTCCATTGATGATAAGTGAACGTGAGATCACAAGGAGAAAGCGAGCTGGACACGCCACAAATCTGAAGTGTCTTAATATTCAGAAGGGGCCAGAACAAGGAGTCAAACCACCAATGTTTAAGAACAGTCAAGGCAAACAGAAGTGTTGAAGCACTACACAGCAAGAAGGAAGAGGTGTTCTACATTGAAGATCTAATGAACACTCTTCAGGATAGTAGTGTTGACTCTACTAGTCAATGAGCAACATTCAACAAGACACTACGATCATGTCCAAGAAGATGTGCATCAGAATCGTAGAGTTCGTTCAAATGAAGATTGAAGCATTGGCAACGGTTCAATCTGAAGATTGATATTCAAACAAGAGCTTATTGAGAGCATCAATGCAAAAGGACAACCTCTGATCGAGAAATCAGAAGGAGGAAATAAAGTCATAGACCTGCCCAAGACATCAGAGTGACATCTCTGACGGGGTAGGTGAAATAGTAGACTGCAGTGTCAGAAAGTCAGAAAAGAAGATGTCATGTCACATCTGCAGTCTACACCAAATAACTCAAGATCTGCGAAGCATTTCAAAGAGCTTACAGCGACTACTTCTCAACGAGAAGATTGGGAAGGAGTATAAATAAGTCAGAGCTTTAACGATCAAATGTGTTGATGATTGCGATGTTACAGAATCGTTGAGTTGGTAGAATGCTAATGTTGACTCTATGAGCTCTACCTGAGCTTAAACATAACAAGTCTCAGTGACAGTGAGACTACGAAGGTAGAAATGAAGCAACTATGAAGAAGGAATTAAACAGACCAAAGCTTCACTCAACAAGATGAGATAAGATAGTATTCAAAAGAGTGACAAAGCACAAGGCAGATCCTGAGAGCCACTTTACGATTCACCATGAACCTAAAGCTGAACTAGAGTAAGTACAGAACCATGTCTGCCAATATGTTAAGAAGGGTTCAAGAAATGATGATGGTGCACAGCTGACACTACATGAAGATGAGCAGAACAGAAGAAGATCAGTTGCACCAAAGAAGATGTGGCCTAGACTCGAAGCAGAATGCAAAGAGGACCACACCAAGCTGCTAAGTGCAAAAGATAATCAAGCTTAAAGACATCTTAACAGCTCAGCACCAACAACAGAAACAAACAACAACAACAAGCCAGTGCCTGAGGGGTCCTTGTCCGGAGGGACTAAATGAAGTTACAAGCCTACTGTGCTTGAAGAGTTCCTAAGGAACTAGAGAAGTTCCAAGGCTGCTGGCCTTGAAGAGTTCTTAGTGAACTGAAGTCCCAAGGCTGCTGGCCTTGAAGGAATCTTAGTGATTCAGAGTGCTGCCCTTCCTTAGTGGAAATCCTTCTAGTAGAAAGTAGAAGAGTGGATTAGGAACTTGAGTCTCTGAACCACTTAAAACCCCTTGTGTCTTTTACATTATGTCATTTACATTATGTCTATTAACTGCTATAACTGTTATGTTCTATCTGCTTACAACCAAACTAACTCTATGAACAATGTATGTATGATTATGAATATATCAATGAAGGGGATCTTTTACTTATTCTTATGTGCTTGAAAAGATTCTTATGTTTGTCATATGCTAAATTATTAGCAATACAAAATAAACAAGAAAAGTATTTGAAATTAAAAGGATCTATTCAACCCCCCCCCCCTCCTTCTAGATCTATTGTGCCTACTGGGAACTAACACATTTATTATCACACTATTTCATAGAATATTGAGGACTACTCTAGCCACCATCTTGGACCAGCACTCCATTCCCCGACTAGTCCCAGCTATATTCTCATTTCTTGAAGAGAACAATGAAAGCAAAGGGTGAGCTCAACAACCCCAGTAAAGAATATTATGACTAAGATAATGCAGAATAAATTATCGTTAACCTTCAACAGTGTAAAATAAATAGAATCAAATAAATAACAAGTTTAACTGCAGTGGAACAAGCAATCTATTAGAAGAGTCAAGTAGAGAATGATATCTACTATCTTTTATAATTTAAAAGTTTATCATCAATATTTTATCGCTGTAACACAGCTCAATAAATAATCCACATCATCGATATTCGTTAGTATCACATCCACGAATTATCCATGCACTACAGGCCAAGGATATTCGTTATTATCACCAATGGTCATGATCATGCCAACAACTATCCATCAATGTACTACGGGCCAATGAGGACTTTTACCACATCATTTGTAACGTTACAGGTCATGATTATACCGATATGTAATTCCTGGTCATAATCATACCAATCAACAGTTCATATATACACTACGTGCTAAAGATGACTTTCATCACAATATAAGCATGAGAAAGATGACAATGATATAAGAATTCAATTAAGTGAGAGCAAGGAAAATTTTAAAGATTTATAATTCAATTTATCCAGAGTTCAAAAATGTCCAAATTGTCAACATGATAACTGTTTTGTGGAGTAAAATTCAATAATAATATTCATGTAAAAATAATTTGGATAGAAAAGAAATCAATTTTTGTCATGAATAGTACCCTAGGTGAATAGTACTTGAGTGAATAGTACCCCGTGAATAGTACTCCGGCATGAAAAGATTAAAATTTAACAAGAATGTTCGGAAAAATATTTCTGTGAAAAGATACTTGATGAAGCGTAAATTTTAAGGAATGTAGAAGCAATAATTAACAAAATGAGTGTAGAATTCGGAATCTGAAACAAAATAATATTACTTACATACTACAGAGTATGGAAGAAAATATTATTTCTTACGAATATTGAACAAAAATAATATCCCTTACCTTAGTAGGAGAGTAATTTTGACTGGTATATCGGAGATATTCTTTAAGAAAACTTATACTGTTTTCTACACTCAAAGCTTCCTTAAATAAAAAGAAATACGCTCAATATTATAGAAGAAGAATTCTGTAATTCTGGTGTGATTTTCATTTCTAAACTAAGCATCATATTTATAGGAGAATGACAGGATACTATTTAGGAGAATAATCACGGACGCACAGTAAAAAAAATATTCGGATGTAATTCATCAGCATATATTTGAGACAACCAATAAGAGAGTGCCCTCCTAAGGAGGTAATTGGAGTTTGGGAGATATGGACCAATGAGAGAACACCCTCTTTGAAGGTAACTATCAAATGGAATGGATTAGCCAATTAGAGGCTACCCCTCATTGAAGGGAATACCAATATAAAAAGAAAAAATGATTAGCCAATCAAAACTTACCCCTTTGTGAAGGGAAAATTCATCTACCATAAATAAAAACACGCCTCTTGAAAGTTTTGGTAAATAAGGGGCTACTCCTTGTTAAAGAATTCAATCTTATTCAAAACCAAATAGAATAATACCAATTTATTCATTAATTATTCATATCTTTTATGTGACGCCCCCAAAATAGGTATACATCACCTATTCTGAGTCACCAAATATATGGTACAGAATTTAAATACAAACTTCCTTATACAATACGACAAAAACGTAGCTGAGAGTTTTTACATGAATATTATTTAGTAGATAGTATTCAAACTCAAATGGAGTCCTCATTACAATTATTATCACACAAAATAGTGACGACTACTAAAACAACCATCTCGGACCGTCACTCCATTCCCCGACTAGTCCCGGCTACGTTCTCATTTTCTGAAGAGAACAATGAAAGCAAAAGGGTGAGCTCAACTAGCCTAGTAAAAAATATTATGACTAAGATAATGCCGAATAAATTATCGTTAGCCTTCAACAGTGTTAAACTGATAAAATACAATAAACATCAAGTTTAACTGCAGCAGAACAAGCAATCCATTAGAAGATTCAAGTAGAGCATGATATCTACTATCTTCTATGATTTAAAAAGTTTATCATCAATTTTATCGCTGAGAGTCAGCTTAATAAATAAACCACATCATCGAATCATCCCTGCACTACGGGCCAAGGATATTCATTAGTATCACGTCCATGAATTATCCATGCACTACGGGCCAAGGATTTTCGTGTAATCATCAATGGTCATGATCAAACCGAATAATCCCTGGTCATAATCATACCAACAACTATCCATTAATGCACTACAGGACAATGATGACTTTTACCACATCATTTGTAACATTACGGGTCATGATTATACCGAATGATCCCTAGTCATAATCATACCAAACAACAGTTCATCTATGCACTACGGGCTAAAGATGACTTTCATCACAATATAAGTATGATGATGATGACAATGATATAAGAATTCAATTAAATGAGAGTAAAGGATAAATGTTAAAGATTTATAATTCAATTTATCCAGAATTCAATAATGTCCAAATTGTCAACATGATACTGCTTTGTGGAGTAAAATTCAAGAATAATATTGTATCGAAAATGATTTGGACCGAAAAGAAATTAATTTTTGTCATGAATAATACCCCGGGTGAATAGTAACTGAGTGAATGGTATCCCGTGAATAGTACTTTAGGAATAGTACCCCGTGAATAGTACTCCAGCATAAAAAGATTAAAAATTATCAAGAATGTTAAGAATAATATTTCCATGAAAAGATACTAGATGAAGCGCAAATTTCAAGGATATTCTACTAATTTTATGGAGTATAGAAGCCATATTTTAACAAAATGAGTGTAGAATTTGGAATCTTAAACGAAATAATATTACTTACATATCACAGAGTATGAAAGAAAATATTATTTCTTACGAATACTGAACAAAAATAATATCCCTTACATTAAAAAGAGATTACTTCTGACTGGTAGGGCGGTGATATTCTTGAAGAAAATTGAACTATTTTCTACACTCAAAGCTTCCTTAAACTCTAAAGAAATACGCTCAAGATTATAGGAGAAGAATTATCTGATTCTGGTGTAATTTTTAATTCTAAAATAAGCATCATATTTATAGGAGAATAGAAGGGGTACTATTTAGAAATAATCACAGACGCACAGTGCAAACTTTTCACGGGCGCCGAATCGTCTGAAATAATTTTCTAAAGTCACTATGCAAACGCTATGCATAATAAAATATAATATATTCTATTTTTCATAAAAAAAAACAAAACTTATTATAATATATATTATATAATATTAATAATATTCCCTCCATTACACGTTTTCTCCCCCCACCCCTCATGTCACTTTCACACACATATTATATATGTATATATATATATATATATATATATATATATATATATATATATATATATATATATATATTTATATCGATTATTTTGAAAATTGGGTAAATAAGGTGGTCTAAATAATAAGCAAAATTTATAACAAATACTTCATAAAAATCCCCTCAATATTTTTAACAACATTTATTCATCATTATTATAACTCGAAATATTAATAACCAGATCGTTCTCAGGAAAGAAGGAGCTTTCCGATAAGGATTTCTCCCTATTGGCGCGCAATTAGGTGATCAAACTGTAACACCCCCAAAATAGGTCCAATCCAACCAACCTATTCTGAGTCACCAAAAACATGGTACAGAAAACAACTTCAACTTTATTACAACAATGTCGTGCAAAATATAACAACACATATGTTATGAGTTTTGATACAAATATATACCAAATGTGACTCATGTCCCAACCTTGGATAGTACGTCACAATGGCACCTTACATAAAGGTACAACCAATAACTGTTTTAGAAATTAAAATCTTTGGAAAGTGCTCAAGGAAACCTTCGTACATGGGAGGCCACGCGTCTAGGTTATGATAGATATCATATGTCCACATAATTATCCTTGGTTGACCCAATAAATCCCAAAGAAAAATGAGAAAATTACTATCATATTCTTTCAAATGGTGAGTCTTCTCTTGACATATCATTATCTCCATCGTCTCTAATTGAGAATTATACTTCAACCAAACTCCAAGATCATATAGGTAGTGCTTGTAGATATACTCAACAAGTGGATGTGCACAATCTTGTCTTAAGATAACACGAAGTCGCATGTCATTAGACATCTTGTATGATAGTGGCAAATCACCCTTCCAAATGTTGGGTTCGCCTCACCCTATTTGGTTCACCAAATATAACTACGAAATGATGTATAAATTACAACCCACTTTTCTATACTGTTTAGGGAGAACCTCCACAGTTAGAGACCACCATTTTATTCCCCTGTTACCCCCGCTCGACTCAGCTACACTCTTATTACCTGAAAGGAATTGTGAAGCAAAAGGGTGAGCACAAATTGCCCAGTAAAAAATATTATGACTAAAGATAATTAAATTATCAATAGCCTTCGTCAATAATAAATTAGAGATTTAGAACATATGGTAGATGATAAAAATTTTCCACCATAGTTGCAGCAGAACGAGCAATCCATTAGAAGAGTCAAATAGACCATAAAGTCTATTATCTTCTCCATTTAAAAGTCCACCAACAATGTTTTAACCCTGTAACATCAATCAACGGTTCCTGTCCACAATCATGTGAATAACTTGTAAGTCCCCGAATTTTATGAAATAAAAGTATTCAATTTTTCTTATAATTACTATTCAGTAAATGGTTAAATTGATAAAAGTAAAAGTTAAGGGTGATATATGAATTTTTTTTTAAATATGCAAGTGGTTATAAAATACTCATTGCTGTCGGGGAATATTCGTTTGGTCGTGGAATATTCTTTTTGTCGGGAATATTCGTACAACGGCATAGTAATTTGTGGGCCCCATAACGGAATATCTGTCAGATGAAGAAAACGATAAAAAGGGAGTTTTTATAAATAACGGTGTAGTTGTTACCGTTAACACTATTGGAATACCTGGTGGTTAAAATACAGTAATACACGTTGTTGCACAGTAGCACACGGTATTGCACCAATTATTGCTTCTTACGTAAGAAGAAACTACTAAATAATTGTTACAGTAATTACTGTTCAGTATTTTATTTTATTGATTCAATAATTGCTGCGTTGATATTTTATATTACTGTTGTTTCAATAATTGTCACTACACAGTATTTTCCATTTTTGAAGCAATAATTAATATTATCTGAATAATATTATTAGAAAATATTATTGAGAATGTCTAGAAAGTTCTGTCTAAGGAGAGGTTTGGTCACCTAATTGTGCGCCAGTAAGGAGAAATTCTTATTGGAAAGCCCCCTCTTTCCTGGGAACGGCCTGGTTGCCAGTACTGTGATTCTGTAATATTATTTGTGAATAATTATTTATTGATTTATATGATGAGGAAATTATTCATTTTATGTGGATATAGATGGAGAAAATTTTTAAAATGACAATTGTTGAAAAATGATATTTTATCTTTTCTGATAAAATAATTTATTATTATATTTTAATAATATAATAATGGTGATAGTTTTATAATAAATGTGGTATATATGAGTATATGAGGAGGAAGAGTATTTTTGTTGCAAAAGTTGTTTAAAACATGTTAAACATGTCTGTGGGCCCATTTCTTGACTGAAATTTGATTATAGCCTGTAAAATTGCCCGTTCATGAGTTACTATTCATGAGTTACTATTCACGAGTTACTATTCAAGAGTACTATTCACGAAGCATGATGATTTTTTTGTGAAATTTCTATCTTTTGGTGTCGGAGTTACTATTCACGTATACGACACTATTTACGAATACGGCACTATTCACCGAAAAATAAAATTTTCTTCTTTTTGTCCAAAATATCTATTCTAGATACTAACTTTGATTGTATCCATATTTTGATCATTCTTGAATTTTACTCCACTATGATTATTTATGAGGTATTTTTAGACATGGAATAGCTGAAATACGAATCCTTAATATTTATTCTTTTGCTTCACTGGATTCATTTTCTTTAAAATATTTTTTATCATTCTCAGTCCTAAATGATGAAATAACTGAATATCTTTGGCCTGTAGTGCAAAGATGAATGATTTCTGATGAATATCTTTGGCTCGTAATGCAAAGATGACATGTTGTTGAATATCTTTGGCATGTAATGCAAAGATGACTTGTTGATGAATATCTTTGGCCTGTAGTGCAAAGATGACATGTTGTTGAATATCTTTGGCCAGTAGTGCAAAGATGAACTGTTGATGAATATCTTTGGCCCATAGTGCAAAGATGAATTTATTGGTAGGATTATGAACATGAACTGTGATTTGGTATAACCATGATCTTTGATGTTTCAGGTGATGAAAATTAACTTTGTCCTGGATGAGGAAAGGAATTTAGAACTACAATTACAATTATGAGTTATACACGTGATTGTGAACAGGAATTGTTGATTAATGTTATAGGGATAAAACATTGTTGATGGACTTTTAACATAGAGAAGATAATAAATTTTATGGTCTATTTGACTCTTCTAATGGATTACTCGTTCCGCTGCAACTATGGTTGAAAAGTTTTATCATCTACCATATGTTCTAAATCTCTTATTTATTACTGTTGAAGGCTATTGATAATTTATTTATCTTTAGTCATGATATTCTTTACTGAGCTAGTTGTGCTCACCCTTTTGCTTCATAATTCCTTTCAGGTAATAAAAGTATAGCTGGGGTAAGCGGGGGATAACAGGGGAATAGAACGGTGGTTATTATTTAGTAGTTATATTTAGTGAATCAACTAGGGTGAGACGAACCCAACGTTGGAAGGGTGTTTTTCCACTATCATACAAGATGTCTAATTGAAAGTAATATGCACACAAGCCAATCATGTTTGATGATAAAGCATATACTTTGTAACAATCTTATTCATTTATTAATAAAAAGTATTAATTTATTAAAGGCATTTAATTATCTACATGATGCTGTTTTATAATATGTGATAAACCCATAGTTTTAAGCATTGCTTTTAGAATAATGATGATGATCATTCTAATGAGATCTAAATTCTTAGAAAGCTTAAAACTAAAATAGTTCCCAATCGTTGGATTACTAAATTGGGGATTAGTGAATCCGAATAGATTGGTACATACGTTGCTTGCTCATTGGATGAGGATGATTGATCTCATGGTCATTTGTGTGGAGACACTAAAGCAAGTATGTAGGTGCTTATTAGAGAATAAGTTCACTGAACGTGACTCGCTAAGGAATACCTAATGGAGTTTTACTTGCATGTCAATAGGAATTCCTGTAGTGATAGTAGTACAAGTGATCCTTGGACTTGAGATCATCATAGTATCTTGTGTATGATGAGTTATACTTTGACTTATTCCTTAAGACCCTTAGGGTATATCAAAGGGTATGCTTGGGTATAATAAGTTGTACATGGAGATAATGTATGATCAATAAAGAATCTACCACTTCTAGTAAAAGAAGAGAAATGTCCTATGTGATTCGATAAATGACAACCCATTAGTCCTTGGCCAAGGCAGAATGAAATTAGAAAGGAGTTTCTAATTTGCATTATTTGGGGTTGTGCATTTAAGAGTCGAAATACATATAATTAAATAAAATAAGATTTGACAGAAATTCCATGTCTTATATTTAATTGGGACATTGTATGGTGGAAGGATTTAATTGTACGGTAACTATTTACTCAAAGGTTCTTTTATGATTAATGTTGAAATCTATATTATCTGGAAAGTCGTTGATCGCTAGGGAGGCTTATCCCTATTGTAGAATAAATATTATTTATTTAAATAAATTAAGAATTTAATTTATTTATTTAAATAAGATTAGAATTGTTCTAATTGATTTATTCACAACCGGTTTAATATGGAGAACCTAAAGGGTCACACCATAAAAGGAATAATAATTATTTAAGAAGTTAATGGCATAATCGTAATAATATGTTAAGTCTATTTAATTTAATCTATGGTGATAGAATAAATTAAATAGCTTAATATTTATTATTTAATATTTTAGAAATATTAAATATAAATTAATAAGAGGAGTCTTATTAATATTATTACAATTATTATTATTTTAATTTCTAAAAGAGTTTAGGAATTAATTTAATATAAGTACTCTCATTTATTCCTAATAGGATTAGGAGGGAAAATTAGTTAAAGGAGTTTAATTAATTATCCCTAATAAGATTAGGGAGCCCATTTAATTAAAAGAGTTTAATTAAATAAATAATACCTTATTTTTAATAGGGTTACTTGATATCTTTATAAGAGGAGTCTTATATCAGATATCTAAGGTACGTAATTCCAATAGTTGGGAGAGTACGCCTTTTTCTACAGAGATAGAAAAACTAGGGTTTAGCCAAATACCCATCTTCTTGAATCTTATTCTTTCTTGGTGGATCACCTCTAGAGGCCAAACATTTGGGTGGCTAA
The DNA here is from genome assembly GCA_020205505.1 of Panax japonicus. Taxonomy (NCBI): domain Eukaryota; kingdom Viridiplantae; phylum Streptophyta; class Magnoliopsida; order Apiales; family Araliaceae; genus Panax; species Panax japonicus. The sequence continues at coordinate 47,696,192 of CM035094.1, forward strand.
CATTGATCAAAGGAAGGAACCAAACCCGGTGGATTCAAGTTGAACGCGAAAGGATTTGGAGGTGAACTTGTACCTGAGGAAGCTCGATCTTCAAGGGTATGATTCTTATTCATATCTTTTCGTTTAATTAATAATTGCGCATAAAGGGTGATCCGGGTTTATGGTTTGTAAAAATTTTAAACTCTGATTTTATACGTTTCCGCATTATTTTTGCAATTTGATTGCGTTCTTGAATGTTACAAACCTAACAGTGGTATCAGAGCCAAACCTTTATGCAAATTATTAATTATTTTAATTTGATATGTATATTGATATGTGTTTAGAACAATTTAATTGGGCATAATTTTTGTGTATAAAATTTATTAAAAAAAAAAAATTGGCGAAACTGTTCGCGTTTTTTTTAATTCCGTTATTCGTGTGGTGGCTGCTGATATTCATATATATTTTTCGTTAGTGGCATGATTAGGATCCTTTAAAATCACATATCCAGGAAACTTTATTTTATATATATATATGACCATATATAAGTTCAGTTTTACAGGATATGTTCGGTTTTTTTTTTTTCAAGGGATCATGTTTATAATTGTATCACCAATTTGCGTACGGATTTCAAACAATTGATTCACGTGAATCATTGTGTTTTTTTTTACGAGGTGACCACGCGGTTAACATAAATATTATAATATATAATATTTTTATTATTTTATTATTAAAATAAAATTTTATTTTAATCTTAAAATAAAAGATTTATTTTAATTTTAAAATTAGAATTTCATGCTAACTAATTAGAGTTGGAATTGGATTCCATGATAACTAATTGGAGTTGAAATTGGATTTCATGTTTCCTTAAATAAAGGAGTTTATTTAGATATGAAATAAGATTTCATATTATTCAAAATAAAAGAGTTTATTTGTGAATAGGAAAGAGAATCCCAATTTCCTTAAATAAAGGAGTTTATTTAAATATGAAATAAGATTTCATATTATTCAAAATAAAGGAGTTTATTTGTGAATAGGAAAGAAAATCCGTGTTTTCCTAAATAAAAGAGTTTATTTAAGATATGAAATAAGATTTCATATTACCCAAAATAAAGGAGTTTATTTTGACTTGGAATTGGATTCCATAATTAATTAAAATAAATGAGTTTATTTTGATTAAAAATTTTGATTAAAATAAAATAGTTTATTTTATTCAAAATTGGATAAATTAAAATAAAATAGTTTTATTTTGATTTAAATTTGGATTAAAATAAAGGAGTTTATTTTGATTCAAAAATAGATTTTATACTAACTAAATTTGCCCATTAAATGATATCAATATATATATTGAATGTTTATTATTCATGAGATGAATGTTATTTATTGATACATATGGAGATGTGTATGATAATAAATGGGATTGATTATGGACTATTGACCAATATGATTGGATTTTATTTTAGTTGGATGTATGAATGTATGGGTTTTAATAAATGGGGTTTGCGTACCTCGTCTTCTCTAATTTTTCTTAATGTAAATTCTATCTCCCTCCTATGTACTTCCCCTTGACTGCTGATCAAGGTTTCTATTTATATTAAATAGTTTTGTAATAGGAATAGTTAGAATTAATTTTGAAGAATTGGAGATCAAGGATCAAGGAGCGCGTGAAGACCCGTTTGTAATGGAGCCCGGGTTTAAATGTAATAGTTATATTTAAATATTAATTCTTGCACCCCTAGGGTTTGACCTTTTGGTTCACTTGGTGGCTCTAGTGAACCAAACTAGAATAAAAGTCCATAATCAATCCAGGTAGAATATAGTATTCTATATGTGCATGCTTATACTATATATATTATATATTATGCAAACATGCTTCGCATGTTAATTAATATGACGCGTATTTTATATATATATGTGCATGCGCGCTAAACAAGATGAGACAAATTAATAACAAACCCCTCAAATATTTTATATTAAGTTGTAACGTTCAAAGATATTTGGAATATCGAACGTCGCCTTCTAGCATGATAGAAACAATAGAGTATTGAATATTTAATATGAGTTTGTTGTGCACACACAAGGCGAGTATTAAATATTTAAGATGTTGTTTTTATTACATATGATGTTTATAAGGAATTGAACATTACTGCTTTGTTGTGCACACACAAGGGCTGTAGTTTTCTCTTCACTTATATGGAAATGCTGGGTCTGACTTAACTAAAATCATTTTAGTTCGGATGTGCACACACTTGACCATTATGATTTAAGAGGCAAAATACAAGGAGTTACATAGTTGATGTAATTGACAAGAGTTGTCTACCTATTTATTTATATATAGTTTGTTGTGCACACACAAGGCTATATACATTTGAAATGGGATCCTTATTCTCACTAGCATATCTTTAATTGGATTTTGCCGAACTATATAAGTGAGGGTAATATAGTTTGAAGAAAATAGTGGGAGATACCAATTTAAAACAAGACCTAATTTATTTTGGTAATTAATAAAAGAATGTATGTTAAAATGTTGTTAATTACAAATTCATTTATAGAATTTTACAATGTCTAAATTACTATCACTGCGTAGCATATTAGATGCTAAATTAACCGGACCGAATTAAACGGATTGGTTAAGGAAATTGAGAATAGTTCTCATGGCTGAAAAGCTATCTTATGTCCTTAATACGCCTATCCCTGCAATGGTTGTAGACAATGCCTCTGAGGAAGATATTGCTGCTTTTAGAAAGTGGCTAGATGATGCACAGTTGGCTCAATGCATCATGCTCGCATCCATGAGTAACGAGCTTCAGCGTCAGCATGAAACTATGGATGCTCCTATTATATTCCTGCACATCAAGTAGTTGATGGTGAGGAAAGTAGGACTGATAGATATCAGATATCTAAGGAGCTCTTCCGATCTAGAATGACCAATGGCACTATAGTACAGATAAAAGTCCTTAACATTATCAATTTGATTGATCAATTAGGACAACAAGTTTTGTCATGGATGGAGAGTTGAGCCAAGATTTGATCTTGCACTCACTTCCGGACTCCTTTCACAATTGTTGTGAATTTTTCATATGAACGAGCTAGATATCAGCATCGCTGATTTGCTTAACATGTTGAAAAATGTTGAGAGTCACTTTCCAACCAAGAAAGACCAAGTCTTACTGGTAGGGGCCAAAGGATCTTCTGAAAAGAAGAACGATTCTAAGAAGGTAAATAGAAAGGGCATAAACAAAGGATAATAAGAACAAAACTGATATGGATAGCAAAGGAGTTTGCTTTCACTGCAATAAGCCTGGACACTGGAAAGAAACTGTGAGAAGCATCTTGCAGGGCTAACCAAAGAAGCTTAGTGAAGTTTCGGTTACAAATACAAATTTGTTCATAATTTGAAATAAATTTTTCTTTAAGTCAAGGTTCTACTTGGGTATTGGATACCGACTTTGGTTATCATAAATATAGATTTATGAAGGGACCAAGTAGAAGTAGAAAGCTAAACAAATATAAGTAAACCTATGTGTGGGAAATGAAGCAAAGGTTGCTGCATTAGCCATAGGAACTTATAGTTTAGCAATGCCTACGGGCAAGTCTATTAAGTCAATAAGTTATTATTGTATTCCAGTTCTCGTTGAAAACATTATTTCCATTTTATTGTTGGACAATGAAATATTTGGTATTATAATTAGGAACAATTGTTGTTCTATTTATAATAATAATGTTTTGTATAGAACTGAAATATTACTTAATGGATTTTGTATACTTGACTTACGTGAAAAATATATTTTTCAAATTGAACAAACTAGTATAAGAAAAGGAGATGATCATTCAAAGAGTTGAATGTATGTATTTGCTGAAATACAAGTGTGAATTATTTGAAAGGTTCAAAGAATTCAGAAGTGAAACAAATTGACAAAGTATTAAGATTCTTTGATTAGATCAAGGAATGAATACTTGTGCAATAAGTTTCTAGATCATCTTAAATGGTTTTCTCACAATGGACGCCTCACGATACACAATAATTGATTGATGTATCTGAAAGGAAAAATTGTACCTTATTGGACATGGTGCGGTCCATAATGATTTTACCGTAATTCCAGTATCCTTCTAGGATCATGTCCTAGAAATGGCAGCATATCTACGAAAAGGTAACCTCAAAATCCGGCCCCAAGACTCCATAAAAGTTATGGACAGGGAGGATTCCTAATCTTAAGTATGTTAAGATAAGGGGTTGTCCAACTTATATGAAACAGTTTCAAAGGATAAGTTTGGGACAAGATTTGACAAGTATAGATTTGTGGGACATCCTAAAGTAAGTTTAGGGCATATGTTCTATAATCCTACTTAGCAAAAGGTGTTTGTTGCGAAACATGCTGCCTTCTAAGATAAATGTGTTTATCATTGAAGGGGCTAGTGGGAGAATAATACATCTTGAAAAGTTCAAGAACCACAAAATACTACAAGTCAAATAAGAGGAACCTATAGATAGACCTATTTTACCACAACCGAATCGTAAATCTGGAATAGTACCGAAGATACCTAGGAGGTATGGATTTATCATGGATGATGATGATGAGGTACGTATCATAGATGATGATGATCCAGTTACATACGATGAGGTAAGAGTTGTAGACACTCAGAGAAATGGATTGAAGCAATCTTCTCAAAAATGGAACATTCATTTTGATATGATAATCAAAAGAGTTTGATTTTATCAAAAACAAGAAAGAACCTAGTGTGTACAAAAGGGTCAGTGGGAGCGTCGTGACATTTCTGGTATTATATGTTGATATAATACGGATAAGGAATGACATGCCAATGCTAAAATCAATAAAGATAAAGTTGTCTAAACATTCCTCCATGAATGATTTGGGAAGAGTATCTTAATTGGGATGCAAATCTATATAGATAGATTTAAAAGGATGCTCGACTTAACCCAAGGAAGGTATATTCATTTGATGCTAAAGTTGTTTAGCATGACAAACTCCAAGAGTTGTCTTATGTTGATGAGCTATGGAGTGTATCTCTCTTAATAGTCCCCAAAGACTGCAAAAGAGAGATCACATGAGTAACTATCATGTATGCAATGAAATATACGAGACCTGATATTGATCAGTCAAATTCTGGAGAAGTTCACTGTGAGTCAGTGAAAAACATCTTAAAGTTCTTAACCAGCACTAAGGATGTGATTGATCATACATGGTGGGCCTGAATTAAATTAGAGGGCTTAACAGACTCAAGTTTTTTCAGACAGACCAAGACGACAGAAAATCCACTTTAAGGTAAAGGGTTACCTTGAACGGTGGTGCAGTGAATTGGAAAGGTTCCAAACAGCAAAGAGTTGCTGGTTTAGTGATAAATACAAAGTATATAGCTGTAAATGAAGCTACAAGTTGATTGTTTGGATTAAAAGTTCATTACAGAACTAGGAATAGTTCATAAGTCTCATCTTGGATCCAAACATGTGTTGTGGCACTTTCATTTGATTATAGGAATCATTGAAAGATGGGAAATCACTATAGAGATAGTGAACTCTCAAGAACAACATTACATATCCATTAACTAAAGCTTATCCAACAGCAGGATAATCGTCACTTAGAGAAGAAGAGTATGAGATACCATGACGATTGGCTTTAATGCAAGTGGGAGATTGAAAGTAATATGCACACAAGCCAATCATGTTTGATGATAAAGCATATACTTTGTAACAATCTTATTCATTTATTAATAAAAAGTATTAATTTATTAAAGGCATTTAATTATCTACATGATGCTGTTTTATAATATGTGATAAACCCATAGTTTTAAGCATTGCTTTTAGAATAATGATGATGATCATTCTAATGAGATCTAAATTCTTAGAAAGCTTAAAACTAAAATAGTTCCCAATCGTTGGATTACTAAATTGGGGATTAGTGAATCCGGATAGATTGGTACATACGTTGCTTGCTCATTGGATGAGGATGATTGATCTCATGGTCATTTGTGTGGAGACACTAAAGCAAGTATGTAGGTGCTTATTAGAGAATAAGTTCACTGAACGTGACTCGCTAAGGAATACCTAATGGAGTTTTACTTGCATGTCAATAGGAATTCCTGTAGTGATAGTAGTACAAGTGATCCTTGGACTTGAGATCATCATAGTATCTTGTGTATGATGAGTTATACTTTGACTTATTCCTTAAGACCCTTAGGGTATATCAAAGGGTATGCTTGGGTATAATAAGTTGTACATGGAGATAATGTATGATCAATAAAGAATCTACCACTTCTAGTAAAAGAAGAGAAATGTCCTATGTGATTCGATAAATGACAACCCATTAGTCCTTGGCCAAGGCAGAATGAAATTAGAAAGGAGTTTCTAATTTGCATTATTTGGGGTTGTGCATTTAAGAGTCGAAATACATATAATTAAATAAAATAAGATTTGACAGAAATTCCATGTCTTATATTTAATTGGGACATTGTATGGTGGAAGGATTTAATTGTACGGTAACTATTTACTCAAAGGTTCTTTTATGATTAATGTTGAAATCTATATTATCTGGAAAGTCGTTGATCGCTAGGGAGGCTTATCCCTATTGTAGAATAAATATTATTTATTTAAATAAATTAAGAATTTAATTTATTTATTTAAATAAGATTAGAATTGTTCTAATTGATTTATTCACAACCGGTTTAATATGGAGAACCTAAAGGGTCACACCATAAAAGGAATAATAATTATTTAAGAAGTTAATGGCATAATCGTAATAATATGTTAAGTCTATTTAATTTAATCTATGGTGATAGAATAAATTAAATAGCTTAATATTTATTATTTAATATTTTAGAAATATTAAATATAAATTAATAAGAGGAGTCTTATTAATATTATTACAATTATTATTATTTTAATTTCTAAAAGAGTTTAGGAATTAATTTAATATAAGTACTCTCATTTATTCCTAATAGGATTAGGAGGGAAAATTAGTTAAAGGAGTTTAATTATTATCCCTAATAAGATTAGGGAGCCCATTTAATTAAAAGAGTTTAATTAAATAAATAATACCTTATTTTTAATAGGGTTACTTGATATCTTTATAAGAGGAGTCTTATATCAGATATCTAAGGTACGTAATTCCAATAGTTGGGAGAGTACGCCTTTTTCTACAGAGATAGAAAAACTAGGGTTTAGCCAAATACCCATCTTCTTGAATCTTATTCTTTCTTGGTGGATCACCTCTAGAGGCCAAACATTTGGGTGGCTAACATTGATCAAAGGAAGGAACCAAACCCGGTGGATTCAAGTTGAACGCGAAAGGATTTGGAGGTGAACTTGTACCTGAGGAAGCTCGATCTTCAAGGCTATGATTCTTATTCATATCTTTTCGTTTAATTAATAATTGCGCATAAAGGGTGATCCGGGTTTATGGTTTGTAAAAATTTTAAACTCTGATTTTACACGTTTCCGCATTATTTTTGCAATTTGATTGCGTTCTTGAATGTTACAAACCTAACACTAATGACATACCACCTCGTGTCATTATAAGACAGGATTGTGCTCATCCACTTACTAAGTATATTTTCGAGCACTACCTATATAATCTTGGTGTTTATTTGAAGTTTAATTCCCAATTAGAGACAGTGGAGATAATGATATGTCAGGAGAAGACTCACCATTGGGAAGAATATGATAGTAATCTTCTCATTTTTCTTTGGGATCTATTGGGTCAACCAAAGATAATTCTGTGGCCATATGATATCTATCATAACCTAGACGCATGGCCTCCCATGTACGAAGGTTTCCTTGAGCACTTCCCAAAGATTCTAATTTCTAAAATAGTTTTTGACTATACCTTTATGTAAGGTTTCATTGTGACGTGCTATCCAAATTTGGGATGAGAGCCACAGTTGGTATATATTTGTATCCAAACTCACATCATATGTGTTGTTGTATTTTTCATGACAATTGTTGTAATAAAGTTGTAGTTGTTTTCTGTACCATGTATTTGGTGACTCAGAATAGGTTGGATGGAATGGATCAATTTTTGGGGCGTCACATAACTCATAATCATAATTGTAGTTCTAAATTCCTTTTCGCATTCAGGACGAAGATAATTTTCATCACCTTTCTTTACCTGAAACATCAAAGATCATGGTTATACCAAATCACAGTTCCTGTTCATAATCATACTAATAAATTCATCTTTTCACTACGGGCCAAAGATATTCATCAACAGTTCATCTTTGCACTACAGGCCAAAGATATTCAATAACAGGTCATCTTTGCACTACAGGCCAAAGATATTCATATCTCAAAGAAATACATAATCATTTCAGAATTTATATAAACTATAATTATAACCATGTTGATCAATTCACCTTGCACTTAAGCTAAAAATATTCTATTGTAAATTCAATGGTCATGATTATACTAGTCAACAATTCAACTTTGCAATACTGGCCAAAGAGAACCCATAGTCACGATCACACCAATAGTTTACCTTTCTTTACACTCAAGTCAAAGAGAAATTCCATCACCAGGGTTATAAAAATGTTATATATGATAATAAAAACAATAGGGTCAACAACTACATTTAATTTCAAGAGCAATATTCATAAATCAACGATAATTTGGTCAGAAAAAGAAACTAATTTTGTCGTGAATAGTACCCGTGAATAGTAACTCCTGAATAGTAACTCGTGAATAGTAACTCATAAATAGTAACTCATGAATAGTAACTTATAAGTAGTAACTCGTGGATAGTACTCCGTATTCATACATAGTACCGTATACGTAAAAAATGTCCTATAAATGAATATTACCGTATACGTGAATAGTGTCGTATACGTGAATAGTAACCCCGACACAAAAAGGTAGAACTTCCACAATAAAATTCCTACCAATATTTCGATATAATGATATTGAAAGAATAACATCATTACGAAAAAAACAACCCTTACAATCCCTTAAAATCTCATACCTCAAAAGAGTAGTATTTCTAACTAGAATATCGGATATAACGCTGAAGAGAACTTGCACCGTATAGCAATACTCAAGATATCTAAATACTCACAAAAATACGCTCGATAATATAGAGAGAGAAAACTTCAATTTCTGGTGTTATTTTCAATTCTAACCTAAGCACCCTATTTATAGGAAAATGCTTAGAACACCAAAGCAGAAAATTTAATAAAATATTAATATATACTAAAAAATTTCCTACGCCCACTTAGACTTCTGAATTCAGCATATTTTGCAACACATGTGGGGATCATCAATCACACAAAACATGTTTTTCTTAAAAAAATATTTAAAACTCCAAAAATCAATTATTTCGGAACTTCAATAATTCATAATAAATAGCCCTTTTATCAAAAAAAAATTGAATCTTATGTTCTTCCATAGAAAATTCAATTCTCTACAACTTTGAAAGTTTAAGTTTTTCCAAATTCTAAACAGAAATTGACCGAAATCCACATACGGACGATTTTACAGGCTATAATCAAATTTAAGTCAAAAAATGGGGTCCACCGATATGTTTAACATGTTTTTAGTATTTATTGCAACAAAAATACTCATCCTCCTTATATACTCATATATCCCACATTCATTGTAAAAATATCATCATTATTATATTATAATAATATAATAAAATATTATTTTATCAGAAAAGATAAAATATCGATTTTTAACAATTGTCACTTTAAAAAAATTTCTCCATCTATATCCACATAAAATGAATATTTTTCTCATCATATAAATCAATAATTAATTATTCACAAATAATTTTACAGAATTACAATAATGACAACCAGGCTGTTCTCCAGAAAAGGGGCTTTCCAATAAGAATTTCTCCTTACTGACGCGCAATTAGGTGACCAAGCCTCTTCTGAGACAGAACTTTCTAGACATTGCCAATAATGTTATCTCATAATATTATTCAGATAATATGAATTATTGCTCCGATAATGGAAAATATTGTGTAGTGACAATTATTAAAACAACAATAATATAAAATATCAACGTAGCAATTATTGAATCGATAAAATAAAATATTGAACAGTAATTACTGTAACAATTATTGAGTAGTGATTTCTTACGTAAGAATCAATAATTCAAAAATACTGTGCAATACTGTATGCTATTGTGCAACGACGCGTATTATTGTATTTTAACCACCGGGTATTCCAACAGTGTTAACGATATCAACTACGCCGTTATTTATAAAAACTCATACTTTTCATTGTCTTCATCCAATCGTTTTCCGTTATGGGGCCCACAAAAGGTTGCATCATCATACGAATATTCCCCGACATGAAAATATTCCACGACCAAACGAATATTCCCCGACAACAATGAGTATTTTATAACCACTTGTTTATTTAAAATATTTACATATATCACCCTTAACTTTAAACTTTTATCAATTTAACCATTTACTGAATAGTAATTATAAGAAAATTCAATACTTTTATTTCATAAAATTCGGGGTCTTACACAAACTCCTTTTCTCGACAGAACTTTCTAGACATTGTTAATTATATAAATAATAATATGACTAATTTGTCATCTTAATTATTGATTTAATAATATGAAATATTGACAATAATTAAATCAAATAACGTGAGATACTATGCAGCAATTACTGTAGCAATAATTGAGTATAACTGAGTGACTTCTCACATAAGCATCAGAAATTAATAACGTGTGCTACTATGCAATCATGCGTATTAATGTACTTTTATCACCGGGTATTTCAACAGTTAAAACTCCCGCAATTATTTTCATAAAAAGATATTTCTGTCATTTTCTAACTTTGAAAATAATTTATTTGTGGGATCCACCAATGATTGTGTTGTCGTATGAATATTCCATGTTAAAACAAATATTTCACGACCAATCGAATATTTTATAACAACTTCATACTTTGCAAAATTAATAAATATTACCCACAACTATAATATTATAACAAATCCACACCATAATATTAAAAAATGATATTTAGAGAAAAACTCATTTTTATTCATAAAAGTTGGGGTCTTACATTTTTATTTGTGCCACATTTATTAATATTATTATACTCACAATATATGTAGATATTATTATTATTATAATATATTTAAAATAATTATAATATTATCTACATATAATAATAATATTATTATAATAATATTATCTACATATAATAATAATAATATTATAGGTCTAATATGTTTAAAATAATAATGTTTAAACATGAAATAATAATAATGCTAAGTATAATAATAATAAGTGATGCAAACTAAATTGGTAAATTGGTGACCCTGCCGCCACAAGCTCATGCGGCAGGGGGTGAAATATTGTCAGGGTCAACTTGGTAATTTCAATTGATTTTTGGAATTAAATGATTGTCGTTACAGCCTGTAGCGGCAGGGTCTTTTTTAAATTAATCTCAGCCTTTCATCGCAAAGATCAACGGTGATTAACTCGTTTGCTGAACAGTACTCGTGGCAAACGTTTGTCACGGATGAATTCTCATATATATATATATATATATATATATATATATATATATATATATATATATATATATATATTAGGCGATTGAAATTTACAGAACAATAAAGATGGGCATTTAGCAATTTATTTTTTTAAGACAATTTCACCCTTATTATGAGATTGCGGAAAAACTCAAAACCCTTTAAAAGATGGGGTTTTCTTTAATTATATCGATATAACAGCTACCTAAATCCTCTAGAAAATCCTTCACACCTTGCATACTTCATCCTAACTAACTCACACCACATAATTCATGAACGAACTTATTTAGATTTTTAAGGATGCTCAAGTTCATGTATGCTTAGGTACATGAATTACTCCGAGTTTGCTTGCTGAGGTAGAAAATATTTTAATAATATTTTATTAATAATACTATAGTGATTAAAGAATTGTTATAAAAAGAAAATACAAAATAATGTGCATGAGTTTGGCTGGTTACAATCACGGGATCACCCATCCATATATGGTGAATCATCAACTGATTAAATTTTGATACATTATTTTGTAAATTAATTTTTGTAAGAGGTTTTTGTAAGTGTAACATGACTCATATTTTATAGTTTAATTAATACTCCATTTCCCTAAAAAGATGACTAAATGTACAATTTTTTTATCTCTAAAAAGATGAGATAAAGTACATAAAGTGAAAGGTTAACTAAGTCATTTAGTGTGATCCATTAGTATAAAAATGCTAAAAAAATAAAAGTACTCTCACTTTATATACTTTTGGGATTACTTGGGATAAAGTTATTACTTTTTTACTCTCTTTACTATATTTTTTCTTTTCTTAATATGTGCGTAAATTGTACAGCACCGGCCCTGGGCTAAAGCCCAAAGTGCTCGGGCTTTAGGCCCACTAAAATTGATAAATTTTTTAGGGCCCCCAATAGGTATTTGTGTTATGCATATATATACCCAAAAAAAATAGCACAACTCACGTCAGTTTAAATTTAAAAGCCCACAAAAAATTTACCAAATCAAATATACCCAAATCACAATGGCAGACTTGTAGTTTTTTAATCAAAAAAGCCCTTTTTCATATTATATCTACAAAACTTTTTTACACGTAAACAATTATACCTACACGTACAGACCTTTTCGGCTTTTTGCTTCCATTTGAAAAGCAAATAAGTAATATTTTTTGTATTCTTTCGTATTGATACTCTTTTGTTCAGGAAAAATTTTTAATTTTTTTTTATGTCTATCTTAATAGCAATTCACAAAAGACTTATTTTTTTGTTGTCGCATTAAATCCTTAAAAACTCATAATGGAACCTGAAATTGTACTTTGTTCATACTCCTCTAATACACAAGGGTTATACGAATTTTCACAATATTCTTTCCCAGGCGAATAGTATGTGGGTCGTGAGAAAGGATATAATTACATGAAAACTTAGGCCAAGAATAGAAGGGGTTTTTTTCTTGGTGGATCAGTAATCTAGTGCTTTATCAACATTCATTAGAAAATTAAGTGAACTGCTCCATCAGTACTTTTTTAGTTGACGTTTTAAAAAATTTAGTTAAAATAATTTTGTAAAACTATTAAGATAAATTTAATTTTTTTATTCTATTTTTCTATTTTAATTTGTGCGCAAAGTATACTTTAGAAACCATTTGGAGGTTTTTTCGAGTAATAATTATTCTCAAACGAATTTTACAAAGTGTACAATTCTTCTATTCTTCAAAAGACGTAGATAGTATATATTTGGCAAAACTAATAAATTAATCATTGTATTTGACAAATTTTACTGATTACACCATTAAACTGTTAATTTTTTAAACTATCCCATTAAACTAATTATTATTTTGAAATTGGATCATTCTATTATCTTTAGTTCATATTTGTTAAATTTTTTCTAACATCTATTTGATGTGGACTTGGAAAAAAATAAAAAATGACATGGGTTGAATCTTCCTAGTTTGTCTTCTATTATAACTTTTAATATTCAATCTTTTTTGATTTTTAGAGAGGAAAATAGAAAGATGAGTTCTGAAGAGAAGAACGACGGCATCAGCTTCCAACCATCGGAGCCAGCCCTGTGCGCCAACGGCTGTGGTTTCTTCGGCATGGCGGCAACGAATAACCTGTGCTCCAAGTGATTCAGATATTTGCGTATCGAGAGGAAGAACAAGCGGCTCCGGCTAAAGACGCTATGGAGAAATTCGTTGATGAATTTTCATCACGGGCTCATGTTGTACAGTTAGCGGCGCCCCGTGGCAGTGAAATCTGATCTGGCAGTGGCTGGTTCGAGTGGATTAGACGGCTGCTGTAAGACCCCAACTTTTTAATAAAGATGATTTTTCTATAAATATCATTTTTAAATATTATGGAATGAATTTGATATAATGTTATAGTTGTGGGTAATATTTATAAATTTTGCAAAGTACGCAAGTTGTTATATAATATTCGATTGGTCGGGGAATATTCGTTTTAACAGGGGATATTCGTACGACGGCACAATCATTGGTGGACCCCACAACGAAAATATTATCGGATTGAGAAAACGATAAAAATATCTTTTTTATAAAAATAACGGCGGAAGTTTTATCGTTAACTGTTGAAACACCCGGTGTTAAAAGTACAGTAAAATGTGTGGTTGCATAGTAGCACACGGTATTGATTATTGATGCTTACGTGAGAAGTCACTCAGTTTTGTTCAATTATTGCTATAGTAATTATTGCATAAAATCTCAAGTTATTTGATTCAATTATTGTCGATATTTAATATATTATTAAATTAATAATTGAGATGACAAAGTTATTAATATTATTATTTGCAATATTAACGATGTCTAGAAGTTTTGTCAAGGAGAGGTTTGGTCACCTAATTGCGTGCCAATAGGGAAAAATCCTAATTAGAAAGCCCCATATTTCCTGGGAACGACCTATTCGATTAATATTGTGAATTATAATAATGATGACGTATGTTGTTAAAAATAATGGGATTTTTTATGAAGTATTTGTTGTAAATTTTGTCGTATTTTATGAACCCCCACCTACTCATTTTTCAAAATAATCGGGAGAAGTTATCTCAATTTTTGTATTATATATATATATATATATATATATGGATGATGTTGATAAGGGGTGGGGGGGGGGGGTCCTTAATTATTTTCAAAGAATGGCTAGCTTTATTTGGCAGATTTTGGGATGTTTTTTCAAGCCTAGACATTAATTGGCCAGACTTTTCCACTCATGCAGTATTATTGACAACTTACAAATTAGGATGAATTCTAATTGGTCAAGGCTATTATGTTGGCATGTGTTCATTTTTCTCATTGGCCAACTCCGTGAAAATGAATACTGATACTTACGAACCGTGAAGTTGTGTTGTTTCATCCGTAAATTTTAAAAAAATAACTGTTGCGTCCATTTTTTAACAGCACCCCTTCCATTTTCCTATAAATAGAAGCTCATTCCTTCGTTATTTCTTACGAATTCACTGAAACTCTAGAGAGAGAAATTATAGAGAGAAAGAAGAAAAATATTCTGCTACATCACTACACCTATATATCCAGATTCTTCTATGGTAAGGGGTATTATTTCTTTTGTATTCATGAAGAGAACTTCTGTTATTCCATTCTTTATTATTTTGTTGGAATAACCTATATACATAGGCTACCCTATACTTGGTAAAATTCTTCTGTTATTCAATTATTTATCATTCTGTTGGAAAATCATGTCTGTGCTTTACGCATGACCTGATTTCGTTCTTTATTATTCTGTTGGAACATCCTGTCTGTGCTTTATGCATGACCTGGTTCCATTATTTATCATTCTGTTGGAACATCCTGTCTGTGCGTTTACGCATGACCTGGTTCCGTTATTCATTATTCTGTTGAAATAACCTGTCTGTGCGGTCTATCGAATGCCTGGTGATTTCTTTTGTTATTCATTCTTTATTATACTCAGTTGGTTAAAGTTTTGAATTCTATACTCCATGAAATTAGTGGAATATCCTTGATATTTGCGCTTCATCTAGTATCTTTTTATGGAAATATTCTTCTAAGCATTCTTGAATTTTACAGCACAAAGCAGTATCATGTTGACAATTTGGACGTTATTGGTTCTTGGATAAATTAATTCTTGAACTTATTTTATTGAATTCCTATATCATTGTCATAATCCTCATGTTTATATTCTGTTGAAAGTTATCTGTGGCCTGTAGTGCATAGATAGACTTGGTATGATTATGATCAGGGATCATTCAGTATAATCATGACCGTAATGTTACAAATGATGTGGTAAAAGTCCTCATTGGCCCGTAGTACATTGATGGAAAGTTGTTGGTATGATCATGACCTTTGATGAAAACACGAATATCCTTGGCCCGTAGTGCATGGATAATTTGTGGTTGTGATACTAATGAATATCCTTGGCCGTAGTGCAGGGATGATGTGGATTATTTATTAAGCTGAGTCTCAGCGTTAAAAGTATTGAAAAACCTTTTAAATCATAGAAGATAGGAGATTTTATTCTCTACCTGACTCTTCTAATGGATTGCTTGTTCCACTGCGGTTAAACTTGATGTTTGTTATATTTTATCAACTTAACACTGTTGAAGGCTAATGATAATTTATTCTGCATTATCTTAGTCGTAATATTTCTTACTGGCTAGTTGAGCTCTCCCTTTTGATTTCATTGTTCTTTTCAGGAAATGAGAATGTAGCAGGGACTAGTCGGGGAATGGAGTGATGGTCCAGATGATAGCATTAGTAGTCCTCACTATTCTATGAAATAGTGTGATAATAAATATATTGAGGACTTATTTTAAGTTTGAATATTGTCTAGAAAATAATATTTGTATTAAAACTCACAGCTCATGTTGTATATTTAAGGTTGTATTTGTATTCTGTACCATGTATTTGGCGATTCAGAATAGGTGATGTGTAAAACCCCAACTTTTATAAATAAAGATGAATTTTCTATAAATATTATTTTTGAATATTATGGAATGAATTTGATATAATGTTAAAGTTGTGGGTAAAATTTATAAATTTTGCAAAGTACGCAAGTTGTTATATAACATTCGATTGGTCGGGGAATATTAGTTTTAACAGGGAATATTCGTACAACGACACAATTATTGGTTGACCCCACAATAGAATTATTGTCGGATTGAGAAAACGACAAAAATACTTTATGAAAATAACGGCGGAAGTTTTACCGTTAACTGTTGAAACACCCAGTGTTAAAAGTACAGTAATACGTGTAGTTGCACAGTAACACACGGTATTGATTATTGATGCTTATGTGATAAGTCACTCAGTTTTGTTTTATTGGTATTATTAATGTAATAAAACAGAAAAGCATTTTATATAAAACAGAATACTTTTATAAAGTTATTCGTTTTATTAGGCTAATAGTAAAACCTTTTTTATATAAAATAGAATACTTTTATAAAGTTATCTGTTTTATTAGACAATAATTAGAATATATTATATTTTATTATGCATGGTGTTTTTCATAGTGCCTGCATAGTGTTTGCATAGTAAAATCTTTTATAAAGTTATTCGATTTATTAGATTCTAAATACAATATATTATATTTTATTTAAAAGATTATTCTTTAAATATGGATTGTCAGATTAAAGTAAATCAATCTGGACCGTTCATGAGTTAGTTATTATGCAGTCCATTTTTCTATAAATAGAAGCTCATTCCTTCATCATTTCTTACGAATTCACTGAAACTCTAGAGAGAGAAATTATAGAGAAGCTATAGAAAAGTATTCTGCTCCTTTCCTACTCTTATATTCAGTTTCTTTTACGGTAAGGGATATTATTTGTTGTACTCGTTAGGGGTATTCCTTCTTTCTTATTGGTGAAATTCTTTTTGTTATCCCATTCTTTATTATTCAGTTGGAATAACCTTTATACGCGGATACCCTATACTTGGTGAAATTCTTCTGTTATTCTATTATTTATTATTATGTTGGAACATCTTGTCTGTGCGTTTTACGCTTGACCTGGTTCCATTCTTTATTATTCTGTTGGAATATCCTGTCTGTGCGTTTTACGCCGGACCTGGTTCCATTCTTTATTATTCTGTTGGAATATCATGTCTGTGCATTTTGCGCCGGACCTGGTTCCGTTATTTATTATTCTGTTGGAATAACCTGTCTGTGCGGTTTATCGCATGCCTGGTGATTTCTTTTGTTATTCCATTCTTTATTATACTCAGTTAGTTAAAACTTTGACTTCTATACTTCATGAAATTAGTGGAATATCCTTGATATTTGTGCTTCATCCAGTATCTTTTTATGAAAATATTCTTCTGAGCATTCTTGAATTTTACTCTACAAAGAAGTATCATGTTGACAATTTAGACGTTATTAGTTCCTGGATAAATTAATTTTTGAACTTGTTTTATTGAATTCTTATATCATTGTCATCATCCTCATGTTTATATTATGTTGAAAGTCATATGTGGCCTGTAGTGCATAGATGGACTTGGTATGAGTATGACCAGGGATTATTCGGTGTAATCATGACCGTAATATTACAAATGATGTGGAAAAAGTCCTCATTGACCCGTAATGCATTGATGGATAGTTGTTGGCATGATCATGACCATTGATGAATACACGAATATCCTTGGCTGTGGTGCATGGATAATTTGTGGTTGTGATACTAATGAATATCATTGGTCGTAGTGCAGGGATGATGTGGATTATTTATTAAGCTGAGTCTCAGCGATAAAAGTCATGAAAAACCTTTTAAATCATAGAAGATAGTAGATTTTATTCTCTACTTGAATCTTCTAATGGATTTCTTGTTCCGCTGCAGTTAAACTTGATGTTTGTTATATTTTATCAGTTTAACACCGTTGAAGGCTAATGATAATTTATTCTGCATTATCTTAGTCATAATATTTCTTACTGGCCTAGTTGAGCTCACCCTTTTTTTCACTGTTATCTTCAGGAAATGCGAATATAGCTGGGACTAGTCGGGGAATGGAGTGATGGACCAGATGATAGTATTAGTAGTCCTCACTATTCTGTTAAATAGTGTGACAATAAATGTAATGAGGATTTATTCTGAGAGTGGATATTGTCTAGAAGACAGTATTTGTATTAAAACTCACAGCTCTCTTGTTGTATATTAAAGATTATATTTATATTCTGTACCATGTATTTGGTGACTCAGAATAGGTGATGTATACCTCTTTTGGGGACGTCACATGATGTATACCTATTTTGGGGGCGTCACAGCTGCGGCCGGATATGCTGCCTCTAACAGATTCGAGACCGCCATTTAAATCGATCATAGGAAAATAATGACGACGGTGGAACTGAAACAAATCATACCCACAAAAAATCTATGCGGTCAACAGATCATTCTTACCAAGATTCCCTAAATGACGATCAACTCAGACTGCTCCCCACACCCCACCCGCCCCGTTCCACTCTATCTATCAAATTTTAAAACTCAAGAGACTGTATGATTTGAAACTTTGCCTCTCTTTCCAAGAGACAGAATTGAACTTGAATACTACGAGATTACCTCTGACCAAATATAATCTATTTCACTGTATCCGTACACTACTTTGATGACATTTGATTATACCTAAATTTGGAACAATTTTAATTTGATTAGTTTTAAATTTTGATGATTGTGAGAAATACACACATTGGATAAAAGATTAACTGAAAAAAAAAATTCTCCAATGATATATAGATGAGTATAGTTGTAAAATTTATGCTTCTATTGTGAGGTTCAATTAGTGACGTCCGCGGCGGTGAAATCTGTTTCGATAGTGAAGGTGTTGAACCGGTGACTCTGGTACTGTCACTGAGGACTGATGAAGACCTGGAATATTAGATAAAAGATTACAAATATATCAAGATCTAATAAATGAATAAATTGATAATCTAATTTCAAAGTGTTTTTTTAATAGAGTCCTTCTACGCTGACCGCTTTCTTCTGACCGTATTAGTGATCGGTCGAAATTTTAATTTTTTTGATTTTTTTTGTTTTTGACTACTAAATAATTAATGTGATTTATTGGAACTGAAATTTTTATAAAATGCAGTGATTTAGATATCATTTGGATACTTGTAAAAAATAAGATTATAAAGTCTGTACAACACTATTTTTACATGAATCCAAATGACACTTAATCACTGCATTTTATAAAAATTTTAGTTCTAATAAATCACATTAATTATTTAGTAGTCAAAAGTAAAAAAAAAATTTAAAAAAATAAAAATTCAACCGATCACTAATTCGATCGGAAGAAAGCGGTCGGCGTAGACTTATTGTTTTAATAAACTCAGAAACATCACATAAATTTTTTTTATATGTATTCAATTTTATTATTTCTGTCAAGCAAGTTTTGGATTACATATTAAAATACATAATTATATGCCCACAATCATACCTCATCCAGTCATCCATATTAAAATACATCATTATATGCCCACAATCATGACCTCATCTACCACTTCAATTCCTATCTCATTTCTGCCTACCAGAAAATCAGTGATCCATCTTAGGGCAGCGCCCGTCATTCTTATTCCATTATAATTCATCTGTGTTGCCCACAGCCGCTGCATGCTCTAGTGACACAATGAATATAATATTTTTTTGGACCTTTTTGTACTTTAGTTTGTCCATATGTGCCACGGAAGATATGTTTAAAAAAAATAATTAAAGGTCTAGCCCTTACAAGTTTTAACAGCATGCATATTAAAAAAAAATCCATTTTTTGTTTAAAAAAATCCAGCATTTAACAGAGAAAATAGGCGAAGCAGAAAAATTAAAAGGTCTAGCCGCTACAGGCGAAGCGAAAAAATTAAAAGGCCTAGCCGCTACAAATTGTAGCGGCAGGTATATTAAAAAAAATTCTATTTTTTGAAATATTATCTGACAAAGTGGGTCCCGTTAATAAGTTAGTTTGACCATTATTAAAATAAAAGCCGCTACAAGTTATTTATTGTGTCGTAACATATTGTAGCGGCTGGGCTTAACTCCCTTTTTAATCTCAGTCTTTCATGTTATTGATCAACGACTGATATGTTGGTTGCTAGAATAGTCACTTTAGTAACCCGTTGCCATAGATTAAAACCATATATATATATATATATATATATATATATATAGGATTAGGCGATTGAAATTTACAGAACAATAAAGATGGGTGTTGTGGCGTGATATTTTAGATATTGGACCAAAGGGTTTGAGCCTAGTTACTTGGTTAATCTACCGGGTCATTTCAGTTGGGCTCGATCAGTTGGGTCCTCTTTGTTGGGTCGGATCAGTGGGCTAACTCAACAGATGTTTAAATATCTCCATCTTTGACTTGTAATGATGATATAGTATGACAGTTGACCAAGGTACCTGCCATGCATTAATGTGGATTGGATTATAGCCGGCCAGCGGTGTGAACAGTAGCCAAAAGCAATGGATAAGCTACCTGCAGTGGGTAGGGTCAGGAGGGTCAGTGGCACAAGGAACCGAGTCTTGTATTATAGCAAGGAAGTCTTCGTAAAACAGGTACGTTTTACATTCATATATACACACACACAACTAAGAATATGACTCTCTCTCTCTCTCAATACACTAGACATTACATTCCTCCATTGTTAATCTTGTGAACACATACTAATTCTCACGCCTGAGCTATCCCCCGACGGAACCGCCGTCAAGCTTGTGGTGTTTATCGTGTTTACTGTGCAGGATCAGGACGTCTTACGTGATTGGGACGTGGCAGAAAATCCTGGCGTTAACATTGGCGCTAGAAGGAGGGGCTTTTCTAGTGTTCTTGAGTTATCAATCACAATATTTTCAGTTGTTTTACATCGGAAGTTATGACACAAATCAGGGGGTTCTCGTTCGAGATCCCCCGACGAAGCCCGAAGATAGTTGGTCTTTGCTGCTGACAAAGAACATGATCATGGCTGAAGGCAAGTAAAAGGCATCCCGCCTAGAACTCGGCACCGAAGAGGTCAGGCTGATGAAGATGGTGGACGAAGCAGATAGAGCTTTGGAGGTTCTCTTGGAGCGGAGCAAGGATGTAACTGAGCAGAGCAAGGATATAGTTGTGCAGATTCTTCGGATTGCCAAGCTGAGGGACAAAGCATTCAATTATGTCCAGTCTGAAAGATGTGGTACGCCTAAAGATGGACAACCGTGAGTTGAAAAGCAGTCTATACACTTTGAGGACATGTCTCAAGGTGATCCTCATGACCAAAAAAGACCAAAGAGCCATTTTCCTGATTGATTGACCGAGAAGGGTATTCTGCCCTATTGGTCTTCGGGATTATGTTCGTAGCAGTGTAGACGAAGACCCAACAGCCATTTTCTTGATCGACCGAGGAAGGGTACTTCGCCCTATTGGTCTTCGGGATTATGGTCGAAGCAGAGTAGACGAAGACCCAACAGCCATTTTCCTGATTGATTGACCGAGGAAGGGTACTTCGCCCTATTGGTCTTTGGGATTATGGTCGAAGCAGAGTAGACGAAGACCCAACAGCCATTTTCTTGATCGACCGAGGAGGGTACTTCGCCCTATTGGTCTTTGGGATTATGGTCGCAGAAGATGAAGAAACTGATCCAGGGAGCATGCACCTCATAATACAAATAAGGCATTCTGCCTTGAGTATCCTCACTACAGTGACAAAAAGTTTCACCGAAGTAGATCCAGAAATCACACTCCCGAGAATCCATTAAGGGCGCACCGCCCTGTGGGCACTTGTCTTCGGAGAAATCCATCTAAAGTTGCAGCTCCAGATAAGGAGTCTGACAGAGCCGTTGCAGTACTTCAGCAGAAGCAGAGCTCGTGGACATTGCTTGCAGATGGATATTCCGTTTCGGACATCAGTACAGTAGACTATCAAGGGGTCGATCACAATAACAATTCCACCGCCGATGAATTATCAAAGCTAACCACTACAGATGCTTATAACTTTTTCGTCATCATTGCTCGGGCATTTGGCTCCATCCGAAGCAGAGTATGTTCTTCGGAAAGTTCACAAAGACATTTGTGGCGATTAATTGGTCCGAAGTTGTTGACCTACAAAGCACTTCGGCAGCGATATTCTTGAAAGAACTGGGGATTCAGCACAGAAAGACTTCGGTGGCTCATCCACATTCACTTTTTCACTATTGGTCCTGGTCCTATTTGTCCTATGGTCACTATGGTGTAAGGAGGTATGGTAGGACTCGCTGACCATTCGATGGCAGCCCATTTGTTGTTCTACCCCGAGTGGTAGACAAAGGATCCTATATTGATTTTACCAGGGTGGTAAATCAATGGTCACTATTGGTCCTGGTCCTATTTGTCCTATGGTCACTATGGTGCAAGGAGGTATGGTAGGACTCGCTGACCATTCGATGGCAGCCCATTTGTTGTTCTACCCCGAGTGGTAGACAAAGGATCCTATATTGATTTTATCAGGGTGGTAAATCAATGGTCACAGTTGGTCCTTATATCGTGATCCTTATATCTTGATCCTTATATCGTGGTCCTTATATCGTGATCCTTATATCTTGATCCTTATATCGTGGTCCTTATATCGTGATCCTTATATCTTGATCCTTATATCGTGGTCCTTATATCGTGATCCTTATGTCTTGATCCTTATTTCTTGGTTCTTATATCTTGGTCCTTGTATAATTGTTTCACTCCGAGTGGTAAACAAATGTCCTTATATACTTGTTCTACCTCGAGTGGTAAGCAAGATTTTGACGGTGCAAGGAGGATCAGCCGAATTCACTTCACACATGACCGATCTCACACTTCGGTAACGATAAGTATGCATTACTTTATTTTGTTCAAGTGTTGAGTTCGGATTATATTATCATTGTTCTTAACTGTTATATAATTTACTTAATTATTGACTAACGGTTTAAGATAAGAGGCACTTGCACAGTTTTCAAGTTGATTGATGATCCATTATTGACAAGAAATAATAAGGCATGATGTTGATATTTCATTAAATATTAACTGTTCACATAAGAATTAGAATTTTTACAGAAAGTTCTACAGCTAAGGATAAGGAGAGGTCATCTTCAGGCTTCTTCCTTGTCATCGTCACCATCTGAAGAGTCTAAAAGATATGGATCTACCTTGGCCCGAGCCTTTTATTATCTTTACTTCAGCAGATTTCATCTACTTCAGCGTTGCATCTGGTCGATCTTATCGTCCAGATCGGCGGATTTTCTATATGCTACTTCGATTTCTTATAAAGGTCTTCGGTCAGTGGCGGACTCAAATTCTTAAGGGCCCGAGGCTCTTTTGAGATCTTCGAGCTTCTGACGATGTGTCAGATGCTTTGTTCCTTTAGCTTGACAGATTGACATTTATATCAGTGACGACCCGATGAGTGACCTTGATCGATTTTAGTTCTTCTTTGATCTTGTAGATATCCTTCCGAAGACATTCATTGTTGAAGAGAGCAATATCAAGATTGATTCTTTCTTTCGCCAACACAGACTTCCGAATGGCGTTATCCCTTCAGTCGGTATTCTCTTCGGATTTCTCTTCGGATTTCTCTTCGGCATTCACTTCGGATTTCTCTTCGGATTTCTCTTCGGCATCCTCTTCGGTATCCTTTTCGGTTTCTTTATATTTGGGACGGAGGCACCCGAAGATAGTGTTTGCTTGCAAATGACCATTATTGGTCAATTAGTTCGAATTGATGGGCAGCGATGTCCATGATGGAACTATCTCCTTACGATGATCATCAGTACCACGGACGCACGCTATTACCGAACCGATATTTCATTCTATGGCTTGAGCTTCGGTGGTTAGAGGCGATTCAGTTGGTACTTCTGTAGAGGTCAGCGAAGATGAATCCTTTACGTTGCTATTTGATGTTCGCCAGAGGGGCTTCGGTAAGCCGTATTTTGGGCCTTTATTGGTCTTATTATAATTCCTTTTGTCCTGAACCGATGCCATTTATACTCTTTCATTAAACATCTTGTTTAATAAAAGACTGGGGGGCAATGTTGTGGCGTGATATTTTAGATATTGGACCAAAGGGTTTGAGCCTAGTTACTTGGTTAATCTACCGGGTCATTTCAGTTGGGCTCGATCAGTTGGGTCCTCTTTGTTGGGTCGGATCAGTGGGCTAACTCAACAGATGTTTAAATATCTCCATCTTTGACTTGTAATGATGATATAGTATGACAGTTGACCAAGGTACCTGCCATGCATTAATGTGGATTGGATTATAGCCGGCCAGCGGTGTGAACAGTAGCCAAAAGCAATGGATAAGCTACCTGCAGTGGGTAGGGTCAGGAGGGTCAGTGGCACAAGGAACCGAGTCTTGTATTATAGCAAGGAAGTCTTCGTAAAACAGGTACGTTTTACATTCATATATACACACACACAACTAAGAATATGACTCTCTCTCTCTCTCAATACACTAGACATTACATTCCTCCATTGTTAATCTTGTGAACACATACTAATTCTCACGCCTGAGCTATCCCCCGACGGAACCGCCGTCAAGCTTGTGGTGTTTATCGTGTTTACTGTGCAGGATCAGGACGTCTTACGTGATTGGGACGTGGCAGAAAATCCTGGCGTTAACAATGGGCATTTAGCAATTTATTTTTTTTAAGACAATTTTATCCTTATTATGAGATTGCGGAAAAACTCAAAACCCTTTAAAAGATGGGGTTTTCTTTAATTATATCGATATAACAGCTACCTAAATCCTCTAGAAAATCCTTCACACCTTGCATACTTCATCCTAACTAACTCACACCACATAATTCATGAACGAACTTATTTAGATTTTTAAGGATGCTCAAGTTCATGTATGCTTAGGTACATGAATTACTCCGAGTTTGCTTCCTGAGGTAGAAAATATTTTAATAATATTTTATTAATAATACTATAGTGATTAAAGTATTGTTATAAAAAGAAAATACAAAATAACGTGCATGAGTTTGGCTGGTTACAATCACGGGATCACCCATCCATATATGGTGAATCATCTAACTGATTAAATTTTGATACATTATTTTGTAAATTAATTTTTGTAAGAGGTTTTTGTAAGTGTAACATGACTCATATTTTATAGTTAAATTAATACTCCATTTCCCTAAAAAGATGACTAAATGTACAATTTTTTTATCTCTAAAAAGATGAGATAAAGTACATAAAGTGAAAGGGTAACTAAGTTATTTAGTGTGGTCCATTAGTATAAAAAAGATAAGAAAATAAAAGTACTCTCACTTTATATACTTTTGGGATTACTTGGGATAAAGTTATTACTTTTTTACTCTCTTTACTATATTTTTTCTTTTCTTAATATGTGCGTAAATTGTACAGCACCGGCCCTGGGCTAAAGCCCAAAGTGCCCTAAAATTGATAAATTTTTAGGGCCCCCAATAGGTATTTGTGTAATGTATATAGATACCCAAACAAAATAGCACAGCCCACGTCAGTTTAAATTTAAAAGCCCACAAAAAATTTATCAAAAGAAATAGACCCAAATCACAATGGCAGACTTGTAGTTTTTTAATCAGAAAGGCCCTTTTTCATATTACACCTGTGACGCCCCCAAAATTAGGTATACATCACCCATTCTGAGTCGCCAGATATATAGTACAAAATTCAGATATAACTTCATTTATACAACTGTTGAGCTGTCGTATAGAATACGACCACAGTTAACTGTGAGTTTTAATACAAATGTATGTAACTCTCATGGTGCCTCGACCACAACCTTACAATGGTACTTTACATAAAAGTATAGTCAAAGACTGTTTTAGAAATGAAAATCTTTGGAAAGTGCTCAAGGAAACCTTCGTACATGGGAGGCCATGCGTCTAGGTTATAATAGATATCATATGGCCACAGAATTATCCTTGGTTGACCCAATAGACCCCAAAGAAAAACGAGAAGATTACTATCATCTTCTTTCCAATGGTGAGTCTTCTCTTGACATATAAATATCTTCGTTGTCTCCAAGTGAAAATTATATTTCAAATATACTCCAAGATCATATAGGTAGTGCCCGTAGATATATTCAGCAAGTGGATGCGCACAACCCTGTCTTATGATAACACGAGGTTGTATGTCATTAAACATCTTGTATGATAGTGGCAAAACACCTTCCAAAGTTGGGTTCGTCTCACCCTATTTAATTCACCAAATATAACTACTAAATGATGTATAGAATACTACACACTTTTCTATACTATTTAGGGAGAACCTCCACAGCTAGAGACCACTGTTCTATTTCCTTGTTATCCCCGCTCGACCCGGTAACACTCTTATTACCTTAGAAAAAACTGGATATAGAAGTAGTGAAGTAGCAGAATACTTTTCATTTTTTTCTCTATAATTTCTCTCTATCATAATTGCTCTAAAGCTTTTGTGAATTGGTGAGAAATGAAGGAAGAATGAGCTTCTATTTATAGGAGACTATAGTTTCGATAATTGCACATTTTGGGGCTCGAAAAATTACAGTACAATACCTCTAACTTTTTTTCATTTTTAATTTAGTCCTGCAAGTATTATCAAACTTGCACCACCTCCCCTAATAGTAAATAATGTGAATCAATAGTGCAATAATGTGAATAAATAATATAATCATTTGAAAAATTTAATTACGGTATAGTACTTTCAACTATACCTCCATTTTTAACTTAGTCATGCAAGTATTATCAATCTTGCACCAACTCCCCTAATAATATAAGAATGTAATTCAATAATACACACATGTGAACAAATAGTTATATAAGTATGTGAATTAGTAGCAATTAATTGCTCATTTATTCGATAAATTACCCAATTTATCAATATAACCCCCAGACATCAATTATCATCGGAATAGATATCGATTTCTACTAACATTAATAATCCCAACACAATGGAACTATCAAAATTCATTTTTAATCAACACAACTTATTCATCATTAATATTATAACTCACAATATTTAACAACCAGTTCGTTCCCAAGAAAGAGGGGGCTTTTCGATAAGGATTTCTCTTTATTGGCGCGCAATTAGGTGACCAAACATCTCCTTGACAGAACTTCTAGATATTGTCAATATTGTAAATAATAATATGAATAAATTTATCGTCTCAATTATTGATTTAATAATAATAAATATTATACAGATGATACTGTGACAATAATTGAATCAATAATATGAGAGATATGATGCAACAATTATTGCAGCAATAATTGATTATAACTGAGTGAATTCTCACGTAAACATCAATAATCAATATCGCGTGCTACTATGCAACCACACGTATTACTGTACTTTTAACACCGGGTGTTTCAACAGTTAACGGTAAAACTTCCGCCGTTATTTTCATAAAGTATTTTTGTTGTTTTCTCAATTAGGGGTCCACCAATGATTGTGCCGTTGTACGAATATTCCCCGACCAATCGAATATTCCTCGGCACAACGAATAACAACTTGCTTACTTTGCAAAAAAATTCAAATATCACCCTTAACTTTAACCTTTTATCAATTTAACCATTTACGAAATAAAATAATAATTATAAAAAAATTAAATACTTTTATTTCATAAAATTTGGGATCTCACAACACCTACACAACATTTTTACACGTAAACAATTATACATACACGTACAAACCTTTTTGGCTTTTTGCTTCCATTTCTAAAGAAAATAAGTAATATTTTTGGTATTCTTTCGTATTGATACTCTTTTGTTCAGAAAAAGTTCTTAGTTTTTTTATGTCTGTTAACACCAAGATCTTTCCACGCGCCTCAATCACGTAACACCCGTCTAAATCCTGCACAATAAACACGACAATCACCAAAAGCTTGACGGCTGGACCGTCGGGGGATAGCTCCGGCGTGAGAGTCAGTACAGGCGATCACAAGGTTAACAATGGATGATAAAATATCTAGTGCTTGAGAGAGAAAATGATTTAGTTAGTGTGTTGTTACCTTTAGATTACGTGATCTTTGCCCCATATACACTCGGTCCGGTTTTTCATGCCACCCACTACCTCTTGACACAGCCCCGTACTCCTCTCATCTCAGCCGACTGCATACAGCTCACCAACTACACCCTGTCACTGTTTTCCACCGCCTGCCAACTGAGTCCCATCCTCATTAATGCATGGCAGAGATAACAGTCAACTGTTGAAATTCAGATAAGGCACACTTAGAAGGGGGTTTAATAAGTGTGGGAGCAAACTATGACCAATTTTTAAACTTTAAATTCAAACTATTGAATATAGCCTACTGTATCGAAGAATGCAGCTTGCTGAATGAATATAATCTACCAAATTGAATTTTAATTTTAAGAAAACATCTTGGTGAATTTATAAGTCAAATAAACTACTTGGTGTTAACACAATATCTCAAGATGAAGCAAATGTTTATATTTTAATTATTGAGAAAATTAACTATCTTGAGAAATAATAAAATAAGTAATAAAATAACACTAAGATTTTTTACGTGGTTCAGCTATTACCCTCTATAATAATAGCCTAGTCCACGTCCAATACCAACTAGTATTGGAGACTCAGTTTTATTTCTTTAAAGAAACCCTTGTTACAAAAATAGATTATATCAAATTGAATTACAATAATTCACTTGAGCACACTTGCTCCTTGTGCACTAATGCACCCCTTAAGCACCTAAGCTTCCTTGAACCTGTTTGTAAATAAACCTTAATCGACCCGGATTAAAAACCTTTAGACAACACTTAGTCTAAAAATATAAGATTACAATTATAGAGGTCTAATGATCAAAGCAAATAAGCAATTTAACAATGCAAGACTCAACTAATGAATGCAATGATCAAATAGTAAAAGTAAGAGATATCTCCAATATGAAGCTCACAAAAATAGCTAAGAATAATATGAATATAATTTGCACAGCAGCTGGAAATTTTGCACCGAAAATAATGAATTTGCTTTTCAAGTATATGAGTGCAATAATTGATTCAAGTGTTGTGTTTTCTACTGAAATCAATTCTTCTTTTTATAGCCTAGAAAACAACCGTTTGTGAAAAATATTTTCGTTACAAATATTTAGTTCCGTTATCAGACTTTGTTTACGTTGCCAACAGATTATAAAAGATAAGTATTGTTTTAAGTGTTAAGTTCGTTGGAAAGAACAAGTCTAATTAACTTTGGTAATTACAAAATATGTTGGACTCTTTCAAAAACTGATCAAGTAGGAAACATATATATATATATATATATATATACAAGTCACATGGACTCTTCAGACTCCTATAGTAATTATTATTCTTAAAGTCGGTTGCCTCTTATCTCATTGCACGTCAATATATATTATTTTTGAAGTTCAAGCAATAAGAAAAGAATCACAATAAATATAGGAGTATTAGTTACGTAACCTATAGAAAGTTTAACATAACCCAACTCTCCAAGATAATCATGATCTGCTATTTCTAAGAATTGTATTTTTTATAAAACTCTACCTCCACATGACTACCTTTTCCATTAAAAGTGGTGTCATTTATTTTTAATAATAAATCCGATTTTGCATACATGGCAATACAAATACTAACCACATATGAACATTAAAAAATAGTTTAGCAATGTAACATGTGACGCCCCCAAAATTAGGTATACATCACCCATCTTGAGTCGCCAGATAAATGGTACAAAAATCAAATACAACTTAATAATACAACTGTCGTGTACAATACGACAAAACATAAACTGTGAGTTTGAATATAAATATTGTCTACTACAGAGTATACAAACTCAAAAGGAGTCCTCATTATAATTATTATCACACTATTTCACAGAATAGTGAGGACTACTAATGCACCATCTAGGACCATCACTTCGTTCCCCGACTCGTTCCAGCTATATTCTCATTTCCTGAAGAGAACAGATGAGTATGTTTTATACCTATGAATCCGATATTATTAAACATAATTATTGTTATCTTTTATTGTTTTTAGTATATTTTTATGTTTTTTTGTGTTTATTTGTTGTAGGTTGGAGCTGGAGGGACAAATTGGTCATTTCGGAGAAGAAAAAGGTCAAAAATCATGAAAATTAAAGTTGAGTGGCATTTTTGTAATTACGTGGTCCTGGTCAAGCGCCTAGGCGCTTGGAAATGGCCTATGATGAGCGCCTAGGCGCTCATGTGCGGAAAAAGGGGTGTTCAAGCGCCTAGGCGCTTGGAAATGGCCTATGATGAGTGCCTAGTGTAACGACCCCAAAATAGGTCCATTCAATCCAACCCATTCTGAGTCGCCAAATACATGGTACAGAATACAACTACAACTTTATTACAACAATTGTCGTGCAAAATACAACACATATACTGTGAGTTTGGATACAAATATATACCAAATGTGACCCTCATGGTGCTTCAACCATAGCACCTCACAGTGACACCTTACATAAAGGTATAGTCAAAAACTGTTTTAGAAACAACAATCTTTGGGAAGTGCTCAAGGAAACCTTCGTACATGGGAGGCCATGCGTCTAGGTTATGATAGATATCATATGTCCAGAGAATTATCCTTGGTTGACCTAATATACCCCAAAGAAAAACGAGAAGATTACTATCATATTCTTCCCAATGGTGAGTCTTTTCTTGACATATCATTATCTCCACTGTCTCTAATCGTAAATTATACTCCAAACAAACACCAAGATTATATAGGAAGTGCTCGTAAATATACTCAGCAAGTGGATGAGCACATCCCTGTCTTATGATGACTCGAGGTTGTATGTCATTATACATTTTGTATGACAAAACACTCTTCCAAAGTTGAATTCACCTCACCCTCTACATCTATAGACCACCGTTCTATTCCCCTGTTATTCCCTGCTCGACCCAGCTACACTTTTATTACCTGAAAGGAATTGTAAAGCAAAAGGGTGAGCACAACTAGCTCAGTAAAGAACATTATGACTAAAGATAATTAAATTATCAATAGCCTTCATCAATAATAAATCAGAGATTTAGAACATATGATAGTTGATAAAAATTTCAACCATAGTTGCAGCGGAACGAGCAATCCATTAAAAGAGTCAAATATACTATAAAGTCTATTATCTTCTCCGCATTAAAAGTCCACCAACAATGTTTTATCCCTGTAACATCAATCAACAGTTCCTTTTTACAATCATATGAATAACTCATAACCATAAGTGTGCTTACAAATTCCTCTTCTCATCTAGGACGAAGATAATTTACATCACCTGTCTTTACCTGAAACATCACAGATCATGGTTACACCAAATCACATTTCCTGTTCATAATCATACTAATAATTTCATCTTTGCACTACGGCCAAAGATATTCATTTATATCAACAGTTAGTCATGTTCATCTCAACACATGTTCATCTTTGCACTACTAGACAAAGATATTCAACAACATGTCATCTTTGCACTACAGGCCAAAGATATTCATCAAAAAGTCATCTTTGCACTACAGGCCAAAGATATTCATCAACAAGTCATCTTTGCACTACAGGCCAAAGATATTCATTAACAAGTCATCTTTGCACTACAGGCCAAAGATATTCATCAACAAGTCATGTTCATCTAAACACATGTTCATCTTCGCACTACGGGTCAAGGCTATCAAACAACAGATCAATAATACTTCATAACAACTGATTTTGAAGCAGAACTCAAAAATAACGATCAAAACATGGATACAATCAAAGATAATAGCCAAAATAGATATTTTGGACGAAAAGAAGAAATTTCATTTTTTGATGAATAGTGTCGTATTCGTGAATAGTGCCGTATACGTGAATAGTGTCGTATACGTGAATAGTAACTCCCACACCAAAAGATAGAAATTTCACAAAAGCATCATCACGCTTCGTGAATAGTACTCGTGAATAGTAACTCATGAATAGTAACTCGTGAATAGTAACTCATGAATAGTAACTCGTGAATAGTAACTCATGAATAGTAGCCCCGACATGAAAAAGTTCCAAATTTGATAAAAAGTTCAGAACAATATTTCGGCATAATGATATTGTAGAAGATAATGTCATTTAAGAAAAATAACATCCCTTACTATCCCTTACCTCAAAAGAGCAGTACTTCTGACCAGAATATCGAATGAAAAGCCGAAGAAACCTTTCACCGTATAACAATACTCAAAGTATACTCACAATAACACACTTGATATATAGAGAGAGAAGTAGAGAGAAAGCTTATGTTTCTGGTGTGATTTTCAATTCTAACTTAGCCCTCTATTTATAGGAAAATGTTAGAACGCCAAAGGAGACTAAATTAATAAAATATATTATTATTTATTCAAAATTATTACCCACATATTTTGAAAACTCTAGCATGTCTTCTTTGGTCAAAAATATCAGCCACCCATGTGCCAACAACCACAAAAACGTTTTTCTTATATAAAATAATTAAAACTTCCAAAAATCAATTATTTCGGAACTCCGAAACTTCAATAATTCATGATAAATAGCCCTTTTGTCAGAAAATTAGAATCTCGCGACTATTTATAGAAAATTCAATTCTCTATAACTTTGCAGAAGGAAGTTTTTCCAAATTCCAAACAGAAATTATCCGAAATCCACAAACGAGTGATTTTACGGTCTATAATTAATTTTCGGTCAAGAATTGTGTCCACCGACACACAAAACATATGTTAAACATTTAATGCCACAAAAATACTCTTCCTCCTCCTATACTCATATGTCCCACATTCATTGTAAAATATCACCGTTAATATATTATAATAATATATTTAAATAAATTATTTTTCAAAAAAAGATAAAATATTAATTTTCAACAATTGTCACTTTTAAAAATTTTCTCCATCTATATCCACATAAAATGAATATTTTCTTTATCATAATAATCAATAATTAATTATTCAAAAATAATACTACAGAATCACAGTACTGGCAACCAGGCCGTTCCCAGGATAGAGGGGGCTTTCCAATAAGGATTTCTCCTTACTGGCGGTCAATTAGATGACCAAACCTCTCCTTGACAGAACTTTCTAGACATTACCAATAATGTTATCTGATAATATTATTCAAATAATATGAATTATTGATCTGATAATGAAAAATACTGTGCAATGACAATTATTGAAACAATAATAATATAAATATCAACGCTAGCAATTATTGAATCAATAAAGTAATGAACAGTAACTCCTGTAGCAATTATTGAGTAGTGCCTTCTTACGTAAGGATCCATAATTCAAAATACTGTGCAATACCTTGTGCTACTGTGCAACAACGCGTATTACTGTATTTTAACCACCGGGTATTCCAACAGTGTAAACGGTAACAACTACGCCGTTATTTTTAAACAACTTATATTTGTCGTTTTCTTCCTCCAATCGCTTTCCGTTATGGGGCCCACACATGGCTGCGCCGTCGTACGAATATTCCCCGACAGTACGAATATTCCACGACCAAACGAATATTCCCCAACAACAATGAATATTTTATAACCACTTGCGTATTTTGAAAAAAATTCATATACCACCCTTAACTTTAACTTTTATCAATTTAACCATTTACTGAATAGAAATTATAAGAAAAATTGAATACTTTTATTTCATAAAATTCGGGGTCTTACACCTAGGCGCTCATGTGCGGAAAAAGGGGCGTTTTTCTACTGCTAAGTGGGTTTTTGAAGCCAAATAGGAGTCTGAATGAGGACTGAGACCAATACAAATAGGAGAAGACTTTAGAAAAGACGTATAAACTAATTTTTCAAGAGATTTACAGAGAGAACAAGGAAGAAAAACACGAAGGAGAATTGCAAAGGCTAAAGATCTAAGAGAGAGTATTGGAGCAAATTCAGAGTTTTTTCTTCTCTTCTCTAGTTTTATTTTTTGTAACTATCTGGGATGTTTGGATTATTAATTTGGATGATGTTTTTCTTTATTATTATCATGAACTAAATTTTAATTAAGATTGCAACGGAACTTGGTATGTAGTCTAAATTGCAAGCTTCCCATTGAATGAAAGTTAGTTTTTATTGAATTGTTTATTATATCTTATGTTTATTGATTGATTGTTTGGCCAACAATTACAGTGATAATCTATATAAAATTGGAAGATGGAGTATAGATTGAGATCCGGATATGATAACATCTGTTCATATAATCTAAATAGGGTTAATATGATTAGCGTGTAGGATAGGAATATACCTATGTGTCTTTTGTATCCATTGAAAGAATTTGTGCGTAAACCCTAATTAACTTGATTCACATAGGAATATAGTGAGTTGATTAATTGGGGTGTTCCTTGTAATTCCGCGTCTTAAAGATTGGATTTAGGAGGATTTGTTCACGTGTCTTTGGAAGAAGTGTGTGAATATTCATAAAGCATTCTTGGATAATGATTCATATTAATTGATTTATTTTAAATGGGAAGTAAGTTAGTTTAAATGAAATACCAAGGGAAGTTGTAATCTTAACCTATTAAATCTGCAATTATTCTTGTGAAATTCTGATTTTAATTATTAGTTTGTTAAGTTTAAATTTTCAAATCATAAATAAAATTTTCGTAGTTTAAAATAGGATTAATTGCATTAGAGTTAGTAATTGATAAATATTAGTCTATTTTCTCATGGGAACGATATCCTTGCTTGCTGAATATTACAATTGAACGCGTATACTTGCGTGGTAAAGTGCTATTAAAAATTTAGGCAACAAGTTTTTGGCGCCGTTGCCGGGGAACTTAGTTTAATATTTGAAGGGGAATTGGATAGAGAAAGAGAAGAAAGTCATGCTGAAGACTATAAACCAAGCGTTAACTGGGAGGCAACCCAGGAATTTTTATTGTTATTTTCTATTTTTACTTTTATTAATTTACTTTACTGTTAGTTTATTTAGTGGTTAAACTTTTATAGTTTAGGATTTGTTACACCCCTGACGTTCTCTAACAGATATTCAATTGATTGCAGAAAAGGAAGCCAAGCATTTATGAGCTTAATAGATGAATGTCCACTCGTCAAAATCTCAAATTTCTAATCATTTCCTTAAATTTTGGTGTGGAAGGAAACAATTTATTGGGGGTATGGCATACAAGAAACACAAAACAACAACATAGGCAAAGTACACTGCCCAAGCGCCTAGGCGGTCCAAACAAGCCAATATCAAGCGTCTAGGCGCTCCAAGTCAGTAGCCATTCAGCTCCCCAAGCGCCTAGGCGGTCCAGTCTAGCACAAAACCAAGCGCCTAGGCGCTCCATACGAACCAGACATTCTGCAACTAAGCGCCTAGGCGGTCCAGACAGTGTAAATTCAAGCGCCTAGGCGCTCCAACTAAAAAAAAATAAAAATAAAAGCCATAATCGGGCAAGACTCTTCTAAACCCAAATCAAACACATTCTTGCTCTCCTACTCCAACTCAAACTCACTAAACTCTCAACCCTCCTCTAATCTAGCCACAATAATCATCTTTTTCTTGTAAAATCCTAATCAATCACTAAATCTCCTACCCAAACTAAGGCACTTAAGCTCCATCTTGTTATCCTTCTTCACCAAATCGGACACCACTTTACATTCAAGCCACATCTATCTAAAGTTTTTGACCGGGTTGAAAGCAATCAGGATAGCCTAGCTCAGCGACAAACGGAGGTGTATCAGAATTTTAGTGCAGCATTCCTAGAGATGTTTGCCCGCATGAATTTAGGTGCCGCTCCCTACCAATTTCCACCATTGTCTGCGTACCCCCCGAATGAAGAAGAAGAAGAAGAAGAGGAGGAGGATACCGACGAGGAATAAAGCTTCTATCTTTCAGGGAAGTCCTCAGTGCTTAATTTCTTAAATTTTGCTTGTTATATACAATGAGGACATTGCATCGGTTAAGTTTGGGGGTGTAATTTTCCAGCTCCAGTTCATGCATGTAGTATTCATCTAGTGCATTCATATAGTATTTAGTTAATAGTTTTTCATGTAGTTTGCATTCATGTAGTTTTCATTTTAATTTTCTAAAAAAAATTTTTAAGTATTTGCATGTTTCCAGCCGTTAGATAGTTTAAGTCTGTTTTGGCCAGTGATGAAATTGGAATTGTGTAGACAAGTATAGTATTATCTGTTAAGACTTTGATGTGATTTCTTGTCATGATTTGAATCTTTACCTGTTTGAAACTGATATAATAAGGATAGCACAGTAAAAACAACTATGTTGACTGATTGAGTTTAAATTAACACATAATGGACTTCTAGAGGATAATGCTAGTTTGAATGAATGAAAGACATGAATAGGCGAAGATGACTGAATTTAGATAAAAACTTAAGTTTGGGAGAAAAATTTGGGATATATAAGCTTAAAAAAAGAAAAAAAAAATAATACCGTGGCTAGTTTTGTTTCGGGGCCTTTGTTACTTGAGCAAGTACGCCCGAAGGGGTATCTTAAAACCTAGCGCCCTAAGGTCTTATATGGTTTGGGAGTCGTTGGTCGAAAGCTCGCTAAGGGGTAGCACTGTTAGCCTAATGGAATGAGACATTGCACAGTCATGGTTAAAAAATATATATATATGAAAAAAAAATAATAAAACGGAAAAAGAGCAAAAAGCCCCCATAAAGCACAGTAAAGCATAAGTATCCCGGATTGGACTCTTAAATTTGGTGGATATTTGTCTTTAGTTGGTTTTAGCTTGTTCATGAATTTTATGAGTTTACACTGTATGATTCCTTTAAAGAGATTTATTATGTGTTGTATTTAGCATCATATCAGTTAGCATGGATGTTAAGCACACACACACTATATCAATAATAACAGGTTAAGATTTGATGATTGACGAGGAAATTATTAATCTGTCTTGATATGATGTACTAGCATGTTTATTGTGATTTCTCTGAGGCTTGATGAATAGATTTTGTTCTGTTTGACTGTTGGAATTTAAACATTTATCTAGTTGCATTTGCATTGCATATTTAGTTATTGCATTGTGTTGTGTTGCTTGGGGATAAGCAATTGGTTAAGTTTGGGGGTATTTGATGAGTAGGTTTTATACCTATGAATCCGATATTATTAAACTTAATTATTGTTATCTTTTATTGTTTTTAGTATCTTTTTATGTGTTTTGTGTTTATTTGTTGTAGGTTGGAGCTGGAGGGACAAATTGGTCATTTCGGAGAAGAAAAAGGTCAAAAATCATGAAAATTAAAGCTGAGTGGCATTTTTGTAATTACGTGGTCCTGGTCAAGCGCCTAGGCGCTTGGAAATGGCCTATGATGAGCGCCTAGGCGCTCATGTGCGGAAAAAGGGGCGTTTTTCTACTGCTAAGTGGGTTTTTGAAGCCAAATAGGAGTCTGAATGAGGGCTGAGACCAATACAAATAGGATAAGACTTTAGAAAAGACGTATCAACTAATTTTTCAAGAGATTTGCAGAGAGAACAAGGAAGAAAAACACGAAGGAGAATTGCAAAGGCTAAAGATCTAAGAGAGAGTATTGGAGCAAATTCAGACTTTTTTCTTCTCTTCTCTAGTTTTATTTTTTATAACTATCTGGGATGTTTGGATTATTAATTTGGATGATGTTTTTCTTTATTATTATCATGAACTAAATTTTAATTAAGATTGCAACAGAACTTGGTATGTAGTCTAAATTACAAGCTTCCCATTGAATGAAAGTTAGTTTTTATTGAATTGTTTATTATATCTTATATTTATTGATTAATTGTTTGGCCAACAATTACAGTGATAATCTATATAAAATTGGAAGATGGAGTATAGATTGAGATCTGGATATGATAACATCTGTTCATATAATCTGAATAGGGTTAATATGATTAGCGTGTAGGATAGGAATATACCTATGTGTCTTTTGTATCCATTGAAAGAATTTGTGCGTAAACCCTAATTAACTTGATTCACATAGGAATATAGTGAGTTGATTAATTGGGGTGTTCCTTGTAATTCCGCGTCTTAAAGATTGGATTTAGGAGGATTTGTTCACGTGTCTTTGGAAGAAGTGTGTGAATATTCATAAAGCATTCTTGGATAATGATTCATATTAATTGATTTATTTTAAATGGGAAGTAAGTTAGTTTAAATGAAATACCAAGGGAAGTTGTAATCTTAACCTATTAAATCTGCAATTATTCTTGTGAAATTCTTATTTTAATTATTAGTTTGTTAAGTTTAAATTTTCAAATCACAAATAAAATTTTCGTAGTTTAAAATAGGATTAATTGCATTAGAGTTAGTAATTGATAAATATTAGTTTATTTCCTCGTGGGAACGATATCCTTGCTTGATGAATATTACAATTGAACGCGTATACTTGCGTGGAAAAGTGCTATTAAAAATTTAGGCAACAAGAACAATGAAAGAAAGGGTGAGCTCAACTAGCCCAGTAAGAAATATTATGACTAACATAATGCAGAATAAATTATCATTAGCTTTAAACAATGTTAAACTGATATAATATAACAAACATCAAGTTTAACTACAGCGGAAAAAGCAATTCATTAAAAGAGTCGAGTAGAGAATAAAATCTACTATCTTTTATGATTTAAAAGGGTTTTCATCACTTTATCGCTGGGACTCAGCTTAATAAATAATCCACATCATCGAATCACCCCTGCACTACGGCCAAGGATATTCTTAGTATCACGACCACAATTATCCATGCACTACGGGCCAAGAATATTTGGGTATTCATTAATGGTCATGATCTTGCCAACAACTGTCCATCAATGCACTACGGGCCAATGAGGACTTTTACCACATCATTTGTAACCTTACGGTCATGATTATACCGAATAATCCCTGGTCATAATCATATCAAGTCTATCTATGCACTACAGGCCACAGATGACTTTCAAAAAAATATAAATATGAGGATGATGACAATGATATAAGAATTCAATAAAAACAAGTTCAAGAATTAATTTGTCCAAAAACCAATAACGTCCAAATTGTCAACATGATACTGCTTTGTAGAGTAAAATTCAAGAATGCTCAGAAGAATATTTCTATGAAAAGATACTGGATGATACGCAATTATCAAGGATATTCCACTAATTTCATGGAGTATAGAAGTCAAAACTTTAACCAACTGAGTATAATAAAGAATGAAATAACAAAAGAAATCACCATGCATGCGGTACTTCGCATAGACATGTTATTCCAACAAAATAATAAATAACAGAACCAGGTCAGGCAAAATTTGCACCGACAAGATGTTCCAACAGAATAATAAAGAATGGAATAACAACAGAAATCACCATGCATGTGGTACTTCGCATAGACAGGTTATTCCAATAGAATACTAATAAGGATAGAATCAAGTCCGGCGTAAAACGCACAGACATGATATTCCAACAGAATAATAATAAATACGGAACCAGGTCCAGGTGTAAAACGCACAGATAGGATATTCCAACAGAATAGTAAAGACGGAACAATAGAAGAATGTCACCAAGTATAGGGTAGCCCGCGTATACAGGTTATTCCAACATAATAATAAAGAATGGAATAACATAAGTTCTCTTCATGAATACAAAAGAATAACACCCCTTATGAGTACAACAAATAATATTCCCTACCTTAAGAAGAAGAGTACTAGATATATAAGTAGTGAAGTAGCAGAATACTTTCTTCTTTCTCTCTATAGTTTATCTCTCTGGAGTTTTAGTGAATTTATAAGAAAATAATGAAGGAATGAGCTTCTATTTATAGAAAAATAGACTGCATAGTAAATAACTCATGAACGGTTCAGATTGATTTACTTTAATCTGATGGTCCATATTTAAAGCAAAATCTTTTAAATAAAATATAATATATTCTATTTATAATATACTAAAACGAATAACTTTATAAAAGATTTTACTATACAAATACTATGCAGGCACTATGCAAATACTATGCAGAATAAAATATAATATATTCTAATTATTGTCTAATAAAATAGATAACTTTATAAAAGTATTCTGTTTTATATAAAAAGATTTTACTATGCAAAATACTATGCAGACACTATGCAACACTATGCATAATAGAATATAATATATTCTATTTATAGAATAACTTTTTAAAAGTATTCTATTTTATATAAAAAGATTTTCTGTATTATTACATTAATAATACCAACAAAACTGAGTGACTTATCACGTAAGCATCAATAATTAATACCGTGTGATACTATTTAACCACGCGTATTACTGTACTTTTAACACCGGGTGTTTCAACAGTTAACGGTAAAACTTACGCCATTATTTTTATAAAGTATTTTTGTCATTTTCTCAATCCGACAATAATTCCGTTGTGGGGTCCACCAATGATTGTGTTGTTGTACGAATATTCCCTGTTAAAACGAATATTTCCCGACCAATCGAATATTATATAACAACTTGTGTACTTTACAAAATTTATAAATATTACCCACAACTATAACATTATATCAATTTCACTCCATAATATTCAAAAAAAATATTTTTAGAAAATTCATCTTTATTCAAAAGTTGGGGTTTTACAATCTCCCCTTCTTATGAAATTTTGCCCTCGAAATTAGGGTATGTACCTGATATATTGAAGAGGTAAGGATACCTTGATTTCATTTCAGATTCTAACTCCCAAGTCATTTCCTCAACATCGTGGTTTCTCCACAAAACTTTGACTTGAGGTATAACCTTGGAGCGTAGAATATGTTCTTTCTTATCCAAGATTTGAACAGGAACCTCTTCATACATCAAATCTTTCGCTATTTCATCCGGTTCTAACTCAATAATGTGGTTTGGGTCTTCCACATATTTACGTAACATAGATATGTGAAAAACGTTATGAACATGAGACATACTTGACGGTAAAGCGAGTCTATATGCCACAGTTCCTACTCGATCAAGGATTAAAAATTGGCCGATGAATCGAGGATTGAGCTTTCCTCTCTTTCCAAATCTCGTAACTCATTTCCATGGAGCAACACGTAACAACACATGATCTCCTATATCGAATTCCATGTCCTTTCGATGAAGATCAGCATAACTCTTTTGTCGATCTTGTGAGGTTTTTATACGTTGTCGGATCGTTTGAATCTTTTTCGTAGTCATACGTACCAACTCTGGTCCCAACAACGTTGCTTCGCCCACCTCATCCCAACATACTAGAGAACGCCACTTTCTTCCATACAACGCCTCGAATGGAGCCATGCCAATACTTGCTTGATAACTGTTGTTGTAGGAAAACTCCACCAATGGTAAGAACTTGTCCCAACTTCCCTTGAAGTCAAGGACACAGAGTCTTAATAGATCTTCAAGAGTTTGAATCGTCTTCTCCTGCTGCTCGTCCATCTGAGGATGATATGCCGAGCTAAATCATAAATTCGTGCCCATAGCTTTTTGCAAGCTAACCCAAAATCTTGAAGTGAATCTTAGGTCTCGATCAGAAACTATGGATACTGGCATACCATGCAATCTTACAAACTTGTTTATGTACATACGAGCAAGACGTTCAAGTGTATAAGTTTCTCGTATCGGTAAGAAACGAGCAGACTTGGTCAATCTATCAACAATGACCCAAATCGCATTTATGCCTTGAGAAACTTTGGGAAGACCGGTAACGAAATCCATGGTAATGTGTTCCCACTTCCATTCTGGAATTTCAAGTGGTTGCAATGGACCTTTTGGTACTTGATGCTCCGCCTTGACTCGTTGACATGTTAGACACCTTGAGATAAACAGCGCTATCTTTCTCTTCATATTGCTCCACCAAAATGTATGACGAATATCATGATACATTTTGGTACTCCCAGGATGGATTACAAACGGTGTGTTATGCGCTTCTATCATGATTTTATACTTTAAATCAAGGTCGTTACGAACACAAAGTCTGGAGTTGACTCTAAGTATTCCTTCTTCATCGATTCTTGCTTCCGGCATAGCACCTTCTTGTACTTTCTTCCTCATACGCATCAGCTCCAGGTTTGTAGCTTGAGCAACTTTAACTTTATCAATTAAAATTGGTTCTACTCGTATATTCGCCATCATCACATGGGTCCCTGTAGTCTTTAACTCTATCTCCATCTTTTACATGTCACACAAAATGGGCCTTTACGTTGACAATATTGCATTCTCACTTGCATATGATCTTCTACTCAATGCGTCAGCTACCACGTTCGTTTTTCCAGGATGGTATTGGATGGTATTATCATAATCTTTCAACAGTTCAAGCCAAAGTCGTTGTCGCATGTTGAGTTCCTTTTGAGTGAAAAAATATTTGAGGCTTTTATGATCCGTAAAGATCTCCACTTTCTCCCCATACAAGTAATGCCTCCACATCTTTAGTGCGAAGACAACAGCTGTAACATTCCAAAATTTTAAAGTGTAATATTAAATATTTATTGATTTATATAAGTATTTAATGGATTATATTTATTGTTGAATAAATAATTGTTTAATTTGGGTTGATGTGATTTAGTTAATTATTTGTTTAATAAATAATTAAATATTAAATATTAAATATTTATTTGCAATAT
The DNA here is from genome assembly GCA_020205505.1 of Panax japonicus. NCBI lineage: Eukaryota > Viridiplantae > Streptophyta > Magnoliopsida > Apiales > Araliaceae > Panax > Panax japonicus. Next base: position 47,739,078 of record CM035094.1, read on the forward strand.
TAAATATTTATTGAATTATATGGCAATTTGAGTTAATGTGGTTTAGTTAATTATTTGTTGAATAAATAATTAAGGAGCTAAGTAAATTAATTGTTATGAGATTATATACCAATGTAATTTAATAAGTAAGCTAAAGAGCTTATAGTGATTTAAATAAATTATAATATTTTAAATGGAAAATTATAATTTAAAATATTAGTTGGTCGAATAAAATTATAATTATAAAGAAATTATAGTTTTGTGATAATGATTTATGTGTTAAAGTAATTTATTAGATTAATATTCTAATTGATTATTTAATTAAATAAAAGTGTGACTAATAACCTTGCTATAAAGGAGTTACCAAAATAAATTAAAAGAGTTTAATTTAGTTTTTCCAAACATGTCTTATTGCATAATAAGTCTTTTATATAATAGTGTTTTATCAAACAAGGTATAAGGAGTAATTGATTTATTTTAATTAGCTTTACCAAACAAGGTATATAAGTTAATATGTTATTTTTTTTATTATGTTAGCCAAACAAGCCTTATGGCTTTTGATTTTCAAAACTTATATAACTGAAATAAGTTATATCTATATTTATATTATATAATTAATATATATTATTGCTATATACGTTATATTGTTAGTACGTAGTTAGAGTTAGGGAGAAAGAACTCAGTGGAAGAGAAGAAGAGAGTTTATAGAGAGAAAAGAAGAGAAGGCTAGAGAATTTGAGAAAGGAATTGGGAAAAAGAAGCTTGATAATCAAAAGGAGAGTATCATCTTCTTAATTAAAGGTAGGAGCTTAACCATTTTTCTTTAAAAATCTAGTTTCTTCTTCTTCCAAAAAGTTCTCTGTGAAAATTTTATAAAAGATAAATTGTTGTTATGTATATAGGTTTGTATGATGATTGATTATATGGTTATTTCATGAGTTTATGCATGATTATAGAGAAATTAATTCATGTATGTATGTGTTATTGAAGAAAATATATTACAGTGTTTACATGAAAATATGTATGAATATGTCTTAATTTGAAATAGAAATTAAGGTTTAATTAGTTGTTAGATTGATAAATTGATTATTTAGTTTGATAAAGTATGGATAATCATAACCATGATGTTTTGAAATTTCTGTTTTGATTGAAAAATAAAATCACAGTGTTGAATTTCATTAAAAATATCAAAAATGGAGTTTTTGCCAAAAACATTGAAATTGGGTATTGTATATTTGATGTTTATGTTATTTCATGAGTAGAAACATGTTAGAAGTCTTCACAATATGTTTATATGAAGTCTATATGTAAATTAGATGATAATCAGTCTATTAGATTCGAGCTTTAGGCCAATTTGGCTTTTTCTAGTACTGTTGCCGAAGTTGTCTGTCGAAACTGCAGTTTCGTGCCGCGGTGCAGACCAGCAGTACGTTCGTGGTGCCGCAGCGCGGTTTTGTAGTTCATTTATCGAGCCGCAGCGCCAACTCAGCGCCGCAGCGCGAACCACAGTGTAAACTGTGGCGCCAAAGCGCGAGTTAGCAGAATGGTCTGACAGTGTACTTTTTGTACACGAAAGTTTAAGAAAACATTTTTGTGATGATAGTAGGAGTGTAAAATATAGATTTTAGTATTTTAATACTATGAATAATTATGTTATTAAGGATTAAGTTGTCTTATAAGTTGATTATGTGATTAAATAATCAAACCTATGTGATGAATGTATTAGTTATGTGATAATGACTAACTATGTCACGATGACATATGTATATAGGATATTGTGATTCAAATTGATTCGGTTTAGTCTACGAGCAATGCAAGTTTTTCTAACTCAAAACTTCACTGTGCGAGTTTAATTTCATTTGGTACATTATTGTTTTCAAATTCAATTACAATTGTTGTAAGTTGCTACTTCTACACTTTCGTAGAGTTAGATTTTCTATGATTGAGTAAGTCATTGTATCTAGTTACTCATGACGATGCAAGTTTTCTAATCCTTTGTCTTATTGAGCTAATTATTGTTTTTAATTCGATTAACTTATAATGATGTAAGTGGTCTAAACTTTGGTTTGATGTTGAACAAGTTATTCTTGCATTTCAATTATTGATTAACATGCATAACTGATTTGCCATGCATGTTTAGTATTCAATCCTAATTAACCTTGGCTTAGTATTGTTCAAGCAAGGTATGCTATATTTATTCAAATTGTATGCTATTAGATTATTCCTAATGCATGACTTTAGTTACTGTGATTTATTCAATCACTAATATTCTATAGTATAATGTTGTTGGTCTTATTCAACTACTCCTTAGTTGATCTTCGTTAAATTCCAAATTTCCTTGAAAGCTTATCCAAACCAAACTTACTTTGGTATGGACTTGTATTCTAAATTCTGAGATGAACAACTCTTTTAATAGAAGTTTACGCTTAGCGTTGAAATGGTTGTGCACAATACATTGTACTAAGGGTTGATCCCCCTAAGTACGTGGAGTCCTTATAGTCTTATGACTGTTAAAGTTAAAGTTGAAAGATTACTTATAACTGTGGACATGATTCGTGGTCATTAGACCCTCAGTGAATGTTATAATTTTCATAAAGTTAATAGAATATATTGTTCAATTCTATTGAGCCTAGTATTGGCAAATGATGTAAAAGTTTAAAGATTTATTTATTGTTATTTCAAGTGGGCCTTGTTTGGTCACTCTTGCCTGTAAAATTTCTTACAGCTAAAGGTGAAACTAGTGACGTACCTAGCACCAGTAAGGGAAAAGGAAAGATGAACAAGTACTGAAGACTTGTAATAGATTTGATAGTATTATTATTAGACTTTGGTTTAAAGATTGTAATAAAATTTATTTAATTTTCGCATTTGAATGATTGTTATTAAAGGTTAGACAACCTGGGGAGATTTTTATTTAAGTTTAATCCTATATGGACAGGTTTTTATTATTCAATTTTATTATAATTGGGTAGTTATAAAAGAATGTTTTGATTAAGTAAACACTGAATCCTGTGGAAATGAAGTACCAGGATTTGGGGGTGTTACAGGTTGGTATCAAAGCTTTAGGTTATGAACCTTAGGTGGGGGGAAAAGCCTTAGGAAGTAACTTTTGAAAAGATAGTGGAGATAACTCTTTTCGAGTTTTAAGAAAGAAGTAATAAAACACTTATGTGCTTATGTGTTTATAGTTTATGTACTCGTGAGTGTCGAGTAGTAATGATTAATAAATAAAATTTCAAAACTTTATTGTCAGGATGACTAATGTCGGAGAATCCAGTCATGCTAGGGAGGAGGGACCTCAAAGGCCTATAGAGGAGGAGCCTCGTGACATTCAGGTAGTTTGGGAACAACTATTTCCACGGGAGTCAGCCCCGTTGGTCACAGTAGTTGAAAAATGAGGATGATGATGTGGAGACAGACGAGGAGGATCCCATTGAGTTATCACATGAGGATGAGGATGATGAGGACGAGGAGGAAAGGATTCCACTTAACTCGATAGCAGGCCATGTATACGATGAAGTGCATGATCATAATGTGGAACTTCATGACAATTGAGGAGTTGCAGGAGATAGTAGCTGAACAACAAACTGCAATGACACAAAAAGACGGCGAGATCTAGGATCGTGAGGAACGACTGACAAACGCCGAGGAGAGACTAATACAGACTGAAGGAGAGAAAGAATAATTGATCGAGATGGTTGCTGAACTGAAGAACAAGCTGAGAGAAGAAGCTGCTAAGAGGGAAAGAGCTGAAGATGCATATGAGGAAGCTTATCAACAAACTGGAAGAGTAGTAAGGAACTCACAGACGAAAAAGATGAAGATGGAAGAGATGGATAAAGTATTTGACACCGCAATTAATCGAGCTCAAGATCGGGTCATGGGATATCCGATTCAGTTCGAGACGCTGCCATCATTTGTGTTAGATCGCAGAACAATGTTTCGAGTCATGGAGGTAGAATGTGATAGGGCTAAGAAGTATCTTAATAGATCATCGTAGAAAATGTGCCCGTAAAGCACATAATAAGTACTCCCTCCGTCCCAAATTATCTGCTGTTCTAGAGTTTCACACAGATATCAATATGTATGATAAAAATACTAAAATACCCTTTATGCTGACTTTTTTATTAATTGAAGAGAAAGAAAAAGCAGCTAATTAATTGGAGAGAGAGAGAGAAACATTGAAGAGAGAGAGAGAGAAAGTAGCACATTAATTGAAGAGAGAGATAGAGAGAAACAATTATTAATTAAAGAGAGAGAGAGAGGGGCATGAATGTGGATGTTTAAAAAAGAGGAGAGGCATTAATGAGAGTAATGATTATCAACACTTAAGATAAAGGGGCAATTTGGAAAACAAATGGAAAAAATGCATTGAAATCTTAAAAAAGCAGATATTGTGGGACAAATTTTTTTTGCTAAAACAGCAGATAATTTGGGACGGAGGGAGTATTAAATAATGTGTAAATCCCTAGTGTTAAGTAACCATGGGATATGATAATAATGATGTTGTCCTATAACTTTTGTAGTTTAGGAAAGGAATGTAAATAGCAGTGATGTTATTTTTTTATGTTTTTCAAAGTAATGATGAATAAATAAAAGTTATTATTTTATTCAAAGTGTTATGTGTTATGTGGTTATTTCTTTTATGGAGGCAAGTTAATTAGAAAATACTTAAAGAAGCGAAACAGTAGTCTACTAGATTTTTTGTTTTAATAGAAAATGCCACCCAGACGTGAACCACCCCGACAGAGAAAAAATGAGAGAACTACCAATAACGACAATGTTGATGGTAACCCCGTTCAACAACCAGTGACACTAATGACAGGAGCATTGCAGAATCAACCACAAATCCATGGTACAACGTTAAATGATTTCAAGGCGGTTGGACCACCTGAATTCCGTGGGTCTATGAATCCAGTTGAAGCACATACCTGGATTATGGAGATAGAAAAAGTATTCGATGTCGCTAGGGTAGGGGATGACCAGAAGACTACTTTCGCAACGTTCATGTTGAAAGAAGAAGCTAGTTATTGGTGGCAGGCCAATAAAACTCGGGAAGGGCCAGGAGTGATGACCTGGGATAGGTTCAAGGAGTTGTTCTTTGAGACCTATTTTTCGGAGAGTTCGAAGAGTCAGCTAGAAGTGCAGTTTCTGGAACTAAAGCAAGGAACGATGATGGTATCTGAATTTTCCACGAAGTTCAATGAATTGGCGAGGTTTACGCCATATCAAGTTAGCACAGATGAGCGTAAGGCGAAGAGATTTGAACAGGGACTGAAGCCTTGGCTGTACAGTAGGGTCTCCCTATTCCAAATGAAGACATTTGCAGTAGTGATGGAGAAAGCAGTACTCGCTGAAGGTGGAGGCGAGGCAGTGAAAAAGTTCAACCAAGAACAAAAGAAGAAGAAGAATGAGAATGAGATTAAGAATGGAGGTGGTAGCAGTGGAAACAACAACAACAACAACAACTTGAAGAGGAAGTGGAATGGGAACATGGGTGCTGGAAACCATCAGGGTAACCAGCAAAACAAAAAGTTTGAAGCATGTGCGACATGCGGGAAATTCCATAAGGGTGCGTGCTTGATGGAGAAGCGAGTATGCTACAATTGTGGCCAGGAGGGTCGCATCGCCCCTAGTTGCACTCAACCGAAGAAGAATAGTATGCTTCACGTGCGGATCCAAGGATCACTTTGCTCGTGAATGCCCTAAGAAGATGGAATGAGTGACAACCAGAAGCAATGGAGGTAACAATGGAGGTACATGGGCCATTGCAGGACCTGCAGCATCAAACAAACCCACAACCAGAACCTTCAACATGACTGTGCAAGATGCTGTACAATCAAAAGATGTAGTGTTAGGTATTATCCCAATTAACGATATAAATGCTTATGTATTATTCGATTCGGGTGCTACTTGTTCGTTTATATTTGATGAATTTACTAAGAGGTTAAAATTGCCTAGAGAAGAACTGAATTTTCTTTTGAACATATAAATTGCGAATAAGGAAGTAATCCCTGTTAGATTCGTATACAAAAACTGTAGGGTAACATTAAGGAGAATATCTTGTTGGTAGATTTGATTCCGATTAGACTCAGGGAGTTTGATGTAATTTTTGGAATGAATTAGCTGTTCAAATATGGAGCAGTAATCGATTGTCACAAGAAGTGAGCAAACCTTATGACTCCGTCAAAGGTTGTATTTTATGGTAGCAAGTCGCCTAGACAAATGAAATGTCTGACGACTATGCATGCCAAGAAATTGTTGAGCCAAGGTTGTGTGGGCTATTTAGCTTACATAGTCGATACTCAGAAAAAGGGTGTGAAACTAGAAGAAATACCGGTAGTGAGAGAATTCGAAGACGTGTTTCCATAAGATTTTCCAGGACTTCCGCCTGACAGAGAAATTGAGTTCGTGATCGACTTAGCGCTGGGAATAGCACCGATATCGAAGGTCCCGTACAGAATGGCTCCGGTAGAAATGAAGGAACTGATGATACAGTTGCAAGAGTTGTTGGACAAGAAATATATTCAACCAAGTGTATCGCCATGGGGAGTGCCAATATTATTCGTGAAGAAGAAGGACGGATCAATGCGTCGTTGCATTGATTATAGAGAGTTAAACAAAGTCACTATTAAGAATAAGTATCCATTGCCTAGAATAGATGACTTGTTTGATCAGCTGAAGGGTGCTAAATATTTCTTGAAAATAGATTTGAGAAGTGGGTATCACCAATTGAAGGTAAGAAAGGAGGATATACCTAGAACGGCATTCAGAACTCGGTACGGACATTACGAGTTTCTGGTGATGTCTTTTGGTTTAACAAATGCCCTGCTGCTTTCATGGATTTGATGAATAAAGTGTTTAAACCATTCTTAGACAAGTTTGTAGTGGTATTTATTGATGACATTCTGGTGTATTCCAAAACTCAATAAGAACACGTGGAGCATTTATGTTTGACATTGGAAACACTAAGGAAGGAAAAGCTGTACGCGAAATTCTCTAAGTGCGAATTTTGGCTCGATCGTGTACAATTTTTGTGTCACGTGATTGAAAAAGATGGGATTTCAGTGGATCCATCAAAAGTGGAAGCTGTATTCAATTGAGAACAACCAAGAACACCATCAGAAGTGAGGAGTTTCTTGGGACTGGCTGGTTATTATAGAAGATTTATTCAAGATTTTTCTAAGATAGCCACTCCGCTAACAAATTTGATAAGGAAAGCTGTAAAATTCGTTTAGACGGAGAAGTGTGAAGAGAGTTTCCAAGATTTGAAGAAAAAGTTAAGTATGGCACCTGTGTTGACATTACCAGATAATACATGAAATTTTGTGGTGTATAGTGATGCCTCACACAAAGGGTTGGGGTGTGTTCTTATGCAGAACGACAAAGTTATTGCGTATGCATCAAGACAACTAAAGGATTATGAAAAAGGGTATCCGACTCATGATTTGGAATTGGCTGCAGTTGTATTTGCTCTGAAGATATGGAGACACTATCTTTATGGAGAGAAATGTGAGATCTACACTGACCACAAAAGTCTAAAGTATATTTTCACTCAGTAAGATTTGAACATGCGTCAAAGAAGATGGATGGAACTGATAAAAGATTACGATTGTGAGATCTTTTACCATCCAGGAAAAGCTAATGTGGTTGCAGATGCTTTAAGCAGGAAAGGTCAAGAGAAGCTGATGCTGATAACAACTCAGGAGGAGCTTATTTCAGCAATGACAAAACTGGAGTTGGAAATCAAATTTCCAAAAGAATCTGACGAACAATTATTCCAGATAGAAGCTGGTCCAACTTTAGTGGACAAAGTGAAGAATGCTCAAATACAAGATGAAGAATGTGGGAAAATTAAAGAGAATCTAGTTGAAGGCCGTGATGTAAAATACAAGGCCGATACCGAAGGATTACTACGATTCAAGGGAAGAATTTGGATTCCAGCAGTGCTAGAACTGAAAGAAGAAATTTTGAACGAAGCTCATAGCTCAAGATATTCGATTCATCCAGGAAGCACGAAAATGTATCAAGATTTACGCCGACATTTTTGGTGGCCAAACATGAAAAGGGATGTTGATGAATGCGTAGCGAAATGCTTGACATGTCAAAGAGTAAACGCCAAACATCAAAGACCCAGCGGGTTACTTCAACCATTGGAAATACCGAAATGGAAGTGGGAACACATCACGATGGATTTTGTGGTGGGTCTTCCAACTACTCAGAGAGGATGCGATGCGATTTGGGTTATAGTGGACAGACTGATGAAATCAGCACACTTTTTACCAATAAAGATTAGATTCAATCTTGATCAGTTGGCAAGATTGTACATTAAAGAGATTATTTCGAGGCATGGAGTGCCAGTATCAATTGTATCCGATAGAGATCTACGATTCACATCGAATTTCTAGAAGAGACTACAAGAATGCATAGGGACACAGTTCCGAATAAGTACGGCTTATCATCCACAAACAGATATCCAAAGCGAACAAACAATTCAGACATTGGAAGATATGCTGAGAGCATGTGTCATGGACTTTAAAGGAAGCTGGGAAGAACAATTACCATTGGTGGAATTTTCTTACAATAACAGTAACCACGCGAGCATCGGCATGCCACCTTATGAGGCATTGTACGGCAGAAAGTACAGAACTCCACTGTGCTGGGATGAAATCGGTGAACGCCAACTGTTAGGACCAGAACTGGTACAACAAACTGCTGACATTGTTAAACTCATTAGGACAAGATTAGTAGCATCCCAAGATAGACAGAAAAGTATGATGATCAACACAGACAAGATCGTGCATTCGACGTATGAACTTTTGTATTCATAAAAGTTTCTCCTTGGATGGGGAAAATTCATTTCGGTAAAAAGGGAAAGCTAAGCCCGAGGTTTATTGGACCCTTTGAAGTGCTGCGAAGAGTGGGAGAAGTGGCTTACGAGGTAGCTCTACCTCCAGAGTTGGAAAACATTAATAATGTTTTTCATATTTTGGTGTTACGACCATATAAACCTGACTACAAACATGTGATCGAGTATGAACCGTTACAGTTTGAGAAAGATTTGTCTTATGAAGAGGTTCTTATCCAGATTGTCGACAGGAAAGAACAAGTGCTCATGAATAAAGTGATACCTTCTGTGAAGGTGATATGGAGGAACCATAACGCTGAAGAAGCTACGTGGGAACTCGAAGAGAAAATGTTGAAAGAGTACCCTGAGTTATTTGTTTAATCTGTGTCTTCGATTCTGGAGACAGAATCTTTGTAAGTAGGGAAGAGTGTAACGAATGATTTGTTTGAGTTATGATTCTGAGGACAGAATCCTTGTAAGGAGGGAATGATGTAACATTCCAGAATTTTAAAGTGTAATATTAAATATTTATTGATTTATATAAGTATTTAATGGATTATGTTTATTGTTGAATAAATAATTGTTCAATTTGGGTTGATGTGATTTAGTTAATTATTTGTTAAATAAATAATTAAATATTAAATATTTATTTGTAATATTAAATATTTATTGAATTATATGGCAATTTGAGTTGATGTGGTTTAGTTAATTATTTGTTGAATAAATAATTAAGGAGCTAAGTAAATTAATTGTTATGAGATTATATACCAATGTAATTTAATAAGTAAGCTAAAGAGCTTATAGTGATTTAAATAAATTATAATATTTTAAATGGGAAATTATAATTTAAAATATTAGTTGGTCGAATAAAATTATAATTATAAAGAAATTATAGTTTTGTGATAATGATTTATGTGTTAAAGTAATTTATTAGATTAATATTTTAATTGATTATTTAATTAAATAAAAGTGTGACTAATAACCTTGCTATAAAGGAGTTACCAAAATAAATTAAAAGAGTTTAATTTAGTTTTTCCAAACATGTCTTATTGCATAATAAGTCTTTTATATAATAGTATTTTATCAAACAAGGTATAAGGAGTAATTGATTTATTTTAATTAGCTTTACCAAACAAGGTATATAAGTTAATATGTTATTTTTTTATTATGTTAGCCAAACAAGCCTTATGGCTTTTGATTTTCAAAACTTATATAACTGAAATAAGTTATATCTATATTTATATTATATAATTAATATATATTATTGCTATATACGTTATATTGTTAGTACGTAGTTAGAGTTAGGGAGAAAGAACTCAGTGGAAGAGAAGAAGAGAGTTTATAGAGAGAAAAGAAGAGAAGGCTAGAGATTTTGAGAAAGGAATTGGGGAAAAGAAGCTTGATAATCAAAAGGAGAGTATCATCTTCTTAATTAAAGGTAGGAGCTTAAAATTTTTCTTTAAAAATCTAGTTTTCTTCTTCTTCCAAAAAGTTCTCTGTGAAAATTTTATAAAAGATAAATTGTTGTTATGTATATAGGTTTGTATGATGATTGATTATATGGCTATTTCATGAGTTTATGCATGATTATAGAGAAATTGATTCATGTATGTATGTGTTATGTGAAGAAAATATATTACAGTGTTTACATGAAAATATGTATGAATATGGCTTAATTTGAAATAGAATTTAAGGTTTAATTAGTTATTAGATTGATAAATTGATTATTGAGTTTGATAAAGTATGGATAATCATAACCATGATGTTTTGAAATTTCTGTTTTGATTGAAAAACAAAATCACAGTGTTGAATTTCATTAAAAATTTCAAAAATGGAGTTTTTGCCAAAAACATTGAAATTGGGTGTTGTATATTTGATGTTTATGTTATTTCATGAGTAGAAACATGTTAGAAGTCTTCACAATATGTTTATATGAAGTCTATATGTAAATTACATGATAAACAGTCTATTAGATTTGAGCTTTTAGGTCAATTTGGCTTTTTCTGGTACTGTTGCCGAAGCTGTCAGTCGAAACTGCAGTTTTGCACCTCGGCAGGGGCCCAACAGTACGTTCGTGGCGCCGCAGCGCCATCTCCACGCTGCAGCGCGGCTTCGTAGTTCATTTACCACGCCACAACGCTAACCACAGTGTAAACTGTGGCGCCGAAGCGCGAGTTAGCAGAATGGTCTGACAGTGTACTTTTTGTACACAAAAATTTATGAAAACATTTTTGTGATGATAGTAGGACTGTAAAATATATATTTTAGTATTTCTATACTATGAATAATTGTGTTATTAAGGATTAACTTGTGTTATAAGTTGATTATGTGATTAAATAATCAAACCTATGTGATGAATGTATTAGTTATGTGATAATGACTAACTATGTCATGATGACATATGTATATAGGATATTGTTATTCAAATCGATTCAGTTTAGTCTACGAGCAATGCAAGTTTTCTAACTCAAATCTTCACTGTGCGAGTTTAATTTCATTTGGTACATTATTGTTTTCAAATTCAATTACAATTGTTGTAAGTTGCTACTTCTACACTTTTGTTGAGCTAGATTTCCTATGATTGAGTAAGTCATTGTATCTAGTTACTCATGACGATGCAAGTTTTCTTATCCTTTATTTTATTGAGCTAATTATTGCTTTCAATTCGATTATCTTATAATGATGTAAGTGGTTTAAACTTTGGTTTGATGTTAAACACGTTATTCTTGTATTTCAATTATTGATTAACATGCATAACTGAATTGCCATGCATGTTTAGTATTCAATCCTAATTAACATTGGCTTAGTATTGTTCAAGCAAGGTATGCTATATTTATTCAAATTGTATGCTATTAGATTATTCCTAATGCATGACTTTAGTTACTATGATTGATTCAATCACTATTATTCTATAGTATAATGTTGTTGGTCTTATTCAACTACTCCTTAGTTGATGTTCATTAAATTCCAAATTTCCTTGAAAGCTTATCCAAACCAAACTTACTTTGGTGCAGACTTGTATTCTAAATACTGAGATCAACAACTCTTTTAATAGAGGTTTACGCTTAGCGTTGAAATGGTTGTGCACAATACATTGTACGAAGGGTTGATCCCCCTAAGTACGTGGAGTCCTTATAGTCTTATGACTGTTAAAGTTAAAGTTGAAAGATTACTTATAACTGTGGACATGATTCGTGGTCATTAGACCCTCAGTGAATGTTATAATTTTCATAAAGTTAATAGAATATATTGTTCAGTTCTATTGAGCCTAGTATTGGCAAATGATGTAAAAGTTTAAAGATTTATTTATTGTTATTTCAAGTGGGCCTTATTTTCTCACTCTTTCCTGTAAAATTTCTTACAGCTAAAGTTGAAACTGGTGACGTACCTAGCACCAGTATGGGAAAAGGAAAGATGAACAAGTACTGAAGACTTGTAATAGATTTGATAGTATAATCATTAGACTTTGGTTTAAAGATTGTAATGAAGGTTATTTAATTTCCACATTTGAATGATTGTTGTTAAAGGTTAGACAACCTGGGGAGATTTTTATTTAAGTTTTATCCTGTATGGGCAGGTTTTTATTATTCAATTTTATTATAATTGGGTAGTTATAAATGAATGTTTTGATTAAGTGAACACTGAATCCTGTGGAAATAAAGTACCAGGATTTGGGGGTGTTACAACAGCTGCCAACTCTAGATCATGAGTAGGATAATTCCTCTCATATTCCCATGTTGCATGAGAACACATCCTAACCCTTTGCCCGAAGCATCACTATAGATGACAAATCCCTCCGAACCAGATGATATTGTCAGAATAGGTGCTGAAATGAGTCTCCTCTTGAGTTCTTAAAAACTCTTCTCACATTCCTCGCTCCAACTGAACTTTGTATCTTTCCGAGTCGGTTGAGTCAGTGGAGTAGCGATTCGAGAAAACCCTTCTACGAATCTTCGATAATAACCAGCTAAACCGAGAAAGCTACGTACTTCGGTCACTGATTTAGGTTGCTCCCAGCTTTGAATAGCTTTAATCTTTGCTGGGTCAACAGATATTCCATGGTTTGATACCACGTGCCCAAGGAATGCTACTTCCTCAAGCCAGAACTCATATTTCTTTAACTTGGCATAAAGCTTATATTCACGAAGCTTTTGAGGTATCAGCCTCAAGTGTTGCTCATGATCTTCACGGATTTTGGAATAAATAAGGATGTAATCAATAAAGACGACCACAAAGTGATCCAAATATTCCTTGAATACTCGGTTCATCATATCCATGAAGGCAGCAGGAGCATTAGTCAATCCAAAGGACGTGACTAGGAATTCATAATGCCCGTACCGAGTTCTGAAAGCCGTCTTTGGAATGTCATCGGTTCTAATCTTCAATTGGTGATATTCAGAACGAAGATCAATCTTTAAAAAGAATTTGGCTCCTTGCAACTTGTCAAATAGGTCATCAATACGTGGCAATGGGAACCTATTTTTGATGGTGACATGATTCAACTCCCGATAATCAATACAAAGTCGCATACTCCCATCTTTCTTCTTCACGAATAGAACAGGAGCACCCCAAGGAGAAGTACTAGGACGAATAAAGCCAATGTCTAACAATTCCCACAGTTGAGTCTTTAACTCCTGAAGTTCAATAGGAGCCTATTCGATATTGGGATTTGGAAATGGGTTTTGTACCGGGTTTAAGGTAGATACAAAATTCAATTTAACGCTCTGGGGGTAGGCCAGGAACTTCTTCAAGGAATACATCAGGAAATTCATTAACAATAGAAATATCATTCAAAACTGACGTATTTTTGTTTAGATTTGTGACGTGGGCTAAGAAAGTTTGACATCCATTTTTCAATAAATGAATAGCTTTATGGCTTGAGATGACCGTGATTGATTTTAATGGTTTGGTCGCTTGAATTCGCATAATAGGTTGATTAGGAATATAAAAGCTAACAACCTTATGAAAATAATCAATATTAGCATGATAAGTAGTTAACCAATCAAACCCTAGAATCACATTAAATGCAAGTATTTTCAATGAAATAAGATCAACAGGTAATGTGAGGGTATCGATTTGAACCAAACAAGACTTATAAATAGTGGATGTAATGAAGGTTTCTCCCAACAGAGTTTCAACAGATAAGTCAAAGTCTAATTTCTCCAGAGTTAAATTTAAACGTTGAGCGCAAGTATGAGAAATAAAAGAATGGGTAGAACCGGTATCAAATAAGGTATAGACTTCGCTAGAGTTTATGATAAGCTTACCCGTGATGACCTCATTAAGGTCCTTGCTTTCTGGGACGTCACGACAAATGCTCTCCCTTGCACCACCGGTTTTGTTTTTCTGGGACGGCCTTTGGTGCCTCCATCCTAGCTAAACTTGTCTTCGGCGAACGATAAAATCGGGTATGTGACCTTCTCTTCCAGAATTATAACACGCTTTGGATGGCATCGCGCAGTTTGGACTGATATGTCCCCCCCTTCGTATTTGAAGCATATGATAGGTGGTCGTTCTCCTTCCTTAACCACGGTTGCTGGTGCTGACGTCTTTTCATCATTGTTGAAACTCCTTTTCTTGAAATGTCAATTTTTACTGTCTTGTCCATGATTACCACCAAAGTGGTTACCATTTCTGGCATGTTGATTCCCTCCACGTTTGGTTTCACCGCTTCGATGACTGATACCACTGGTATTTTCATGCTGCTGGCTACTTTCTCTTGATTGCGTTGACTCGTTACCGCGCTCCAATAACTGAGCTTTATTTACAACATCTGAGTACAAACACAGTTTATGAGAAATAAGAAATTGACGTATCTCTGTTTTCAAACCTCTTAAAAACATTCGCGTCATTCGCTCCACATTATCGACTAAATGGGATGCAAACCGGGATAAATCCCCAAATTTAGCCTCGTATTGAGACACGGTCATATTATTTTGTTCCAACTTGATTAACTCCACCTCTTTCATGTGACGAATACTCTCGGGAAAGTACTTGTCATTGAATAGCTCTTGAAACTTCTCCCAAGACATCTTGAGCGCGTTAGGCTGGGTACATTTTACAGATTCCCACCAGTAATCTGCCTCTTCATGCAACATTAAGGTGGCGAAGGGAACCTTTTGCTCCTCGGAGCATCCCAAGACATCAAATATCTTGCTGATCTGCTTTATCCATGCTTCCGCCTTAAGTGGTTTTGGCTCTCCAATAAACTCCCGTGGTCCCAGCTCCTTGAACTGTTTAGCGGTGACCGTCTGAGAGTTTCCAGTGTTTCCACCTATATTTTGGATAGGAGCCGCTCTCGCCTGATGTTGCGTGAATTGAATAAAGCCTCTGAATAATCCATCATTCATCATTTGGTCAATGTTGTTGTTTGCATGAGGATTGTCGCCTTCCTGATGCAAATTCTCCTGATTATTGATATGTGGAGACTCAACGGTCTCCTGTGCTCCATTGCTATTCTCAACATTCTCGGATGTCATTTTCAGATACTGCCACAAAATAAGGGTTTGTTGACATGTAACATATTATCTCTAAACTCTGACCAACCAATTTAAATACAAAATAAATTTAAGTAGGTCATACTAGCGAAGGAATTCCTCGTCTCTCCCCTCCTAGTTCTAGTCTCACATATTAGCCAGGGATCATATCCCTAAGCTTTGATACCAACTGTGACGCCCCCAAAATTAGGTATACATCACCCATCTTGAGTCACCAGATACATGGTACAGAAATTAAATACAACTTAATAATACAACTGTCGTGTACAATACGACAAAACATAAACTCTGAGTTTGAATACAAATATTGTCTACTAGAGAGTATACAAACTCAAAAGAAGCCCTCATTACAATTATTATCACACTATTTCACAGAATAGTGAGGACTACTAATGCACCATCTAGGACCATCACTCCGTTCCCCGACTCGTTCCAGCTATATACTCATTTCCTGAAGAGAACAGTGAAAGAAAGGGTGAGCTCAACTAGCCCAGTAAGAAATATTATAACTAAGATAATGTAGAATAAATTATCATTAGCCTTAAACAGTGTTAAACTGATATAATATAACAAACATCAAGTTTAACTGCAGCGGAACAAGCAATCCATTAAAAGAGTCGAGTAGAGAATAAAATCTACTATCTTTTATGATTTAAAAGGTTTTTCAATTCTTTTATCGCTGGGACTCATCTTAATAAATAATCCACATCATCGAATCACCCTTGCACTATGGCCAAGGATATTCTTTAGTTTCACGACCACAATTATCTATGCACTACGGGCAAATAATATTTTTGTATTCATTAATAGTAACTCATGAATAGTAACCCCAACTTGAAAAAGTTCAAAATTTGATAAAAATTCAAACCAATTTTTCGGCATAATGATATTGAAGAAATAATATCATTTATGAAGAAAATAATCTCCCTTACAATCCCTTAATATCCCTTACTATCCCTTACAATCCCTTATTATCCCTTACCTCAAAGAACAGTACTTCTGACTGGAATAGCGCTGAACGAACTTACGCCGTATAGAAACACTCAAGATATCAAAATACTCACAAGAATCAACTCGATAATATAGAGAGAGAAATAGAGATAAAACTTCAATTTTTTGTGTGATTTTCAATTCTAACCTAAGCACCTATTTATAGGAAATTGCTTAGAACACCAAAGCAGAAAATTTAATAAAATATTAATATTATTTATTAAATTTCCTAAGCAGATAAAAGACATCTGAATTCAGCATCCAATAATGACAAAAACAAAAAAAATGTTTTTGTTATTAAAAATAATTAAAACTTTCAAAAATCAATTATTTCGGAATTACGGAACTTCAATATTTCATAATAAATAGCCCTTTTATCAGAAAATTTGAATCTCTCAATTACTTATAGGAAATTCAATTCTTTACAACTTTGCAGAAGAAAAGGTTTCCAAATTCCAAACAGAAATTGACGGAAATCCACAAACGGGCGATTTTATAGGCTATAATCAAATTTCAGTCAAAATTTGTGTCCACCAACATGTTTAACATGTTTTAAACATTTATTACAACAAAAATACTCCTCCTCCTCATTTACTCATATATCTCATATTCATTATAAAAATATCATCATTATTATATTATAATAATATAATAAAATATTATTTTATTAGAAAATATAAAATATCGATTTTCAACAATTGTCACTTTAAAAATTTTCTCATTCTATATCCACATGAAATGAATATTTTCCTTATCATATAAATTAATAATTAATTATTCACAAATAATATTGCAGAATCACAATAATGACAACCAGACAGTTTTCAAGAAAGAGGGGGCTTTCCAATAAGGATTTCTCCTTATTGACGCGCAATTAGGTGATCAAACCTCTCCTTAGACAGAATTTTTTAGACATTGCTAATAATGTTATCTAATAATATTATTCAGATAATATGAATTATTTCTTCGATAATGGAAAATACTCTGTAGTGATAATTATTAAAACAACAATAATATAAAATATCAACGCAACAATTATTGAATTAATAAAATACTGAACAGTAATTACTGTAACAATTATTGAATAGTGCCTTCTTACGTAAGAATCAATAATTGGTGCAATACCGTGTGCTACTGTGCAACAACGTGTATTACTGTATTTTAACCACCGGGTATTCCAACAGTGTAAACGGTAACAACTACGCCGTTATTTAAAAAACTCCCTTTTGTCATTTTCTTCATCTGACAGTTATTCTGTTATGGGGCCCACAAATGGCTGCGCCGTCGTATGAATTTTCCCTGACAGAAAGAATATTCCACGACTAAACGAATATTCCCTGACAGAAAGAATATTTTATAACCATTTGCTTATTTTAAAAAAATTTAATATATCACCCTTTACTTTAAACTTTTATCAATTTAACCATTTACTGAATAGTGATTATAAGAAAAAATTTAATACTTTTATTTCAAAAAATTCGGGGTCTTACAATCTCCCCTCTTATGAAATTTCGTCCTCGAAATTTACGTACCTGGTATTTCAAAGAGTTGAGAATACCTTGCTTTCAATTCAGATTCCATCTTTCCTATCATCATAATTTCTCCATTGCTCATCTCCTGTATTTCAGGTATCATTCTAGAATATAGCTTCAAAAACAAAGGTTAATTTAACAAATTAACATATCACATAATATCCCGATATTATGACTGACCAACAAATAAGCTTAGGTAACATTGAAACATTGGTCACGAAAAAGGTTGAATCGAATCATCGATCTTATTATTACTTTGGTAGCAGTGATGCATTATTAGATGCCGCTCACTGTTTATAATTTTATAATATGATTTTTAAAATTATTGTCAACGTAATAATAACCTATAGGGTCATACACATAGAACGTAATTATAAGGGAATTAATTTAAATTGTAAAAATTTTAATATGTCAATATGATTTATAATATTTAAATTACGAATTTAAATTAATAGGATAATTTATATATATGTATATTAATTAAGTAAGACTTAATTAAGATATATAAATTCGAATTTATTTTAATTAAATTAGGTTTTTGATTAATTCCTTAGGGATCATCATTAATCTAAAAACCCTAGCCGCTCTTAGAGAGAGACTATAGGAATTTTTTTTTCGAAAATCCTGTTCCTTTGGTGGCTAGTACCGCAGCTCCCTCTATTGCAGAATCGTGCGACGGTTCGCGTGCGTTCGTGTGGATACCATAGAGACGTAGTTTTGTGAGGGATTGCATTGGAGATTCGAAGCGTTTCAGAGGCTTAATCATAATCGGTATAATCTCTTAAACACTGAATTAATGTCTGTTTCGCATGGATCCCTGTTTTAGGGTTTCGAATTTGGCTTTATAATTTTTACTTTTCACTGCATTTTTATGCCGAAATCCCTACAATTCGTTAGTATCATATCCATGAATTATCCATGCACTACGGGCCAATGATATTCATTAGTATCACGACCACGAATTATCCATGCACTACGGGGCCAAAAATATTTGTGTTTTCACCAATGGTCATGATCATGCCAAACAACAATTCATCTTTGCACCCTTGGCCGAAGAGAATGCATGGTTATGATTATACCAACATATGTACATCAATGCACTAAGGGCCAATGAGGACTTTTACCACATCATTTGTAACATTACGGTCATGATTATACCAAATAATTCATGGTCATAATCATACCAATCAACAGTCCGTCTATGCACGTAAGTCACAGATGACTTTCATTACAATATAAGCATAAGGATGATGACAATGATATAAGAATTAATCCAACGAAATCATGGATAAATATTAAAGACTTTAAATTTATCTAGAGTTTAAAAATATCCAAATTGTCAACATGATATTGCTTTGTGGAGTAAAGTTCAAGAATAATATTCATGTATAAAAAATAATTTGGACATAAAAGAAATATATTTTTCGAGTGAATAATACCCCGTGAATAGTACTTTGGGAATAGTATCTCGTGAATAGTACCCCGACATTAAAAGTGCCCCAAATACCCGAGTGAATAATATTCGAGTGAATAGTAACTGGGTGAATAGTAACCCGTGAATAGTACTCTGGCAAAAAAAGTGCCCCGAATACCCGAGTGAATAATTTTTGAGTGAATAGTAATCGAGTGAATAGTAACTCATAAATAGTAATTCTTGAATAGTAACTCGTGAATAGTATTCTGACATGAAAAGATCAATAATTATCAAGAAAGCTCAGAATAATATTTCCTTAAAAAGATACTGGATGAAGCGCAAATATCAAGGATATTCTACTAATTTCACGGAGTATAGAAGAAATACGTCAACAAAATGAGTGTAGAAGTAGGAATACGAAACAAAATAATATTACTTACATACTACAGAATATGGAAGAAAATATTATTTCATAGGAATATTGAATTAAGATAATATAAATACGAATACGAAAAATAATATCTCTTCTGAATATGAAATAAATAATACTCCTTACCTCATAAGAAGACTGGATACTGGAATAGTGAAGTAGCAGACTTCTCTTCTTCTTTTTCACTATAGCTTCTCTCTCTATAATTGCTCTTGTGAGTCTTAGTGAATTGGTGAGAATGAAAGAAGAATGATTTTCTATTTATGGGAAAATATAGTTTCGATAATTACACGTTTTGGGGCTGAAAATATTACAGTATAATACCTTTATCTTTTCCTCCATATTTAATTTAGTCATACAAGTATTATCAAACTTGCACCACCTCCCTAATAGTACATCATGTGAATCAATAGTTCAGTCATGTGAATCAATAGTTCTATACATGTGAAAAAAAATAGTTACAGTATAGTACCTTCATCTATACCTCCATTTTTAATTTAGTCATGTAAGTATTATCAATCTTGCACCACCTCCCCTAATATTACATGCATGTGAATCAATAGTATATACATGTGAACAAATAGTTATAAGCATGTGAATTAATAGCAATTAATTGCTTATTTATCTGATTAATTACCCGATTGGTCAATATAACCTCAAGACATCCATTATTACCGAAATAAATATCGATTTCCACTAACACTAATAATCCCAACACAATGAAAATATCAATTTCATCTTTAATCAAAACAAACTTATTCATCATTAATATTATAACTCACAATATTTAATAACCAGATCATTCCTAGGAAATAGGGGGGCTTTCCGATAAGGATTTCTCCCTATTGGCGCGCAATTAGATTACCTATCCCCTTTCCTCGACAAAACTTTCTAGACATTGTCAATAATGTAAATAATAATATAAATAACTTTATCTACTCAATTATTAATTTGACAATATAAAATATTATGCAGATGATACTGTGACAATAATTGAATCAATAATATGAGAGATATTATGCAGCAATTACTGTAGCAATAATTGAGTATAACTGAGTGACTTCTCACGTAAGAATCAATAATCAATACCGTGTGCTACTATGCAACCACGCATATTACTATACTTTTACAACAAGGTAGTTCAACAGTTTAACGGTAAAACTTTCGCCGTTATTTTTATAAAATTACATTTCTGTCATTTTTAACTACGACAACACTTCCGTTGTGGGGTTCACCAATGATTGTGTCATCGTACGAATATTTCCTATTAAAACGAATATTCCCCGACCAAACGAATATTCCCCAACACAAGGAATATTTTATAACAATTTGTTTTCTTTGCAAAATTTTCAAATATCACCCTTAACTTTAACCTTTTATCAATTTATCCATTTACTAAATAGAATAACAATTATCAGAAAATTGAATAAATTCATTTAGTAAAATTTGGGGTCTTACAATCTCCCCTCCTTATGAAACTTCGCCCTCGAAATTTACGTACTTGGTAGTTCGAAGAGATGAGAATACCTTGTTTTCTTTTCGGATTGTACCATCTCGGTTATTTCTTCTGTAACATGATTTTCCCATTACTCATCTCCTGTATTTCAGATATCATTCTATAATACATCTTTAAAATAAAGGTTAATTGACATATCATAATTTGTCAACTTAAGTAAGAAAATTAAGCTTAAGTAAGACATGAAAGTAGTATGCACACAAGACAATCATGTTTGATGATAAAGCATATACTTTATAACAATCTTATTCATTTATTAATAAAAAAATATTTATTTATTAAAGGCTTTTAAATTATCTACATGATGTTGTTTTATAATATGTGATAAATCCATAGTTTTAAGCAATGCTTTTAGAATAATGATGATGATCATTCTAATGAGATCTAAATTCTTAGAAAGCTTAAAACTAAAATAGTTCTCAATCGTTGGATTACTAAATTAGGGATTAGTGAATCCGGATAGATTGGTACATACGTTGCTTGCTCATTGAATGAGGATGATTGATCTCATTATCATTTGTGTGGAGACACTAAAGCAAGTATGTAGGTGCTTGTTAAAGAATAAGTTCACTGAACGTGGCTCGCTAAGGAATACGTAATGGAGTTTTACTTGCCTGTCAATAGGAATTCCTGTAGTGATAGTAATACAAGTAATCCTTGGACTTGAGATCATCATAGTATCTTGTGTATGATGAGTTATACTTTGACTTATTCCTTAAGACCCTTAGGGTATATCAAAGGGTATGCTTGGGTATAATAAGTTATAAATGGAGATAATGTATGATCAATAAAGAATCTACCGCTTCTAGTAAAAGAAGAGATATGTCCTATGTGATTCGATAAATAACAACCCAATAGTCCTTGGCCAAGGTAGAATGAAATTAGAAAGGAGTTTCTAATTTGCATTATTTGGGGTTGTGCATTTAAGAGTCGAAATACATATAATTAAATAAAATAAGACTTGACAAAAATTCCATGTCTTATATTTAATTGGGACATTGTATGGTGGAAGGATTGAATTGTACGGTAACTATTTATTCAAAGGTTCTTTTATGATTAATGTTGAAATCTATATTATCTGGAAAGTCGTTAATCGCTAGGGAGGCTTATCCCTATTGTAGAATAAATATTATTTAAATAAATTATTAGTTTAATTTATTTATTTAAATAAGATTTGAATTGTTCTAATTGATTTATTCACAACCGGTTTAATATGGAGAACCTAATGGGTCACACTATAAAAGGAAGAATAATTATTTAAGAAGTTAATGGCATAATCGTAATAATATGTTAAGTATATTTAATTTAATCTATAATGATAGAATAAATTAAATAGCTTAATATTTATTATTTAATATTTTAGAAATATTAAATATAAATTAATAAGAGGAGTCTTATTAATATTATTACAATTACTATTATTTTAATTTTAAAGGAGTTTAGGAATTAATTTAATATAAGTACTCTCATTTATTCCTAATAGGATTAGGAGGCAAAATTAGTTAAAAGAGTTTAATTAATTATCCCTAATAAGATTAGGGAGCTTAATTAATTAAAATAAAACCCAATTCCTTAATTGTTAAGGAGGGTTGCCCACATCTATAAATAAGAGGAGTCTTATTATGGGTGTAAGGGGTTGTTAACTTTTACAACATACGTAATTCCAATAGTTGGGAGAGTACGCCTTTTCTATAAAGATAGAAAACTAGGGTTTTGCCAAATACCCATCTTCTTGAATTCTTCTTCTTCCTTGGTGGATCACCTCTGGAGGCCAAACACTTGGGTGGCTAACATTGATCAAAGGAAGGAACCAAACCCGGTGGATTCAAGTTGAACGCGAAAAGGATTGGAGGTGAATTTGTACCTGAGGAAGCTCGGATCTTCAAGGGTATGATTCTTATTCTTTCTTTTTCGTTTAATTAATAATTATGCAGAAAGGGTGATCCGGGTATATGGTTTGTAAAATTTTTAAAACTCTAATTTTTCACGTTTCCGCTTATTTTTTGCAATGTGATTGCGTTTATGAATATTACAAACCTAACAGGACACACACTAGAGAAGGATATTACTCGTCTCTCCCCTCCTAGTTCTAATCCCGGATCTCCGCCAGAGACTATATCCCTAAGCTCTGATACTGTTGGGAGAGTGAATATTTTGATTTGATGTTTAAAGTAAATACTCATGATTATATGTAAAGTCCTTAGAGAAATATATGTAAAAGGACTTAGTGATAGATCAAATTTATTAGGTTGATCTACATCTTCAAGTGAAATAGATAGGCTTTGAAGAGATCATAGTGTATCAAGCTAATCAAGATTATAGAAGCCAAGGAAGAAACGTAGAGCATCGAGGTTGAAGGGCTCTTCAGAAATCGTAGAGTGGTCCCAACATTTGTCGAGCCAACTCAGAGATCGCAGTGTGCTCTTGAAAACGTAGAGCTTGCAAACACAAGAAAGTAAAGATCGTAGTGTGCAAGTCTTTAAGAGAAATCGTAGTGCTCTTGTTCGATAGCATCAGACCAAGCACCAAGGTGACAAGATATCACGATCTGGATCGTAGAGTATCATCTGTCATATGTTAGAAGCATCGAGCCCTACCTTTTGTTAGGAGACAAATTCCAACAAATGTGGAATGAGTTTTGAATGTTGAAGTCCTCATCAGTCCCAACGGTACAAAAGATATCCTTAGTATACAATGAAAGAAACGTATTGAAGAAGCTAAGGAAAGGACCATAGGACAGAGGAAAACACCTTTTCAGGTGTTAGGTGAGAAAGCAGGCTGCTGTGTCAATGGGCCAGAATGCAAATAAGAAGGTGTGCAAAAAAATCTCCATCAAAGCTCAGAAATGTCAAATGCATTTAATGCTTCAACAAAAGGCTTCAACGGATAGATTTCAAGGAACATATATATGCAGAACATGTGAAGATGAGTGAAGGAAGCAAGTATTGAACAAAACGTGCAATAACACTCAACGCTCAACTCTACGATCTGAGAAAAAGAGAAAGCTTGCTCAACTACTCAGTTCTTTCGAACAAGTGCTTAAGAGAAATTGAGTAGAAACAATCAAGAACTTAACAACTACCAATCAACTAAAGTAAGAGTTCCAAGTCAGAAAGACTTGAAGAGTTCAAAATGAACTATGAAGAGCCAAGTCTGCAGGACTTGAAGAGCTCAAGAGTGAACTTAGAAGTTCCTAAAGTGCTGGTCTATAAGGAATCTGTGTGATTCAGAAAGTGTAAAAGACATCCTTAGTAGATTTCCTACTCGAGGAGTAGAAGAGTGGACTAGGAGCTTTAAGTGCTCTGAACCACTTAAAACGACTGTGTCTATTACATTCTTGCTATAATTGCCATATCTGCCATAACTGTTATAACTCTCTCACTCTCATTAACTCACTATCCTAAGGGAGATTAAAACAAATATCAATTCCGCTGAGTTTTAATCATTATCAACTAACAAGTTAAATCAAAAAGAATTTTAAAATATCTATTCAACCCCCCTTCTAGATAGCTATTGTGCCTCCGAGAACTAACAATTGGTATCAGAGTAGGTTCTATTATATAGTATACAAAGTTCAAGTATATCCAATAACACACTTACCAAGTGAATCAAGGACTGGAGGAGGCAGCAAGCCACCAATGTGCAACAAAGATAAATTCGCAAACTGGAAAGTTCGGATGCAAGCATATATGGACTCAATAGATGAAGATCTATTTGAGACTATTCAGAATGAGCCCTATGTTCCAACAAAGCTTGAACTAACTACAGACAATCCAAACAAAGTACAAATCAAAGTCAAAGAGGAGTGGACAGACAACGAGAAGAGAGTTGTTCAACTCGACAAGAAGGCCAAAAACTTTTTGTTTTAATCATTAGAAGATGATCTATTCAAAAATGTGGTTAACAGAAAAATAGCAATGGAGGTTTGGGAAGCACTGCTCATCATGCATGAAGGAACGAAGGAAGTCATAGAAAACAAACAATCTCTCCTAACACATCAATATGAATTGTTCGCACACGTTCAAGGAGATAACGTCACTGCCACCTACGAGAGATTAAACGTTCTGCTCAACTCTATACGAGCCTATGTAAAGATCTATCCAAACAAAGATTTGATCATAAAATTCATGAGAGCCTTACCAAACAGGTGGGATGCCAAAACCACTGCTATCAAAGAGTCAAAGAATCTCCATAAGATGACTGTTCAATAGTTATATGGCAATCTTCTGACATACGAATTGGAGCAGACTCAACGAACAGAAACCCTATCAGAAGGAAGAAAGAAGGATAAGGGTGTTGCTCTCAAAGCAACTAAAAGTACATCCAAGGTCAACATTGAAATTGACTTTGACTATAATGAAGATGACGATGAAGATTTTGCAATACTGGTAAAAGGACTCAGAAGGTTCATGCGTCAAGGCAAAACCAGCAAACCATAGAAGATCAGCAACTACAACAATCATGAGCAAATGAATGATCCATGCTACAATTACAAGAAGCCTGACCATTTCATTGCCAACTGCAACAAACCTCTCAGAGAAGAGCTAAAGAAGAAATCACATCCGAAGAAGGAATACAAAGGCAACAAAAGGCCTCGGAAGAGGGACAAAGGCCTTGTAGCTGGAGGATCGTGGAGTGATTCAGACAATGACTCAACTCCCGAATTTGGAGATGATGAAGATCCTCAAATGGCTAATCTATGCCTAATGGCCAAACATGCAAAGGACAAACTAAAATCCAACATACATGAAGTAAGTATCGATGAGGTATTTGAATTCAACTCTCCTGATGTAGACATTAATGATTTGAGAATTGCACTACATGGCATAACAACTGATCTACATCAATACATGAAGTGGTTCAGAGTTCTGTCGAAGGATTATTCACTTCTTCAGGAGGAGAAAAAGAAAGTTCAAGAAGAACTGGAAACATCCCTTCTAAGTACTAACTTTCTCTCCAAGCTTGAGGCTGAAAATTAGATCTTAAAACAGACCAATGAGCACAACGCACAAAGAGAGTCCAATTTAACCTCCAAAATTGAGGAACTAGAAAAGACTATCTCTACATGGAATAAATCCTCATCATCCATGTACTCTCTGCTCTCTAGTCAAAGAAGTTCATTTGACAGAACATGCTTAGGCTTTGGAGAATCCACCTCAGAGCCATGTGTGGAAAAATTAAAGGAAACTAGCACTAGTAATGCTTCAAGTTTTAATAGTGGCATTACATTTGTGAAATCCTCACAGAAGGAAGAACCAGTCCAACCCTATTCTACTGAATCAATCCATACTCCAAGGAGTAAAGGATCTCACACTGGCCTAGGTTTCAGAAAAGAGAAGAGTAACCCATCCTCTACTCACCAACCTCGAAGGATTGTAGAGTCGAGTAAGACCAACTCTACGAATCAACTGGGAAGGTATAGTAGAAGTAAGATACACTCCTCACAACTCATGAAACCCAAGGACATATGGAATAAGGAAAATCAGTTTAACAAGAGGATGACTAAAGAACCACAAAAGTCCAAATGGAGAATGAACTCTCACACACACACAGGCATGCATCATACTAGGTGTTTTGTGTGCAATAGAGTTGGTCACAAGGCTGCAAAATGCTATTATAAATCCATGTATGTGAGACCCAAAATCAAGCAAATTTGGGTTCTCAAAGGTACTAACAAAACAGGACCCATGCAAATATGGGTACCAAAATGAAGGTTTAATGTTGTCACAGGAAAAGAACTCCACGATCATAACCTGGTATCTGGACAGTGGATGCTAAAGGCACATGACTGGAAATAAAGCCCTTCTGTCTAACTACATAGAGAAGGAGGGTCCCTTAAACATCTTTGGAGACAACGACTCTGGCAAGATAAGAGGATGTGGCTCAACTGGAAATGGTGCAGTATCCTTCAGTATAGTGGCCTATGTAAAGGACTACAACACAATCTTCTGAGCATTAGCCAACTCTGCGACAAGGGCCATCAAGTAACATTCCTCAACAATCAATGTCAAGTCAAAGATTTGAAGACATCTGCCGTAAAGCCAACCGGAACAAGAGAATGAAATGTTTACACAGTGAATCTTGGACAGCTAAGCTCAGATGAAACAATATGCTTTCTGGCTAAAGCATTTGAAGAAATGAGCTGGCTAATGGAATAAACGATTGTCTCATTTAAACTTCAAAAGAATGTCCAAGCTGGCCTCAAAAGATCTTGTTGCAGGCCTACCCAAGTTCAACTTCGTCAAAGAAAGGCCATGCAATGCTTGTCAGCTTGGAAAGCAAACCAGAAGCCCATCCAAGAGCAAAACTGCCAACTCAATTGAAAAGACCCTACAACTGCTCCACATGGATCTATTCAGGCTAATTCCAACAACGAGTCTCGGAGGGAAAAGATACTCACTGGTCATAGTCGACGACTACACCAAGTTCACATAGGTGTTCTTTCTAACCTCAAAGGATGAAATAAGCTACCAACTGATCAAGATGCTCAGGCTAGTGATGAACGATAAAGGAGAGAAAATCAAGGCTATAAGGAGTGATCATGGTAGAGAATTTAACTTCTCAGAAATGGACCAGTTCTGCACAGACAATGGCATCAGTCATAACTTCTCAGCTCCACGAACTCCTCAGCAAAATGGAGTAACTAAGAGAATGAACAGAACTTTGATAGAGGCTGGAGGAACTCTACTAGCAGCAGCCCATCTGCCTGAATACTTCTGGACAGAAGCTGTCAACACTGCATGCTACACTCAGAACAGATCACTCATACACACTACTATCAAGAAGACTGTGACAACCCGATATTTTCTATATAAATAAATCATAAATTTTGGGTATAAATTTTTTTTTTATTTTAAGGATGAGCATTTGTACAAGATTATGTGTATATGTATTTATGTGGTAAATAAAAATATATTTATTACATGAATATTTACAAGTAAATTTATTTTAGAATTATTGATTATTATAAAGTATATTTTTATAATAATTAATTTTAAGATAGAAATGCTTTTATTAATTATTTTCCATGAATATATAATCATATATTATTTAAATAATAAATGAAGTGATTTTTAGAATAAATATAATAATTATTTTATTATATGAATTTTTGTACAGATTATTAAGTTAATTATTTTACCTTAATTATTAAGGTTAAATATGAAAGAATAATCAGATATGGAATCCAAACCCTAATTTTGGATTATTGTCAAGGTATTAGAATAATAATATAATATTACTTATATTTTGATTTTTCAGTGCTACGAATATGTACGATATGTCCGTATTGAAAATGGTTGGTCAATTACGGTGTATTTTTGACCAAACCCTAGTAATCATGTTAAACCCTAATTTGAGATCCAAATTAGAGTGTGAGATTGTTTTATAAGTGTATAATATTAATTATATCGTGTATCAAGGTATTAATTAGGTAAACCCTAATTAAAATTCTGGAAACCCTAATTGCTATAATTAGTAACCCTAATTTAAAATTAGAGTTTGAGATTGTTGGTTATTGTATTAATGTAATTAATTCACAAGTATTATGATTACAATTATTTAATTTAGAAACCCTAAATTATTAAACCCTAATTTAGTAATTGGAACCCTAATTGTAATTTGGTAACCCTAATTACTGAAAGAGTAAACCCTAATTGCTAAATTAGCAAAGTTAACCATAATTATTTGATCCAAACTCTAATGTCCATGTGTTAGATAATTACAAACTTACTTTAATTAACAAAGTTATTATTTTCAAAATTTTAGAAACTAAAATTTAGTTATATTATTATTTTTGTAATAAACCCTAATTGCTAAATCCTAAATTTGGAAATTTTTGAAATCCTAGTTGCTAAATCTTTTAGGGTTAAATGTTAAACCCTAAACACTAAAATATCTAAACCCTAAACCCTAAGGAAATTTTCTAGAAATTTAAGGAAAAGACAAAAATGTCCCTCCTATATAATTGAAGCTACAAACTAGGTTTTGACAATAGGTTGGAGTTGTTAACCAACCCCAACCACTCCATGTGACAAAATGGCTAGCAAACAAGCTCCAAATCTCAGCATTCATGCACCATGATGGTCTATAAATAGATTGAAGAGAGAGAAAATCATTTTGTTCACAAAATTTGGCACAAAAACTAGTTTAAAAATTATTTTAAATTCTAAAAATTAGTTTTTAATTATTTTAAATATATTTCATAAATATTTAATATTTTTGGGAATATTAAAAGTAATTAATTTATTTAATTATAATATTAAATAAATTATTTAAAAATGATTTTAATATTTGAAAATTCATTTAAAATTATATTATGATATAAGAAAATAATTTAAGTTATTTTTGATTACTTTTAATATTATTTGATAATTTTCATTAATAAATTAATATTAATGATAATTAAGTTATTTATTAAATGAATTAAATAAATGAATTAAAAATGATTTTATTATATTAAAAATCATTTTAAATAATAATAAGGTATTTAAAAATATTTTAAGTTATAAAATATAACTTTTAATATTTAAAGGTAAATTTCATTAATTAATTATGATTAATGATAATAAAGTTATTTAATAATTATATTAAATAATTTAGTTTAAAAATGATATTATTATTATAATAATTATTTTAAATAAAAATAAAGTGTTTAAAGATATTTTAAGTTATAAAATATAACTTTTAATATTTAAAGAATAATTTCTTTAATAATTTAATATTAATGATTATTAAATTATTATTAACGATATTAAATTTATTTAATAATTATATTAAATAAATAGTTTAAAAATGGTTTTATTTATTTAAAAATCATTTAAAAAGGATATTAATGATTTAAAAATATTTTAAGTTA
Source organism: Panax japonicus (assembly GCA_020205505.1). Lineage (NCBI taxonomy): Eukaryota > Viridiplantae > Streptophyta > Magnoliopsida > Apiales > Araliaceae > Panax > Panax japonicus. The sequence goes on from CM035094.1 coordinate 47,769,141, forward strand.
TAATTAATGACTTTTAATATTTGGATAAATAATTCATTAATATTTACATATTAATGGTAATTATTTAATGATGATTTTAAATGTTTTAAAAATCATTTAAGGGTATTATAAATACTTTAAAAATATTTTGAGTTATTATACATAACTTTAATATTTTGGCTATCGTTTCATTAATAGTTTAATATTAATTAAATATTAATGATAATAGAATTGTTTGATATTTAAATCATTTAATAATGATTCTGATATTTCAAAAATTATGATAAATGATAATAATTATTTAATAATTATTATAAGAACATGAAAAATAGTGCGGCTGATGTTTAAGTTATCCAAAGGATATTGAACTACGGATTAGAGTCTTAGACTCGATATTTAACCGATAAAGCTGTCGGTAGACCGACATAGATCAGAAATTGATCTGGACTTAGATAAATTGGTTAATTAACTGTTTATTTGTGATTCAATGGTTATCAAGGTTGTATGACAATGTGATTAGGAAGGTGTTGATGTTTGATTATGAGTCAACGATTGTTGAACATGTGTGATAATGTGAATAGGGAATGTGCTGACTGCAATAGGCAGTGTTATGTGTACGTTATGTTGTACTAATCAGTAAAATAATCTGATTAATGTTAGGTGATTTCATAAAAGATAAAACTAAGTTGCAAAGTGTAAGCAGCACATCAGGCAAGTATCCTAACTTTGCATTTTCTTTATGCAATGGACAGAAGTAAGAGTTCAGAATTATTGTTATTATTATACAGATTGTTAAACTTATATTATATAAACCCTTTGATTATCAACATGTTAATATATGATAATTCGAATATATATTTTGTTCGTTAATTTCTAGAAATGATTATACAAGTGTCCCAACTTGGATAATCATTGTACTCAATCGCATGTTGATATACCTTTGATATACATATATGTTGAATTATATAAGACATTTATTATGAAAACCCGACAGGTATGAACATCCCGATAATGGAAAAATTTTATGCGCCCAAGGCGGACAGAGTGAACGATAACATCGTTCTTATACATGTAGTATTGATCAATACAGGGTACAACGGGGCTGATCACCCTCCGTGCCCGTAAGACATGACGGTTTACAGATGAATTTTTGTTCAAACCTTTTCGAAAATGAAAACAATGTTCATAGTATGTCACAGAAACCCCATGTATAGTCAATACGTAGTTTCAAAAATTTGAAAGAGGGTTGTTATGTTATTATTATTGGTACAGATTACTTCACAACTACTGACTAGTTGTAGAAGAATATTATAAAGAAAACATTTAAATTCTTTCAGCCTATATATATATAATACTTGCTGGGCACTCAAATGCTCATCCTTGCTTAATTTAAATGTTTTCAGTTAAGTGTGAAGGATCAGAAGGATCTGTCAAGAACAAGGGAAAAGGAAAAGTTGCTGAATGACTTTTTATGCTACTGTTTGTAATAGTTTTAGATTATGAAGACTATGATATATATATTTATATATGTTAGGACATGTAATGAATGTTTAAAGGTTACGTACCTGGGAGAAAGACTCTGATGTATTTATAAATTTAAGTTTAAGTTTTATATTATTTTTATTATTATTAGTAGTATTCCGCTCATAGAAATGGTATCGTGAAGTACCGAGTTCGGGTTTCAAGTATCCGGGTTCGGGGACTTTACAGGATGGTATCAGAGCTATAGGGTTAGAAACCTTAGGTGGGTTAGACCTTAGGCTATAACCTTAGAACAGAGGGAAACGTTGAAAATATAAATAACTCATATAGAGTTTAAATAAAGATGAATTGGATAAATTCATCGTCAAACAAACTAAAAGATAACTTATATGAAACCTTTATGTGTTATGTGTATATATTATATGCTAATCAGGATAATTACTTTGTGTAGATGTCAGGTGAAAAAGAACTAGGATACCCACGGGTCGTAAAGAATGAGCTAATATCGAAGCCAATAGCGGAAATAGAAGCTCACAATGAAACCAACTCGGATGAGGTGGTCATCATAGAAAACATATTACCAGATCCGAAAATAGTGGATTTGACAGATAGTGATTCAGATCCTAAAGCTGAAGCTGATCAAGCATCAATGGAGATGCAGGAATTGAGGAACAAGGTTTCTTCTCTAGAAGGGTTGTGGAAGACAGAAAAACTGCTTAACAGTCAATTGCGTCAAGCGTTAATAGAAACAATGGAAGAGCAGGATAAGCTTCAAATCCAAATCAATCAGATGGGAGCCTCAAGCAACACTTCGTTTGCAGCTCCAAAAGATAAGGGAAAAAGGAAGGTAGAAAACTATGATTTGGGAAAACCTAATAAGAAGAAGGGAAAAAGAAAAATGAATGATCGTGATCCTGATAACAACCAAGGGAACTTTAAACACATAGAAAAGTGTATAAATTGTGACAAGAAGCATGAAGGCGTATGCAGAAAGGGGGAATATGTTTGCTATAATTGCGGACAGAAGGGACATTTCTCTCCTCATTGTCCCAATCCAACTCAATGTGTCTGTTTTAATTGTGGAATAGGAGATCATCAGGCGAGAAGCTGTCCAAGAAAGAAGACTTAGTAAATAGGTAGTATAGTTTATGTTGTGTAAGCGTGTTTAATATTATACGTGTGCTTAGTATGTCTGTGTAATGCATTATTATAAAACTTTTGTACAAGGGGTGATGTAAATCCCGACTTTTGTAGTCACAGTGGGATAACTGATGTTTAAAGCATTATGTACTATGATATGTAAAATATTTTGGAAATCAATGATTGAATATAAATCAAAGTTTGAGTTATGAAACAAGTTTAATACATTAAACTTATACGATAAGGATTAGAATGTAAGGAATAATTTATGATAATACCGTCAAGATGAAAGCAAAACCAAAGGGGCAGAAGAATTTGTCAACAAAGCTGCGAAAGATCAACCGGATAATCGAACGTAGAACGTTAAAGACTTCAAGGCGGTCCTACCGCCAGAATTCAAAGGTACGACTGACCCTGTAGAAGCCCAAACTTGGATTAAGGAAATTGAGAAGGCGTTTATAATAGCTAGGGTAGCTGAGGGGCAAAAGACCTCTTTTGCCACCTACATGATGAAGGGTGAGGCAAATTTCTGGTGGAAAGCGAATCAGATGAGGGCAGGAGCAGGTGTGATAACATGGGATAGATTTAAGACCTTATTTTTCGAAAATTATTTTTCAGCCAGTATGCAGTCTAGAATGGAGGTAAAATTTCTGGAGTTGAAGCAAGGGGATATGTCAGTGGCAGAATATGCCGCAAAATTCAATGAGTTAGCTAGGTTTGCTCCGCATCAAGTCGATACGGAGGCTAGGAAGGCGAGGGGATTTGAGCTGAGATTAAAACCTTGGCTCTATAACAAGGTGGCAGTGTTGCAGATTCCAACATTTGCATCACTTTTGGAGAAGGCGATAATTGCAGAGGAGGGAAGTGAGGCTATGAGCCTTTACAATAAGGAGGAGAAGAAGAAGGGCAAGGTCGAGGGAGCTGAAAAGGTGAGGACTAATAGTGGAAGCAGGATTGTTGATGGAAAAAGGAAGGGGAACTATTTTGGAAACGTACAGGTGAAGCAAGAAGGAATTAAGAAGCAAGGGATTCAGTGTAAAACGTGTGGAAAGAACCACTCCGGAGAATGTTTAAAAGGAAAATTTGTCTGTTATAAATGCGGGCAGGAGGGCCATATCTCTCCCAACTGCCCAAATCCTAGAATGAACAGTGGTTGTTTTATTTGTGGATCATTGGAGCATAGGGTTAAGGATTGTCCGAACAGGAGGGTAGAGGCAGGTAGTGTGAATACTGGTAAGAATAGTGGTACGTTAACAATGGCAGGACCGACATCATCGAACAAACCAACAAAGTAAACATCAAGGGTCTTCAACATGACGGTTCAAGACACAGTGGCAGCCGGCAATGCAGTTCCAGGTAATATTCGAATAACTTTTATTTGCGTAATTAGAATTTTTCTATTTATAGTAAATTGTTTTATAAAGAAATTTTGAGGGAGGAATTTGAGTTCTTTTAGAAATCAAATTTCCGTTTAATCAGAAAGACAAGCTTAATGTGATTAGTTAAAGATCAGTTCAATCAAAGTTGATTGAGATCTACTTGCTGAAGATTATGTATGTTATGTACCCAGTTATGTGTAGGTTTTAAGTGGTGATTCCGGGGACGGAATGCTTATAAGGGAGGGTGAATGTGACAACCCGATATTTTCTATATAAATAAATCATAAATTTTGCGTATAAATTTTTTTTTTTTAAGGATGAGGATTTGTACAAGATTATGTGTATATGTATTTATGTGGTAAATAAAAATATATTTATTACATGAATATTTACAAGTAAATTTATTTTAGAATTATTGATTATTATAAAGTATATTTTTATAATAATTAATTTTAAGATAGAAATGCTTTTATTAATTATTTTCCATGAATATATAATCATATATTATTTAAATAATAAATGAAGTGATTTTTAGAATAAATATAATAATTATTTTATTATATGAATTTTTGTACAGATTATTAAGTTAATTATTTTACCTTAATTATTAAGGTTAAATATGAAAGAATAATCAGATATGGAATCCAAACCCTAATTTTGGATTATTGTCAAGGTATTAGAATAATAATATAATATTACTTATATTTTGATTTTTCAGTGCTACGAATATGTACGATATGTCCGTATTGAAAATGGTTGGTCAATTACGGTGTATTTTTGACCAAACCCTAGTAATCATGTTAAACCCTAATTTGAGATCCAAATTAGAGTGTGAGATTGTTTTATAAGTGTATAATATTAATTATATCGTGTATCAAGGTATTAATTAGGTAAACCCTAATTAAAATTCTGGAAACCCTAATTGCTATAATTAGTAACCCTAATTTAAAATTAGAGTTTGAGATTGTTGGTTATTGTATTAATGTAATTAATTCACAAGTATTATGATTACAATTATTTAATTTAGAAACCCTAAATTATTAAACCCTAATTTAGTAATTGGAACCCTAATTGTAATTTGGTAACCCTAATTACTGAAAGAGTAAACCCTAATTGCTAAATTAGCAAAGTTAACCATAATTATTTGATCCAAACTCTAATGTCCATGTGTTAGATAATTACAAACTTACTTTAATTAACAAAGTTATTATTTTCAAAATTTTAGAAACTAAAATTTAGTTATATTATTATTTTTGTAATAAACCCTAATTGCTAAATCCTAAATTTGGAAATTTTTGAAATCCTAGTTGCTAAATCTTTTAGGGTTAAATGTTAAACCCTAAACACTAAAATATCTAAACCCTAAACCCTAAGGAAATTTTCTAGAAATTTAAGGAAAAGACAAAAATGTCCCTCTTATATAATTGAAGTTACAAACTAGGTTTTGACAATAGGTTGGAGTTGTTAACCAACCCCAACCACTCCATGTGACAAAATGGCCAGCAAACAAGCTCCAAATCTCAGCATTCATGCACAATGATGGTCTATAAATAGATTGAAGAGAGAGAAAATCATTTTGTTCACAAAATTTGGCACAAAAATTTACTAAACTATCTCAAGCCTCTCACCTCCAAAATTATCTAGCATTTCAGTCCCTTAGATCAGCCCCACGAAGTCCCATAACAGATCGGAAGTCAAAAATCAGAAAAATCAAAGATTGGATCAAAGAAAGGTATAAAATCTCAAAAATTAGAAATCATTCGATTCCATGTTAATTGTTGAAATTGATTATTTAAAGTGGTGTAATAGGGAGTTTATTAATGTTCTGGGTTGTTAAATTCATGACCCATAACATCAAAGTGCTCAGAATCAAAGTTTTTCCAACTTTTAAAAAAACCGAAATCTGTTATTTTTAGGCAAATGTCAGGCCTTATATCTCTGTGATTATTTAGTTTTTTTGGTGTTTGTAAGTTGTTATATGTAGTATGTAATATTCTATTTAAGGTGCAAAAAGAATAAAGTTCATATCGCTTATATATTGGGAGTTATTCATGGTCAAAACCCGTTGACCAAAACTGTGAAATTACCGAACCCAGAATTTTTATGAACAATTTCCGTGGTGAACTTTGACCGGCTAGTTCCTATTAGATCCGTTTTTGTTATATGTATGTTAAGTGTTATAGTTGTAGTCCTACATTATTTCTACACACTGGAAGTGATAGAGCACAAAAACGTTACACGGATTGCAAGTTATAGAGGTCCAAAGTAGGCACCTCGAACTGTTTTTCGTGAAGAACAGTTTTGTCAGATAGTTTGGAGGCTTATATCTCCCAGATCTGTTGTTTTTAATTCATGATGTTTGTTGATAATTGTATTGTTACATGCGTACTACAAGATGTATGTGTTAGATCGCCTAGAAACATTACGTACAGAAAGTTATTCATGGTCAAACCCACCCCCTAGCACACTAGTTTATGTTTCTGGAAATCCTCAAGAACACCTATAGCGACAGAAAGTGTCGCTATAGCCCTTTAGCGACAGTTTTATTAATAATTTTCAGAAATTAATTAATAAATAGAAAAAAATAGTTTTTAATTATTAAAAATACAAAATAAATTATTAAAAATTATTTTAAATTCTAAAAATTAGTTTTTAATTATTTTAAATATATTTCATAAATATTTAATATTTTTGGGAATATTAAAAGTAATTAATTTATTTAATTATAATATTAAATAAATTATTTAAAAATGATTTTAATATTTGAAAAATCATTTAAAATTATATTATGATATAAGAAAATAATTTAAGTTATTTTTGATAACTTTTAATATTATTTGATAATTTTCATTAATAAATTAATATTAATGATAATTAAGTTATTTATTAAATGAATTAAATAAATGAATTAAAAGTGATTTTATTATATTAAAAATCATTTTAAATAATAATAAGGTATTTAAAAATATTTTAAGTTATAAAATATAACTTTTAATATTTAAAGGTAAATTTCATTAATTAATTATGATTAATGATAATAAAGTTATTTAATAATTATATTAAATAATTTAGTTTAAAAATGATTTTATTATTATAATAATCATTTTAAATAAAAATAAAGTGTTTAAAGATATTTTAAGTTATAAAATATAACTTTTAATATTTAAAGGATAATTTCTTTAATAATTTAATATTAATGATTATTAAATTATTATTAATGATATTAAATTTATTTAATAATTATATTAAATAAATAGTTTTAAAATGGTTTTATTTATTTAAAAATCATTTAAAAAGGATATTAATGATTTAAAAATATTTTAAGTTATAATTAATGACTTTTAATATTTGGATAAATAATTCATTAATATTTACATATTAATGGTAATTATTTAATGATGATTTTAAATGTTTCAAAAATCGTTTAAGGGTATTATAAATACTTTAAAAATATTTTGAGTTATTATACATAACTTTAATATTTTGGCAATGGTTTCATTAATAGTTTAATATTAATTAAATATTAATGATAATAGAATTGTTTGATATTTAAATCATTTAATAATGATTCTGATATTTCAAAAATTATGATAAATGATAATAATTATTTAATAATTATTATAAGGCCATGAAAAATAGTGCGACTGATGTTTAAGTAATCCAAAGGATATTGAACTACGGATTAGAGTCTTAGACTCGATATTTAACCGATAAAGCTGTCGGTAGACCGACATAGATCAGAAATTGATCTGGACTTATATAAATTGGTTAATTAACTGTTTATTTGTGATTCAATGGTTATCAAGGTTGTATGACAATGTGATTAGGAAGGTGTTGATGTTTGATTATGAGTCAACGATTGTTGAACATGTGTGATAATGTGAATAGTGAATGTGCTGACTGCAATAGGCAGTGTTATGTGTACGTTATGTTGTACTAATCAGTAAAATAATCTTATTAATGTTAGGTGATTTCATAAAAGATAAAACTAAGTTGCAAAGTGTAAGCAGCACATCAGGCAAGTATCCTAACTTTGCATTTTCTTTATGCAATGGACAGAAGTGAGAAGTTCAGAATTATTGTTATTATTGTACAAATTGTTAAACTTATATTATATAAACCCTTTGATTATCAACATGTTAGTATATGATAATTCGAATATATATTCTGTTCGTTAATTTCTAGAAATGATTGTACAAGTGTCCCAACTTGGATAATCATTGTATTCAATCGCATGTTGATATACCTTTGATATACATATATGTTGAATTATATAAGACCTTTGTTATGAAAACCCGACAGGTATGAACATCCCGATAATGGGAAAATTTTTATGCGCCCAAGGCGGACAGAGTGAACGATAACATCGTTCTTATACATGTAGTATTGATCAATACAGGGTACAACGGGGCTGATCACCCTCCGTGCCCGTATGTCATGACGGTTTACAAATGAATTTATGTTCAAACCTTTTCGAAAATGAAAACAATGTTCATAGTATGTCACAGAAACCCCATGTATAGTCAATACGTAGTTTTAAAAATTTGAAAGAGGGTTGTTATGTTATTATTATTGGTACAGATTACTTCACAACTACTGACTAGTTGTAGAAGAATATTATAAAGAAAACATTTAAATTCTTTCAGCCTATATATATATAATACTTGCTGGGCACTCAAATGCTCATCCTTGCTTAATTTAAATGTTTTCAGTTAAGTGTGAAGGATCAGAAGGATCTGTCAAGAACAAGGGAAAAGGGAAAGTTGCTGAATGACTTTTTATGCTACTGTTTGTAATAGTTTTAGATTATGAAGACTATGATATATATATATATATTTATATATGTTAGGACATGTAATGAATGTTTAAAGGTTACATACCTGGGAGAACGACTCTGATGTATTTATAAATTTAAGTTTAAGTTTTATATTATTGTTATTATTATTAGTAGTATTCCGCTCATAGAAATGGTATCGTGAAGTACCGAGCTCGGGTTTCAAGTATCCGGGTTCGGGGACTTTACAAAGACTCCCTATGAACTGTGAAAAGGAAGAAAGTCAAGTGTCAGCTACTTTCATGTATTCAGCCGTGCATGCTACATTCTCAACAATAAAAGCAGTACTTGACAAAGTTTCAACCCAAGTCAGACGAAGGAATATTTCTTGGATATGCCACGGACAATAAAACCTATAAAGTGTTCAACAAGAAGACACTGAGTGTTGAAGTCTCGATTCACATCATCTTTGATGAAACCGACTTGGATAAAATAGTGCCTCAAGACACTACGACCGATAGTTCAGACACTACGAACGTAGTACCAGATAGTGAAATCGTTGAGCAAGGAAATGAGATCGTAGAGAAGCCTATGTCAGACAACGAAACTCCACACCAAGAAGAAGAAATAGATCTTGAAGGCCTAAGACAAGAAGGCGTCAGGACAGATGTTCCAATAGGAAACAGATGGGCAAGAGATCACACTCAAGATCTAATCATTGGAGATCCGAGTTCAAGAGTCAAAACAAGAGCTGCCACCCAGAATGAATGTTTTTATCTAAGCTTCCTGTCATAAATGGAACCAAAGAAGATAGAGGATGCTATGGAAGCCTCGAGCTGGATAAAAGCCATACAGGAAGAACTCAACCAATTTGAAAGAAGCAAAGTATGGAGATTGGTACCAAGACCAAAGAGTCATCCTATCAGTGGAACCAAGTGGGTCTTCAGAAATAAAATAGATGAAGATGGAGTAATAACCAGGAATAAGGCAAGACTAGTGGCCAAGGGCTACTATCAGGAAGAAGGCATTGACTATGATGAGACATTTGCACCTGTTGCCAGACTAGAAGCCATCAGAATATTCCTTGCCTTTGCTGCTCACATGAAATTCAAGGTCTTTCAGATGGATGTCATAAGTGTATTCCTGAATGGTGAACTTTAAGAAGAAGTCTATGTAGAGAAACCTCCAGGTTTCATCAATCCATTTCTTTCTAATTATGTTTATAGATTAGACAAAGGCTTATATGTTCTTAAACAAGCACTTAGAGCATGGTATGAAACACTAACTAACTTTTTTATTGAAAATGGGTTCACTAGAGGTAGATTTGATACCATAGTATTCCTTAGAAAACATAAAGACAAAGTCTTATTCGTTCAAATATATGTTTATGATATTATTTTTGGTTCTACTGATGAAAAGCTATGTAAGAGATTCTCCAAGCTTATGCAGAGCAAGTTTGAAATGAACATGATGGGTGAGCTGAACTTCTTCCTTGGATTGCAAGTAAAGCAGACTGATGAAGGAATATTCATAAACCAAGCCAAGTACATTAAAGACTTACTTAAGAAGTATGGCATGGAAGCTGCCTCTCCCATAAAAACCCCAATTGCTCCTACAACCAAGCTTGACAAAGATGAAAAAGGTAAAAGTATTGATATAACTCAATACAGAGGTATGATAGGCTATCTTTTATATCTAACTGCCAGTAGACCAGATATAATGTTTGCAACATGTATTTGTGCTAGATTTTAGGCTAACCCTAAAGAATCACATTTAACTTCTATAAAGAGGATTTTCAGGTATCTCAAGGGTACACCTCACTTGGGGCTTTGGTATCCCAAGGAGTCCTCATTTGAGCTAGCAGGATACACAGATGCTAATTTTTCAGGCTGCAGAATAGATAGAAAAATTACAAGTGGCTCCTATCAATTGCTAGGAAACAGACGTGTGTATTGGTTTAGCAAGAAGCAAAACTCAGTATCAACTTCAACTGCACAAGCTGAATATATTGCTACTAGCAGTTACTGTGCTCAGATCCTATGGATAAAAAATTAGCTAGCAAATTATGGGTTTGAATTCAAATCCATACCTATTCACTGTGATAACACAAGTGCCATAGCAATAACTCATAATCCTGTCATGCATTCTAGAACTAAGCATATAGAAATAAGGTATCACTTCATTAGGAATCATGTGCAAATTGGAACTATATCTTTACAATATATCCCTACTAAAAATCAACTTGTTGATGTCTTTACAAAGCCTCTAGATGAATCCAGGTTTAACAAGTTAATAAGTGAGCTATAAATGCTTAATTTACAACCATGAAATATATGTTCTAGTGTGTGCTAACCATACAGATATAAAGGCTATGATTGAAATCAGTAGACATAATCAGGGGAAGTCCACGATCGCAGAGCTGCAATAGCTTAGACCTAACGATCGTAGTGCAGACTCAACGATGGCAGAAGCCCCATCAACAAAACAAGGGAGCATCCTGTGATGAGAAAGTTCAAAACAAAGCAATCCCACTGATAAGTGCCTCAGGAACAAACCTAACCCTTGATTCACTCTTAAGAGGTTGACCCTTCCTGAGTTACCTTAAAAGATTGCTAAGTCAAAAACTCATCACAAGGATCCGGACAGACTCGACGATCGTAGTTCAAACACGATGATTACTGAGCAGACTCGATGATCATAGTTCAGTCTCGACGATCATAGTTCAAACACAATGATTGCTGAGCAGACCCGACGATCGTAGTTCAGACTCGACGATTATTGAGCAGATATGACGAATACAAAGCAGACTCAACAAACACAAAGGTCACCTCAACGATCTTAGTCCTACCTAAGGTACACTTTAGCTCAGAAGGAGCTAAGGGCAAATTAGTACAATCCTCCTCAGTCAAATTCGTAGAGCCAAGAAGAATTTAACACCTGCCCCACTAAACACAAAATGGAGAGAGGGAAGTTGCAAGTATAGTTTGAAAATGCCTTTTTGAAATCAGAAGTTCAAAAAGAATATCTCTCTCTTCTCTCTCTACAAAGCTGAAACCCTAACCCTTAAAAATGTTCAAACAACCATACTCCTTACAAAGAAATCAATGGCAGCCTCCAACATTGTCTCTGGCTACAGTCTATGCTTCGATGAGTTCAAAACCGCTGAACCCAAATTTCACAAGATTCTGACATTGATAAAGAAGGCAGGTCTCAAAGACGCTCTGGGTACGAGCACCTGGATCTACCCGAAACTGATAAAGGAGTTTTATAAGAATGGGATATTCAAATATAATGTTATCACCACGAGGGTCAAGGACGTAGAAATCAAACTCAGAACTAAGGATATCAACCTAGCCTTAGGCTTCAAAAATTAGGGGTTTCTGATTATAAATGGCATTGATTTTTATGAAGGTCTCTAGAAGATGCATCACAAGAAATTCCCCATTGTCAAGGGATTCAAGAAAAAAGAGTATCCTCAAAGGTACGAATTTTGGTCGATATTATTGGGAAGTGAATATGTTGCAAAAACTCTGGCCACGACTCTATAAATGAGGTGCAACTCAAGATCATTACTTCCATAAGTTGTGGAATATAACTCAATTATGGAGCTGTACTGCTTGAATGGATTGGGAAATGGATCACCAGCTCGAAGAAGACAAAGAGCTCTCAAAAGATGCTCTACGGGCGATTTGTAAGTATCATCCTACAGTCTGCTTTGGGTGATAAAATTGGGAAAAATGAAGGAGAGTCCATCAATCCTAACCAAAGGATAACTCAATAGCTGTTTGAGAACTAGAAAAGGAACCCACCTAAGAATGTACGGATGATATCAGAATCCAGTTGAAGAACAGGTGATATAAAGGAATTAGGGATTCCAGAAAATATGTCAGTCGTCAAAGAGACTAAAGAAGAAGAGGAAGAGATCAACAAGGGAGACATCACTTGTAAGACCCCAACTTATTATAAATAAAATTAAATTTTCCTTTATTCATTATTCTAAATTAATAAGGGTTAATTTGATATAATGCTTTGGTTATGGGTGAAATGTGCAAATTTTTGTAAAATAAACAAGTGGTTATAAAATAATCATTGTTATCGGGGAATATTCGTTTGGTCGTGGAATATTCTTTTTGTCGGGAATATTCGTACGACGGCGCAGTCAATTGTGGGCCCCATAACAGAATAACGGTCGGATGAAGAAAACGACAAATTTGAGTTTTTATAAATAACGGCATAATTTTTACCGTTAACACTGTTGGGTTACCTGGTGGTTAAAATACAGTAATACGTGTTGTTGCACAGTAGCACAAGGTATTGCACAGTATTTTGAATTATTGATTCTTACGTAAGAAGGCACTACTCAATAATTGCTACAGGAGTTACTGTTCAATATTTTATTTTATTGATTCAATAATTGCTGCGTTGATATTTTATATTATTATTGTTTCAATAATTGTCACTGCACAATATTTTCCATTATCAGATCAATAATTCATATTATTTGAATAATATTATCAGATAACATTATTGGCAATGTCTAGAAAGTTCTGTCTAAGGAGAGGTTTGGTCACCTAATTGCGCACCAGTAAGGAGAAATCCTTATTGGAAAGCCCCCTCTTTCCTGGGAACGGCCTGGTTGTCATAATTGTGATTCTGTAATATTATTTATAAATAATTAATTATTGATTTATATGATAAGGAAATATTTATTTGATGTAGATATAAATGATGGATTTATTTATTTTATGTGGTTATAAATGAAGGAATTTTAGCATAAAATAATTGTTGAAAGTTTGGCATATTTTGTGGAATTATAATTTCTGATAAAATATTCATTCATATATAATATTATTATAATTGTTTAATAATAATATTATTATAATATATACGCATATGGTTAATATTCGAATACTTTGTTGTAACATTATTTGGTGGATTGGGTTGGTGGAAATGGTTGGTGTAAATGAAAAATGCGTGCATGCGAATTCTTGATTCTCAATTTGCATTATTGGAGTATTGTTCTTTTTTTTCAAAGATGACTCATACATGCCTTGTTTTTTTTCAAAGCTAGGTTGCTTTTCTTTCTTGCCTGCAAGTTGGTTTCAAAGGGTGCCCCCACCTATATTGAAATTTGGATGATTAACATTGAAAAATTTGGCTGGTAAGGAAAATTAGGCATTTTAGTTGATTTTTCTCCTTTCGTTTTGCACTATAAAAGGAGGGCAACCCTCCATCCTAAAATCACACCATTTCTAAATTCAGAAGTTATTATTCTAGAGTGTTGTGAGTATTTTTCTTGAGTATAGGAATATTTTGAGCATAGTTTTTCTGCAAGATTTTCTCAGAATAATATCCGATATTTCAGTCAAATCCAATTTCTACTAAGGTAAAGGATATTATTTTATTGCAATACTCATGAGAAATATTATTTCCTTTCACACTCCATATTGTGTAAGCGATATTATTTCATCTCGTATTCTTGAATTTGAACCTACTATGGTAAGTATTGCTTCTATAATTCCTGAAATGATTAGAAATTTTGCTTCATCTAATATCATTTCATTGGAATATTGGTCTGAACTTTTTATCAAATTTGGAACTTGTCATTACTGGTACTGTTCACTGGTACTATTCACTGGTACTGTTCATGGGTACTGTTCACAGGTACTGTTCACGGGTACTGTTCATGGGTACTGTTCAAAAAAAAATATTTTTTTTTCTTCCAAATTATCTGTTGTGACCCTTATTCTTAAAGTTTAATCCATGTTTTGATTTTTCATCATCCTCAGTTCTAAATGGTGATATAAATGAATATCTTTGGCCTGTAGTGCAAAGATAAATGATTACTAATGAATATCTTTGGCCCGTAGTGCAAAGATGAACAGGTGTTGAGATGAACATGACCAACTGGTGATATAAATGAATATCTTTGGCCTGTAGTGCAAAGATGATTAAAGATGTATATTGATTGTTGTTACAGGGATAAAATATTGATGATGGACTCTTAAATATTAGAAGACAGTAGAATTCATCCTCTACGTGACTCTTCTAATGGATTACTGTTTCCGCTGTACTTGTTGATCTAAAATTTATTGTCTATTGTATTCTATCAGATTTTTCCCTGTTGAAGACTAACAATAATTTGTTGTATATTATCTTAGTCATGATATTCTTTACTGGGCTAGTTGAGCTCACCCTTTTCCTTTTTGTTCCATTTTTTCTTCTCAGGAGGTGAGAACATAGCAAGATCGAGTCGGGGTATGGAGTGAGATTTCTAGGAAGATGTTTTAGTAGTCCTCACTATTTCTGTAAAATAGTGTTTGAATAATTGTAATGAGTACTTATTTGCGTGTGGATATTGTCTAGAAGACAATATTTGTATTTAAACTCACAGCATGTATTATCGTATTTCACACGACATTTATATTATTGAAGTTGTAGTTTGCTTTATGTGCCATGTATTTGGCGACTCAGAATGAGTGTTGTATATCTGTTTTGGGGGCGTCACAGTTGGTATCAGAGCTTAGGGATATGGTCTCTGGCGGAGATCGGGGAATAGAACTAGGAGGGGAGAGATGAGTAAATCCTTTGTTAGTGTGTCCTACTAAGCTTATTTGTTAGGTTGGTCATAATATAGGGATATTATGTGATATGTTTAATTAACCCTTGTTTTATGGCAGTATTTAAGAATGGCTGCTGAGAACGTTAACAATGGAGTGTACGAGACTGTGGAGCAACCTTTAGTCACAAACCAGGAGAACGTGCAACAGGAAGACAATATTCCTCCTGTAAACAACACTACCGAACAATCGATGAACGATGGAATGTTTAGGAGCTTTTTGTAGTTCATGCAAAATCAGACGAGGGAGACTCATGTACAAAATACGGGTGGAAATGATAGCAACACGCAGTCTGTCACAGCCAAGCAGTTCAAGGAATTGGGACCACCAGATTTCCATGGAAAGCCAGATCCGATCAAGGCAGAAACTTGGGTCAAGCAAATTACCAAGATATTCGATGTCTTGGGATGCACGGAGGAACAGAAGGTTCCATTCGCTACCTTTATGTTTCGTGGAGAAGTAGATTACTGGTGGGAATCTGTGAAGCGTACCCAGCCAGATGCACTCAACATGTCCTGGGAAAGATTTCAGAAACTGTTCAATGACAAGTACTTTCCAGAAAGTATTCGTCATATGAAGGAAGTAGAGTTTATTAGACTCGAACAAAACAACATGAAGGTGTCTCAGTACGAGGCAAAGTTCGCAGAGTTATCCAGGTTTGCACCTCATTTGGTGGAGAATGAGGAACGAATGACGCGTATGTTTCTTAGAGGTCTAAAACCCGAGATTCGTCAATATCTTATCTCTCATAAATTTTCTCTGTATTCAGATGTTGTCAATAGGGCTCAGTTATTAGAGCGAGATAGTGAGTATACTATACCGAGGGACCACAACTAGGGTCATATCAGTGACAGCAGTCATCAGAACGATGATAACCAGCGAGGAAGGAAGAATACGGACAAAGGCGGTAACCACTCAGGTGGTAATCGTGGCCATGATAATAGAAGAGGTGACCCTAGTGGAAATTTCAGAAAAAGAAGATTCAACAATGACGAGAAGACATCAGCAGCAACAACAGCACCAACAACAAATTTTAGGGGAGGAGAACGACCGCCAGTTAGATGTTACAAATGCGGGAAGGAGGGACATATCAGCCCAAACTGTCCACAACAATCCAAGGTATGTTACAACTGTGGGAAGGAAGGCCACATCGCTCGAGATTGTACTATAGCAAAACCAAGTTCAGCTGGAGTGGTGATTCCAAGGGCTGTCCCGGATAAGTCAAAATCAGCGGTTCCTGGAAGAGCGTTTGTCGTGACTGGCCAAAACGTGAGGAACCCAAACGAAGTAATCACGGGTAAGCTAATCTTAAATTCTTGCGAAGTTTATACCTTACTAGATACCGGTTCTACCCATTCTTTTATATCTCCTGCTTGTGCTCAACGTTTAAACTTGACTCCAGAGAAATTAGATTTTGATTTATCTGTTGAAACTCCATTGGGTGAAACCTTCGTTACATCTACAGTTTATAAATCTTGCATGATCCAAGTTGGCACTATCACATTACCTGTTGATCTTATCTCTTTAAAGATACTTGCTTTTGATGTGATTTTAGGAATTGATTGGTTAACCACTCATCATGCCAAAATTGATTATTTTCGTAAGGTTGTTAGTTTTCATATTCCTAACCAACCTGTCATACGAATTCAAACCACTAAACCACTAAATTCAGTCACTGTCATATCAAGCCACAAAGCTATTCGTTTATTAAAAAACGGATGTCAAGCTTTCTTAGCCCATGTTATGGATTTGAACAGAGACAAGTCAGATTTGGATAATATTTCTGTTGTTAAAGAATTTCCTGATGTATTTCCCGAAGAACTTCCCGGGCTACCCCCGGAACGTGATGTTGAATTCTTTATTGACCTTGAACCGGGTACAAAACCCATTTCTAAAACCCCATATCGAATGGCTCCTATTGAACTTCAGGAGTTAAAAGTCCAACTACAGGAATTATTAGACATCGGTTTCATTCGTCCTAGTACATCTCTTTGGGGTGCTCCTGTTTTATTCGTAAAGAAGAAAGACGGGAGTATGCGACTTTGTATTGATTACCGAGAATTAAACCATGTCACCATCAAGAATAGGTATCCACTACCTCGCATTGATGACCTGTTTGACCAGTTGCAAGGAGCACAATTCTTTTCAAAGATCGATCTTCGTTCTGGATATCATCAGCTGAAGATTAAAACTGAGGATATTCTAAAGACTGCCTTCAGAACTCGGTACGGGCATTATGAATTCTTAGTGATGTCTTTCAGATTGACTAATGCCCCTGCTGCTTTCATGGATATGATGAACCGTGTATTCAAGGAATATTTGGATCAATTCGTTGTTGTCTTTATTGATGACATCCTCATCTATTCCGAAAGCCGTGAAGATCATGAGCACCATTTGAAGCTAGTACTTAAAAAACTACGTGAACACAAGCTTTATGCCAAGCTGAAGTAATGCGAGTTCTGGCTTGAAGAAGTAGCATTCCTTGGGCACGTGGTGTCGAAACAAGGAGTATCTGTTGACCTGGCGAAGATTAAAGCAATACAAAGTTGGGAGCAACCGAAGTCGGTGACCGAAGTACGTAGCTTTCTGGGCTTAGCTGGTTATTATCGGAGATTCGTGGAAGGATTTTCTCGAATCGCTACTCCATTAACTCAGCTAACTCGGAAAGATACAAAATTCATATGGAGCCAGAAATGTGAGAAGAGTTTCCAAGAGCTCAAGAGGAGACTCATTTCGGCACCTGTTCTGACAATACCATCTGGTTCGGATGGATTTGTTATCTACAGCGATGCTTCTGGCAAGGGGTTAGGATGTGTTCTCATGCAACTTGGGAAAGTCATAGCCTATGCCTCACGACAACTCAAAGAATATGAGAGGAATTATCCTACTCATGATCTGGAGTTGGCAGCAGTCGTATTCGCGTTGAAGATATGGAGACACTACTTGTATGGGGAAAAAGTGGAGATTTATACGGACCATAAAAGCCTCAAATATTTCTTCACCCAAAAAGAACTCAATATGCGACAACGACGTTGGCTTGAGCTGTTAAAAGATTATGATCATACTATTCAATATCATCCTGGAAAAGCGAACGTAGTAGCTGACTCATTGAGTAGAAGATCATATGCACGTACGAGTGCAATATTGTCAACGCAAAGGCCCATTTTATATGACTTACAAAGGATGGAGATAGAGTTAAAGGCTCCAAGTACCCATGTGATGATGGCGAATATACGAGTAGAACCGACTTTAATCGATAAAGTTAAAGCTGCTCAAGCCAAGGACCTAGGGTTGATGCAAATGAAGAAGAAAGTACAAGAAGGTGCTATTCCAGAAGCAAGAATCGATGAAGAAGGAATACTTCGAGTCAACTCTAGACTTTGCGTTCCTAACGATTCTGACTTGAAACATAGAATCATGATGGAGGCACACAACACACCGTTTGCAATCCATCCTGGGAGTACCAAAATGTATCATGATATTCGACATACATTTTGGTGGAACAATATGAAGAGAGAGATCGCGGAATTTATCTCGAGGTGTTTAACTTGTCAACGTGTAAAGGCGGAGCATCAAATGCCAAAAGGTCCATTGCAATCACTTGAGATTCCGGAATGGAAGTGGGAGCACATTACTATGGATTTCGTTACGGGTCTTCCCAAGGTTTCTCAAGGTATAGATGCTATTTGGGGTATTGCACAGTATTTTGAATTATTGATCCTTACGTAAGAAGGCACTACTCAATAGTTGCTACATGAGTTACTGTTCAATATTTTATTTTATTGATTCAATAATTGTTGCGTTGATATTTTATATTATTATTGTTTCAATAATTATCACTGCACAATATTTTCCATTATCAGATCAATAATTCATATTATTTGAATAATATTATCAGATAACATTATTGGAAATATCTAGAAAGTTCTGTCTAAGGAGAGGTTTGGTCACCTAATTGCGCGCCAGTAAGGAGAAATCCTTATTGGAAAGCCCCCTCTTTCCTGGGAACGGCCTGGTTGTCATAATTGTGATTCTGTAATATTATTTATAAATAATTAATTATTGATTTATATGATAAGGAAATATTTATTTGATGTAGATATAAATGATGGATTTATTTATTTTATGTGGTTATAAATGAAGGAATTTTAGCATAAAATAATTGTTGAAAGTTTGGCATATTTTGTGGAATTACAATTTCTGATAAAATATTCATTCATATATAATATTATTATAATTGTTTAATAATAAGATTATTATAATATATACGCATATGGTTAATATTTGAATACTTTGTTGTAACATTATTTGGTGGATTGGGTTGGTGGAAATGGTTGGTGTAAATGAAAAATGCGTGCATGCGAATTCTTGATTCTCAATTTGCATTATTGGAGTATTGTTCTTTTTTTTCAAAGATGACTCATACATGCCTTGTTTTTTTTCAAAGCTAGGTTGCTTTTCTTTCTTGCCTGCAAGTTGGTTTCAAAGGGTGCCCCCACCCATATTGAAATTTGGATGATTAACATTGAAAAATTTGGCTGGTAAGGAAAATTAGGAATTTCAGTTGATTTTTCTCCTTTCGTTTTGCACTATAAAAGGAGGGCAACCCTCCATCCTAAAATCACACCATTTCTAAATTCAGAAGTTATTATTCTAGAGTGTTGTGAGTATTTTTCTTGAGTATAGGAATATTTTGAGCGTAGTTTTTCTGCAAGATTTTCTCAGAATAATATCCGATATTTCAGTCAAATCCAATTTCTACTAAGGTAAAGGATATTATTTTATTGCAATACTCATGAGAAATATTATTTCCTTTCACACTCCATATTGTGTAAGCGATATTATTTCATCTCGTATTCTTGAATTTGAACTTACTATGGTAAGTATTGCTTCTATAATTCCTGAAATGATTAGAAATTTTGCTTCATCTAATATCATTTCATTGGAATATTGGTATGAACTTTTTATCAAATTTGGAACTTGTCATTACTGGTACTGTTCACTGGTACTATTCACGGGTACTGTTCACGGGTACTGTTCACGGGTACTGTTCATGGGTACTGTTCACAGGTACTGTTCACGGGTACTGTTCACGGGTACTGTTCATGGGTACTGTTCAAAAAAAAATATTTTTTTTTCTTCCAAATTATCTGTTGTGACCCTTATTCTTAAAGTTTAATCCATGTTTTGATTTTTCATCATCCTTAGTTCTAAATGGTGATATAAATGAATATCTTTGGCCTGTAGTGCAAAGATAAATGATTACTAATGAATATCTTTGGCCCGTAGTGCAAAGATGAACAGGTGTTGAGATGAACATGACCAACTGGTGATATAAATGAATATCTTTGGCCTGTAGTGCAAAGATGATTAAAGATGTATATTGATTGTTGTTACAGGGATAAAATATTGATGATGGACTCTTAAATATTAGAAGACAGTAGAATTCATCCTCTACGCGACTCTTCTAATGGATTGCTCTTTCCGCTGTACTTGTTGATCTAAAATTTGTTGTCTATTGTATTCTATCAGATTTTTCCCTGTTGAAGACTAACGATAATTTGTTGTATATTATCTTAGTCATGATATTCTTTACTGGGCTAGTTGAGCTCACCCTTTTCCTTTTTGTTCCATTTTTTCTTCTCAGGAGGTGAGAACATAGCAGGATCGAGTCGGGGTATGGAGTGAGATTTCTAGGAAGATGTTTTAGCAGTCCTCACTATTTCTGTAAAATAGTATTTGAATAATTGTAATGAGGACTTATTTGCGTGTGGATATTGTCTAGAAGACAATATTTGTATTTAAACTCACAGTATGTATTGTCGTATTTCACACGACATTTATATTATTGAAGTTATAGTTTACTTTATGTACCATGTATTTGGCGACTCAGAATGGGTGTTGTATACCTGTTTTGGGGGCGTCACATCACTGCCCTTGTCAGAAAAAGCAAGGGCAAGAGAAAACTGAAGACTAGAATGGCAGAAGAACCTCAAAGGTCTACCACTGACATGCTTGTAGAGTCCTCTGACATTGAGACTCTGAGGATTCTAAGATAAAAAGAACAGCAGGCTGAGGTAGATGAAGACAGAGCCACTATATCACAGCTGCTGAAGAACAAACTCAGTCACAAGTGCAAGAGGCCATCTGTCTTTTCGATCGTAGAGACCAGACAGAACACCTCGAGCAAGGAAGCTGCTGCACTAGATATTCTGACTGATCAACAGGACAGAGGTAAAGCTCAAGGAAGTCCTGAGGCTGTGGCTTAACCGAGAAAACCAAGACAAAAATTGGTTAAGAAGTATATCCTTATCAATGAAGGAGTACTCAAAGAAGAAGACAAAAAGATGGCTGCTGAAAAGGAACTATCCAAAGAAAGACAAAAGGATATAGCTCAAGCTGAGGGGCAGATACCTGAAGTTCTCACCATAGAAAATGCTTCAGCTGAGGAGGAGCTACCAGTCCTACAGATGGATGATCATGTTGTGGGGGGAATCTCAAGATATCTCCATGACTGAAGAAGCTGCTCCTACAGAAAATAAGGGAAAGCCTGAGCAAGAAAATCAAAAGGAAGTCATTGACATAGTGGAATCCTCAAAAGGAGATAAAGAAGAAGAGGAAGACAAAGATGATAATGAACTTGAGATCACAGGTGTGGGCCATGATGGGTATAGGAGTTATCTTTAAAATTAGCTGTTCTCCTATCTTCCCATGATCCTATCATCAAGATCAAATTCTAAACTCCTAGAGTCACATGTTTTGGAGCTTCAAAGAATATCTAGCCATCTCTGTGCTAGCTCATGGATTTCTAGGCAACTTTAACTTTGCCAAAAAGCTGATCAGAAATGGTCTCTCCTCAAGAATGGTGCATGAGGTATTAACTATCCCAATCCTTTTTAGAGTGAATCACTATCCACTATCTTTTTCCAGCCAATTCTATGAACTTCCAAGATGGTTGGAAGTAGTTCTAAATCCACCAAGTCAATCACCAGTTACAGAATTCCAAAATTTTGTAATTGACGAGCCAAATGTGCCTAACATTATATTGATCCCAACTCCCATCATCTCTACGATTGATGACCCTAGCCCCATCGTAGAGTCCCAAGCTCAAATCGTAGAGCCACCCTCTTCAGACATCCAAACAAAGTCCCCTCCATCAGATATTTCCTCTTCATCCACCAAAGAATACTTCAACCTTGATCTTTCCCTCTATTCCTTGTAAGATCAATACAAGAAAACATCCCCTCCTTTAAACAACCCACAACTCAGTGAACTACTTTCAGATCTACCCACCAAAGATGAGTTGGCAAAAGTGTCCAAGAAAGTGATCAAGGACATCGATGATAGCCTTGAAGCTCACTCAGAACTCATTCATCTTAGACTGATAAAAATGATCAGCGCTGCAAATTATCTCCCAAGCACTCTAAACTCTGAGCTTACAAAGAAGCTGAGTGAGATCATCAAAGAAATGGATAAGAGCATAAAGGACATGGATGACATTCACTTTCTAGCAGTTAAAGGACACAGAGATGTAGTTCTTGCCTTACAAACAGCTTAAAATGCCCAGAATAAACTTATGTTGGAAAGTATAATTAATTTGCAAATTGCCGTAAAAGAATTCCAATAATTCTATGTCACCCAAGGATAGCAGACTGACAATGTTCTAACCGTCCTCCGAAAAAGGGAAGCTCGATCTGACACCCTGATCAAGGAAAATCGAGAGGACATTGCCCAAATCCAAAGCAACCTCAACAAGCTCGTTCAAGGAGTGACTCGCCTTTTCAAAAACATTCAAACCCTTAATGCTGACATAAAGGGGGAGAATGAAAGGAAAGGAGATCAAGGCAAGGACAAGGGCAAAGGCAGAGGACAATTCAACAATCAATCCTCAAGGAGTCCTCCTGTAAGGCCGACTCACTAACAAATTCCATGATCCGACCATCAGACTCAACGATCTGATCAGCAGGAAGTCTTAATTGCTCAGCCTCTAAGGAATCTAGGGCCAGCTACTAGCTCACACAATATGAGTACCACAGGCCTCAAAATGCCAATTGGAGATTCTGCATTCATGAATAGGCATGATCACAATCCTAGGCTAAGCCCAAGTGAGCTGGAAGATCTAGCCAATAGAGATGAAACAAGCAGGAAAAGAAGGGCTGAGGAGTATGCCATTCCTCCTCGCAAAAGATCAAAGAAATAGAGATAGTGAAAATTAAAATTATTATTGATGTAAAGCTAAATTGTAATATTCTTCGTACATCAATAAATTCATGCTTATTCTCTAAAAATTTCAGCTGGTCACTTTAATACTAAGTCATATTTACTTTCCTGCAAATGCATCTAGAAACTGATAATCATGACAACAAAATCTCCTTGTTTATGTCAACATCAAATAGGGGGAGATTGTTGGGAGAGTGCATATTTTGATTTGATGTTTAAAGTAAATACTCATGATTATATGTAAAGTCCTTAGAGAAATATATATACAAGGACTTAGTGATAAATCAAATTTGTTTGGTTGATCTACATCTCGAAGTGAAATAGATAGGCTTCGAAGAGATTGTAGTGTATCAAGTTGATCAAGATTATAGAAGCCAAGGCAGAAACGTAGAGCATCAAGGATCGTAGTGTGCCTGTCTTGAAGGACCTCTTCAAAAATCGTAGAGTGGTCCCAACGTTTGCTGAGCCAACTCAAAGATCGTAGTGTGCTCTCTGAAATGTAGAGCTTACAAACACAAGCAAGTGAAGATCGTAGTGTGCAAGTCTTTAAGAGAAATCGTAGTGCTCTTATTCGATAGCATCAGACCAAGCACCAAGGTGACAAGAGATCACGATCTGGATCGTAGAGTATCATCTATAATATGTCAGAAGCATCGAGCCCTACCTTTTGTTAGGAGATAAATTCCAACAAATGTGGAATGGGTTTTGAATGTTGAAGTCCTCATCAGTCCCAATGGTGTAAAAGATATCCTTAGTATACAACAAACGAAATGAATTGAAGAAGCTAATGAAAGGACCATAGGACAGCGAAAAACACCTTTTCAGGTGTTAGGTGAGAAAGCAGGCGGCTGTGTCAGTGGGCCAGAATGCAAATTAGAAGGTGTGCAGAAAAATTTCCATCAAAGCTCAAAAATGTCAAACGCATTAAATTCTTCAATAAAAGGCTTCAACGGATAGATTTCAAGGAACACATATATGCAGAACATGTGAAGATGAGTGAAGGAAGAAAGTGTTGAACAAAACGCATAAGAACACTCAACGCTCAACTCTACGATCTAAGAAAAAGAGAAAGCTTGCTCAGCTACTCAGTTCTTTCGAACAAATTCTTAACATCAACTGAGTATCAACAATCAAGAACTCAACAACTACCAATCAACTGAAGTAAGAGTTCCAAGTCAGAAGGACTTGAAGAGTTTTAAGTGAACTGTGAATAGCCAAGTCTGCAGGACTTGAAGAGTTCAAGAGTGAACTAAGAAATTCCTAGCGTCTAGAAGGAATCTGTGTGATTCAGAAAGTGTAAAAGACATCCTTAGTGGATTTCCTACTCGAGGAGTAGAAGAGTGGACTAGGAGCATTAAGTGCTCTGAACAACTTAAAATGACTGTGTCTATTGCATTCTTGCTATAACTACCATATATGTCATAACTGCTATAACTGCCTCACTCTCATTAACTCACTATCTTAAGGGAAATTTAAAAAAATATCAATTCCGCTGAGTTTTAATCATTATCAACTAACAAGTTAAATCGAAAAGAATTTTAAAATATCTATTCAACCCCCCCCCCCTTTTAGATAACTATTGTGCCTCTGGAAACTAACAGATACCATTTGTGACGCCCCCAAAATAGGTCCACACGAGCACTTCTGAGTCGCAAGATATCACACTACAGAAATCAACTACAAACTTCATTTATACAAATGTTGAACTGTCATACAGATTACGACAACACATAAACTGTGAGTTTTAATACAAATATATGTAACTCTCATGGTGACTCGACCACGACACCTTACAATGGTACTTTACATAAAAGTACAGTCAATAACTATTTTAGAAATTAAAATCTTTAGAAAATGCTCAAGAAAAACTTCGTACATGGGAGGCCATGGATTTAAGTTATAATAGATATTATATGACTAGAGAATTATCCTTGGTTGACCCAATAGACCCCAAAGAAAAACGAGAAGATTACTATCACATTCTTTCCAATGGTGATTCTTCTCTTGACATATAATTATCCCTATTGTCTCCAATTGAGAATTATATTTCAACCAAACTCAAAGATTATATAGGTAGGCACAATAGATATAATCAGCAAGTACATATGCACAACCCTGTCTTATGATAACACGAAGTCGTCTGTTATTAGACATCTTGTATGATAGTGATAAAAACGCCCTTCCAAAATTGGGTTAACCAAAATCAACGGTTAAAATGACGTATAAAATACGACACACTTATCTAAAATTCTCAATAAAATTATTTCCATACTATTTTAGGGGAAACCTCAATAGCTATAGACCATAGTTTTATTCCCCTGTTACCCCCGCTCGACCCAGCTACACTCGTATTACCTGAAAGAAATTGTGAAGCAAAAGGGTGAGTACAACTAGCTCAGTAAAGAATATCATTGACTAAAGATAAATAAATTATCAATAGCCTTCAACAGTAATAAATTAGAGATTTAGAACATATGGTAGATGATAAAACTTTTCAACCATAGTTGCAGTGGAACGAGCAATCCATTAGAAGAGTCAAATAGACAATAAAGTCTATTATCTTCTCCACATTAAAAGTCTACCAACAATATTTTATCCCTATAACATCAATCAACAGTTCTTGTCCATAATTATGTGAATAACTCATAATCATAATTGTGATTCTAAATTCCTCTTCGCACCCAGGACGAAGATAATTTTCATCACCTGTCTTTACCTGAAAAATCAAAGATGATGATTATACCAAATCACAGTTCCTATTCATAATCATACTAATAAATTCATCTTTGCACTACGGGCTAAAGATATTCTTTAATAGTTTATCTTTGCACTACAGGCCAAAGACATACAACTGTATTTTAGAAGAGTCAAGTAGAGCATGATATCTACTATCTTCTACGCATTAAAGGTTTATTATCAATATTTTATCTCTAAGTCTCAGCTCAATACATCACCAAATTATTTATGCACTACAACCAAGGATATTCGTTAGTATCATATCCATGAATTATCCATGCACTACGGGCCAATGATATTCATTAATATCATGACCACGAATTATCCATGCATTACGGGCCAAAGATATTCGTGTTTTCACCAATGGTCATGATCATGCCAAACAACAATTCATCTTTGCACCCTTGGCCAAAGAGAACGCATGGTTATGATCATACCAACATATGTCCATCAATGCACTAAGGGTCAATGAGGACTTTTACCACATCATTTGTAACTTTATTATCATGATTATACCGAATAATCCATGGTCATAATCATACCAATCAACAGTCCATCTATGCACGTAAACCACATATGAATTTCATTATAATATAAGCATAATAATGATGACAATGATATAAGCATTAATCCAACGAAATCAAGGATAAATATTAAAGACTTTAAATTTATCCAGAGTTTAAAAATATCCAAATTATCAACATGATACTGCTTTGTGGAGTAAAATTCAAGAATAATATTCATGTATTAAAAATAATTTGGACAAAAAATAAATATATTTTTCGGGTGAATAGTACCTCATGAATAGTACTTCGGGAATAGTACCTCATGAATAGTATCCCGGCATGAAAAGTGCCCCAAATACTCGAGTGAATAATATTTGAGTGAATAGTATCCCATGAATAATAACTCGTGAATAGTACTCCGGCACAAAAAGTGTCCCGAATACCCGAGTGAATAATATTCGAGTAAATAGTAACCGGGTGAATAGTAACACATAAATAGTAACTCATGAATAGTAACTCGTGGATAGTATTCTGGCATGAAAAGATCAATAATTATCAAGAAAGCTCAAAATAATATTTCCATAAAAAGACAGTGGATGAAGCGCAAATATCAAGGATATTCTACTAATTTCACGGAGTATAGAAGCAATACTTCAACAAAATGAGTGTAGAAGTAGGAATACGAAACAAAATAATATTACTTAATACTAAAGAGTATGGAAAAAATATTATTTCATACGAATATTGAATTAAAATAATATACATACGAATACGAAAAATAATATCTCTTCTGAATATGAAATAAATAATATCCCTTACCTCAGAAGAAGACTGGATACTAGAATAGTGAAGTAGCAGACTTCTCTTCTTCTTTTTCTCTATAGCTTCTCTCTCTATAATTTCTCTTGTGAGTCTTAGTGAATTGGTGAGAATGAAAGAAGAATGAGCTTCTATTTATAGGAAAATATAGTTTCGATAATTGCATGTTTTGGGGCACAAAATATTACCGTATAATACCTTCATCTTTTCTTCCATATTTAATTTAGTCTTACAAGTATTTTCAAACTTGCACCACCTCCCCTAATAGTACATCATGTGAATCAATAGTTCAGTCATGTGAATCAATAGTTCTATACATGTGAAAAAATAGTTACAGTATAGTACCTTCATCTATACCTCCATTTTTATTATAGTCATGCAAGTATTATCAATCTTGCACCACCTCCCCTAATAGTACATGCATGTGAATCAATCGTATATACATGTGAATAAATAGTTATAAACATGTGAATTAGTAGCAATTAATTGCTCATTTATCCGATTGATTAATATAACCTCCAGACATCCATTATTATTGAAATAAATGTCGATTTCCACTAAAATTAATAATCCCAACATAATGGAAATATCAATTTCATCTTTAATCAATACAAACTTATTCATCATTAATATTATAGCTCATAATATTTAACAACCAGGTCATTCCCAGGAAAAAGGGGGCTTTTCGATAAGGATTTCTCCCTATTTGTGCGCAATTAGATTACTGAACCCCTTTCCTCGACTGAACATTCTATACATTGTCAATAATGCAAATAATAATATGAATAACTTGGCCGTCTCAATTATTAATTTGAAAATATAAAATATTATTCAAATGATACTGTGACAATAATTGAATCAATAATATGAGAGATATTATGCAGCAATTACTATAGCAATAATTGAGTATAACTGAGTGACTTCTCATGTAAGCATCAATAATCAATACCGTGTGGTAATATGCAACCACACGTATTATTGTACTTTTACGACTGGGTAGTTCAACAATTTATCGGTAAAACTTTCACCGTTATTTTTATAAAAGTATATTTCTGTCGTTTTCTAACTACGACAACACTTTTGTTGTGGGGTCCACCAATGATTGTGTCATCGTACGAATATTACTTGTTAAAATGAATATTCCCCGACCAAACGAATATTCCCCGACACAAGGAATATTTTATATCAACTTGTTTTCTTTGCAAAATTTTCAAATATCACCCTTAACTTTACCCTTTTATCAATTTATCTGTGATGCCCCCAAAATAGGTATACATCACCCGTTCTGAGTCGCCAAATACATGGTACATAAATAAATACAACTTCAATAATACAATTGTCGTGCAGAATACGACAACGACTATACTGTGAGTTTGAATATAAATATTGTCTAATAGACAGTATACAAACTCAAAAGGAGTCCTCATTACAATTATTGATACACTATTTTACAAAATAGTGAGGACTACTAAAACAACTATCTTGAATCATCACTCCATACTCCGGCTAGTTCCTGTTAAATTCTCTCCTCCTGAGAAGAACAATGGAACAAAAAGGAAAAGGGTGAGCTCAACCAGCCCAGTAAAGAATATTATGACTAAGATAATATACAACAAATTATCATTAGTCTTCAACAGGGAAAAATCTGATAAAATATAATAGACAACAAGTTTTAAATTAACAACTACAGCGGAAACAACAATCCATTAGAAGAGTCAAGTAGAGAAAGAATTCTATTATCTTTTAAGATTCATAAGTCCATCATCAATATTTTATCCCTGTAACATCAATCAATATACATCTTGAATCAAATATTCATCTTTACACTACAGGCCAAAGATATTCATTTGTATCACCAGTTGGTCATGTTCATCTCAACACATGTACATCTTTGCTCTACGGGCCAAAGATATTCATCAGTTAATCATTCATCTTTGCACTACAGGCCAAAGATATTCAGTAATATCATCATTTAGGACTGAGGATGATAAAAAATATCTTAAAGAAAATGAATCCAGTGAGATAAAAGAACAAATATTAGGGATTCGTATTACAATTTATCCAAGTTTAATAATACTTCATAATAACCAATTGTGAAGCAGAATTCAAAAATAAGGATAAAAATATGGATACAATCAAAGATAGTAACCATAATAGACATCTTGGATAAAAAGGAAAATTTTCATTTTTTGGTGAATAGTGTCGTATTCGTGAATAGTGTCGTATACGTGAATAATAACCCCGACACAAAAAGTTCCAAATTTGATAAAAAGTTCAAACCAATATTTCGGCATAATGATATTGAAGAAAATAATATCATTTAAGAAGAAAATAACATCCCTTACCTCAAAATAACCGTACTTCTGACTGAATTTCGGATATAGTGCTGACAGAAATATGCACTGAATATAAACTCTCAAAGTATCCAAAATACTCACAAAAATACGCTCGATAATCTAGAGAGAAGAAAAACTTATTTCTGGTGTAATTTTCAATTCTAACCTAAGCGTCTATTTATAGAAAAATGCTAGAACGTCATAGGAGACTAAAATAATAAAATAATAATATTCTTTTTCTTTCTTCTATGACAACCTTCACCAACAAAGCCAGCCAACTTGGAACCAAAAAAATAGCAGCCCACATGTTTAAAACAAAACTGGGTCCTACCTAATTTTAATAAAAATCATTTTAGTTTTCAAAACTTCAGTAATTCATAGAAAATAACTCGTTTATCAGAAAAATACGAATTTAATGTCCATTCCACACGAAATCAAATTCTCTACAACTTTGTATCTTTGAGTTTTTCCAAATTCCAAATAGAAAATATCTGAAATCCACAAACGGATGATTTTTAATACCTCCATTCCGACAAAATACTGATAAAACACCTCAGCATTAATTCCTTCATTTATAACCATATAAATAAATCCATCATTTATATCCACATCAAATAAATATTTCCTTATCCTATAAATCAATAATTAATTATTCATAAATAATATTACAGAATCACAATTATGACAACAGATTGTTCCTAGGAAAGAGGGGGCTTTCCAATAAGAATTTCTCCTTACTAGCGCGCAATTAGGTGACCAAACCTCTCCTTGACAGAACTTTCTAGATATTGCCAATAATGCTATCTAATAATATTATTCAAATAATATGATATATGAATCTGATAATAGGAAATAATATGCAATGACAATTTTTGAAACAACAATAATATAAAATATCAACGCAGTAATTATTGAATCAATAAAATAAAATATTGAACAGTAATTACTGTAACAATTATTGAGTAGTGTCTTCTTACGTAAAAATCAATAATTCAACAATACTGTGCAATACCGTGTGCTACGTGCAACCACGTGTATTACTGTATTTTAACCATCAGGTATTCCAACAATGTTAACGGTAATAATTACGTCGTTATTTATAAAAACTCAAACTTTGTCATTTTCTTCTTCCGACAGTTATTTCGTTATGGGGCCCATAAATGACTGCGCCGTTGTACGGATATTTCCGACAAAAAGAATATTCTGCGACCAAACGAATATTCCTCGACAACAATGATTATTTTATAACCACTTGCTTATCTTGAAAAATTTGCACATTTCACCCATAACTAGAGCATTACATCAAATTAATTCCTTATTATTCACAATAATAAATAGAGGAAATTTGATTTTATTCATAATAAGTTGGGGTCTTACAACCTCTCCTCCTTAAGAAATTTCGTCCTCGAAATTGACGTACGTACTTGGTGTTTCGAAAAGGTGAGGGTACCTCGCTTTTATTTCTGATTCCAACTCCCAGGTCATTTCCTCAATAGCATGGTTCCTCCACAAAACCTTAAATTGTGGTATAACCTTGGTGCGTAAGATATGCTCTTTCCTATCTAAGATCTTAATAGGTACCTCTATATACGTTAAATCTTTGGCTATCTCGTCTAGTTCTAACGCAATAATATGGTTCGGGTCTTTCACATATTTACGAAGCATAGATATGTGAAAAATATTATGAACATGAGACATGCTTGGAGGTAATGCGAGTCTATAGGCCACATTTCCTATTCGGTCAAGAATCTCAATTAGACCAACAAATCATGGATTGAGCTTTCCTCTCTTCCCAAATCTTGTAACTCCCTTCCATGGAGCAATACGTAACAATACATGATCTCCAATATTAAATTCCACGTCCTTTCGATGAAGATCAACATAACTCTTTTGTCAATCTTGTAAGGTTTGAATACGTTGTCGAATCATTTGGATCTTTTCTATAGTCATGCGTACTAATTCTGGTCCCAATAACGTTGCTTCTCCCACCTCGTCCCAGCATACTGGAGAGCGACACTTTCATCCATACAATGCCTCGAATGGAGCCATGCCTAGACTTGCTTGATAACTGTTGTTGTATGAGAATTCCATCAGTGGCAAATACTTATCCCAACTCCCTTTTAAATCTAGGACATATAGTCTTAATAGATCTTTAAGGGTTTGAATAGTTCTTTTCGATTGCCCGTCCATTTGAGGATGGTATGCTGAACTGAATAGTAAATCCGTGCTCATAGCTTACTGCAAGCTAACCCAAAATCTTGAAGTGAATCTTGGGTCACGATCCAAAACTATGGATACTGGCATGCCATACAATCTCACAATCTCATTCACGTAATACGAGTAAGACGTTCAAGGGAATAAGTCTCACGTATCGACAAGAAATGAGCAGACTTGGTTAATCTGTCAACAATAACCCAAATTGCATCTATTCCTTGAGAAACTTTGGGAAGAACTATAACAAAATCCATGGTAATGTGTTTTGACTTCCATTTCGGAATCTCAAGTGGTTGCAATGGACCTTTTGGCACTTGATGCTCCGCCTTTACTCGTTGACAAGTTAAACACCTCGACATAAACATCGCGATCTCTCTCTTCATATTGTTCCACCAAAATATATGTCGAAGATCAAGATACATTTTGGTACTCCCAGGATGGATTGCAAATGGGGTGTTTTGTGCTTCCATCATGATTCTATGCTTCAAGTCAGAATCGTTAGGAACACAAAGTTTAGAGTTGACTCGAAGTATTCCTTCTTCATCGATTCTTGCTTCTGGAACAACACCTTCTTGCACTTTCTTCTTCATACCCCAGATTTTATGAAATAAAAGTATTCAATTTTTGTTATAATTATTATTCAGTAAAATTGATAACAAGTTAAAGTTAAGGGTGATATATGAATTTTTTTTTTCAAAATATGCAAGTGGTTATAAAATATTGTAAAGTCCCCGAACCAGAATACTTGAAACCCGAACTCAGTACTTCACGATACCATTTCTATGAGCGGAATACTACTAATAATAATAACAATAATATAAAACTTAAACTTAAATTATAATTACATCAGAGTCTTTCTCCCAAGTACGTAACCTTTAAACATTCATTACATATCATAACATATGTATAAATATATATATCATAGTCTTCATAATCTAAAACTATTACAAACAGTAACATAAAAAGTCATTCAGCAACTTTCCCTTTTCCTTTGTTCTTGACAGATCCTTCTGGTCCTTCACACTTAGCTGAAAACATTTAGAAAAGGAGGGATGAGCATGTGAGTGCCCAGGCAAGTATTATATATATAGGCTGAAAGAATTTAAATGTTTTCTTTATAATATCATTCTACAACTAGTCAGTAGTTGTGAAGTAATCTGTACCAATAATAATAACATAACAACCCTCTTTCAAATATTTGAAACTACGTATTGACTATACATGGGGTTTCTGTGACATACTATGAACATTGTTTTCATTTTCGAAAAGGTTTGAACAGAAATTCATCTGTAAACCGTCATGACTTACGGGCACGGAGGGTGATCAGCCCCGTTGTACCCTGTATTGATCAATACTACATGTATAAGAACGAAGTTATCGTTCACTCTGTCCGCCTTGGGCGCATAAAAATTTTCCCATTATCGGGATGTTCATACCTGTCGGGTTTTCAAAACAAAGGTTTTATATAATTCAACATATATGTATATCAAAGGTATATCAACATGCGATTGAATACAATGATTATCCAAGTGGGGACACTTGTATAACCATTTATAGAAATTAACGAACAGAATATATATATTCGAATTATCAGATACTAACATGTTGATAATCAAAGGGTGTATATAATATAAATTTAACAGTATGTATATTAACAAGAATTATTCTCAACTTCTCACTTCTGTCCATTGCATAAAGAAAATGCAAAGTTAGGATACTTGTCTGATGCACTGCTTACACTTACGCAACTTAGATCTACCCTTTTCTATCACAACCTATCATTAATCAGATAATTTTACTGATTAGTACAATATATCGTACACATAACACTACCTATTGCAGTCAGCACATTCCCTATTCACATTAGCACACATGTTCAACAGTCGTTGACTCATAATCAAACATCAACACCTTCCTAATCACATTGTCATACAACCTTGATAACCATTGAATCACAAATAAACACATATCCAATAAATTATCTAAGTCCAGATCAATTTCTGAAACATGTCGGTCTACCGACAGCTTTTTCGGGTAAATATCGAGTCTAAGACTCTAAACCGTAGTTCATTATCCATTTGGATAACTTAAACATCAGTCGCACTATTTTTATGGTCTTATAATAATTATTAAATACTTATTATCATTTATCAAAATTTTGAAATATCAGAATCATTATTAAATGATTTAAATATCAAACAATTCTATTATCATTAATATTTAATTAATATTAAACTATTAATGAAACCATTGCCAAAATATTAAAGTTATGTATAATAACTCAAAATATTTTTAAAACATTTATATTACCTTTAATTGATTCTTAAACATTTAAAATCATTGTTACCATTAATATATAAATATTAATGAACTATTTATCCAAATATTAAAAGTCATAATTATAACTTAAAATATTTTTAAATCATTAACATCCTTTTTAAATGATTTTTAAATAAATAAAACCATTTTTAAACTATTTATTTGATATAATTATTAAATAAATTTAATATCATTAATCATTAAATATCATTAATATTAAATTATTAATGAAATATCCTTTAAATATTAAAAGTTATATTTTATAACTTAAAATATTTTTAAACACTTTATTTTCATTTAAAATGATTATTATAATATTAAAATCATTTTTAAACTAAATTATTTAATATAATTATTAAATAACTTTAATATCATTAATAATAATTAATTAATGAAATTTACCTTTAAATATTAAAAGTTATATTTTATAACTTAGAATATTTTTAAATACCTTATT
Organism: Panax japonicus; assembly: GCA_020205505.1. NCBI lineage: Eukaryota > Viridiplantae > Streptophyta > Magnoliopsida > Apiales > Araliaceae > Panax > Panax japonicus. The sequence goes on from CM035094.1 coordinate 47,804,122, forward strand.
ATTATTTAAAATGACTTTTAATATAATAAAATCATTTTTAATTCATTTATTTAATTCATTTAATAAATAATTTTATTATCATTAATATTAATTTATTAATGAAAATTATAACATAATATTAAAAGTTATCAAAAATAACTTAAATTATTTTCTTATATCATAATATAATTTTAAATGATTTTTTATGAATTAAAATCATTTTTAAATAATTTATTTAATATTATAATTAAATAAATTAATTACTTTTAATATTCCAAAAATATTAAATATTTATGAAATATATTTAAAATAATTAAAAACTAATTTTTAGAATTTAAAATAATTTTTTATAATTTATTTTGTATTTTTAATAATTAAAAACTATTTTTTTCTATTTTTTTATTAATTTCCGGAAATTTGAAAAAAATCTGTCGCTAAAGACCACCTATAGCGACAGAACCGTCGCTATAGGTGTTCTTGGTGTTCTTCAATAAACCCAGAAATTCAAGCGCAGTGACCGAGTGTACATGTTTTACCATCAATAGATCCGTGTGTGTTGTGTTTCTGGGTCTGTTGTTCGTCAGATCATGTAGTACAAATACAAGACTACACGATCCAACAACAAACATGATCATAACACATAATACAAGAGAGATCTGAGCCTCCAAAAATGTTGTCAGGCCTGTTCTTCATTTTCTGGGTTACCCAGAAATGAAGAACAAATCATATGTCATACTTTGAACCTTTACTACACGCAATCCTTGTAATTGTTTTGTGATCTATAAGCTGCAGTGTATAGCCAGCATGCAACACTACAAATATATCACAAAACATAACCATAACATCAAAAGATCAATCAGATCCACGCCGGTCAAACCATGTCAGAAGTAATACTCATATGTTTTTCTGGGTTACCCAGAAAACATATTTTGTGAACATCCTGCCTAGTTTGACCATACACCAAAAACAACCTGCTTGAGATTTTTGTGAACTAAGGGTCCAAAAATAAAGTCCATCTAACATACTATAATCTAGAATCAAGAATAATAACAAAACATCAAACAAACTGTCAGATCTAGCTGCTTGAACATGTTGTCAGACACTGAAATAATTTTCTGGGTTACCTAGATTTCTGTGCAGTCAACGTTGGTCAATGGTGTTTGACCTTAATTAACTTTAAGTCCAGACATCAAATAGCTATTCTACCACTTCCAGATTAAAGACAACATATCAGGCTATATATTAGCACTTTAAAACAACAAAAATACTAAACACACAACGATCTACAGCCTCTGACATTCGATGTCAGAGAACAAAAAAATAATTTTTCAGATTTTTGAAAACATCAAATCCGAGCCTCTAGATGTTATGGATCTAACATCTAGCAACCCAGATCATCATTAAACAACATAAACAACATATTTAAACAACAAATTACAAGATCTAACAACAGATTTTGGACAGAAATTCAAGGTAGGGTTTTATACCTTCTTGATCGATTTTGATTTCTAAGCTTCTGATTTGTTAGGGATGGACGTGGGGCTGGTATATGGGACTGATTTGCTAGTATTTTTCGTTGGTTTGAGAGAAAATGAGAGTTGGTTAAGTATTGAATAAAATTGGCTAGCAAAATCACTTTTTCTCTCTCTCAATCCTTTATATAGACATGCTAGATTCATGAATGGCTGAGTTAGAGGCTTGTTGCTGTCAATTTTCTGTCAATGGAGTGGTTAGGAGTTGGCCAACAACTTCACCTATTTTCAAAACCTACAATTTAGCCTCAATTATACACTTAGGGGCATAATAGTCATTTGATAATTATTTAATGGCAAAATTGACATTCTTGCAAACCCTTAGGGTTTAACCCTAAAGTTTAACACAAATTGTAGGATTTTTTTCAACTAGGGTTTGCACAATAAATTAAATTAAATAAAATTAATTAAATTTTAGTTTTTTAAATTTTGAAAATAATTAATTTATTAATTAAAGTAAGTTTGTAATTAACTAACAAATGGACAATAGGGTTTAGATCATATAATTATTATTGACTTTGCTAATTTAGCAATTAGGGTTTACTCTTTCGGTAATTAGGGTTACCAAATTATAATTAGGGTTCTAATTACTAAATTAGGGTTTAATAATTTAGGGTTGCTAAAATTTAATAATTGTAATCATAATACTTGCTAATTAATCACATTATCAATACTTACCAACAATCTCAAACTCTAATTTCAAATTAGGGTTACTAATTATAGCAATTAGGGTTTCCAGAATTTTAATTAGGGTTTACCTAATTAATACATTAATACACGATATAATTAATATTATACACTTATAAAATAATCGTGTACTCTAATTTGGATCTCAAATTAGGGTTTAACATCATTATTAGGGTTTGGTCAAAATACACCGTAATTGACCAACCACTATCAATACGGTCATACCGTACATATTCATAGCACTGAAAAATCAAAATATAAGTAATATTATATTATTATTCTAATACCTTGACAATAATCTAAAATCAGGGTTTGGATTCCATATCTGATTATTCTTTCATAGTTAACCTTAATAATTAAGGTAAAATAATTAACTTAATAATCTGTACAAAAATTCATATAATACAATAATTATTATATTCTAAAAATCACTTCATATATTATTTAAATAATATATGATTATATATTTATGGAAAATAGTTAATAAAAACATTTCTATCTTAAAATTAATTATTATAAAAATATACTTTATAATAATCAATAATTCTAAAATAAATTTACTTGTAAATATTCATGTAATAAATATATTTTTATTTACCACATAAATACATATACACATAATCTTGTATAAATCCTCATCCTTAAAATAAAAAAAAAATTATACGCAAAATTTAGGATTTATTTATATAGAAAATATCGGGTTGTCACATTCACCCTTCCTTATAAGGATTCCGTCCCCGGAATCACCACTTAAAAACCTACACATAACTAGGTACATAGCATACATATTCTTCGCAAGTAGATCTCAATCAACTTTGATCGAACTGATCTTTAACTAATCACATTAAGCTTGTCTTTCTGAATAAACGGAAATTTGATTTCTAAAAGAACTCAAATTCCTCCCTCAAAATTTCTTTATAAAACAATTTACTATAAATAGAAAAATTCTAATTACGCCAATAATAGTTATTCGAATATTACCTGGAACTGCATTGCCAGCTGCCACCGTGTCTTGAACCGTCATGTTGAAGACCCTTGATGTTGACTTTGTTGGTTTGTTCGATGATGTCGGTCCTGTGATTGCTAATGTTCCACTACCCTTACCAGTATTCACACTACCTGCCTCTACCCTCCTGTTCAGACAATCCTTCACCCTGTGCTCCAATGATCCACAAATAAAACAACCACTGTTCATTCTAGGATTTGGGCAGTTGGGAGAGATATGGCCCTCCTGCCCGCATATGACACACAAATTTTCCTTTTAAACATTCTCCGGAGTGGTTCTTTCCACACGTTTTACACTAAATCCCTTGCTTCTTAATTCCTTCTTGCTTCACCTGTACGTTTCCAAAATAATTTCCCTTCCTTTTTTCCGTCAATACTCATGCTTCCACTATTAGTCCTCACCTTCTCAGCTCCCTCGACCCTGCCCTTGTTCTTCTTCTCCTTATTGTAGAGGCTCATAGCCTCACTTCCCTCCTCCGCAATTATCGCCTTCTCCAAGAGTGCTGCAAATGTTGGAATCTGCAACACTGCCACCTTGTTATAGAGCCAAGGTTTTAATCCCAGCTCAAATCTCCTCGCCTTCCTAGCCTCCGTATCGACTTGATGCGGAGCAAACCTAGCTAACTCATTGAATTTTGCGGCATATTCTGCCACTGACATATCCTCTTGCTTCAACTCCAGAAATTTTACCTCCATTCTAGACTGCATACTGGCTGAAAAATAGTTCTCAAAAAATAAAGTCTTAAATCTATCCCACGCTACCACACCTGCTCCTGCCCTCACCTGATTCGCTTCCCACCAGAAATTTGCCTCACCCTTCATCATATAGGTGGTAAAAGAGGTCTTTTGGCCCTCAGCTACCCTAGCTATTATAAACGCCTTCTCAATTTCCTTAACCCATGTTTGGGCTTCTACAGGGTCAGTCGTACCTTTGAATTCTGGCGGTCCTACAGCCTTAAAATCTTTGAAATTCGCCAAGTGATTATCCGGCTGGTTTCCCTGTTGCATAGCCTGAGCTACCATATTTGCGAACTGCTGCATGGGGTCCACTTGTTGTTGTCCTTCAACATTGTTGACAGACTCTTCTGCCCTCTGATTTCGAGTTTGACGTCTTGGCAGCATTATCTGGTTAAGTAAAAACCATAAATTAACTTACATTCTAAACCTTATCATATAAGTTTAAACTTATTAAACTTGCTTCATAACTCAAACTTTGATTCATATTCATTCATTGCTTTCAAAATATTTTACATAACACAGCACATAGTGCTTTAAACATCAGTTATCCCATTGTGACTACAAAAGTCGGGATTTACATCACCACTTGTACAAAAGTTTTATAATAATACATTACACAGACATACTAAGCACACATATAATATTAAACACGCTTACACAACATAACCTATACTACCTATTTACTAAGTCTTCTTTCTTGGACAGCTTCTCGCCTGATGATCTTCCTTTCCACAGACAAAACATGCTCCTCGTTTATAGTCAGGACAATACAGAGTAGTATGCCCTTCATAGCCGCAAAGATAACATATTCTTTTCCATTTCTTCTTCCCAGGTTTTCCTAAATCATGGTCTTCTACCTTCCTTTTTCCCTTATCTTTTGGAGCTGCAAACGAAGTGTTGCTTGAGGCTCCCATCTGATTGATTTGGATTTGAAGCTTATCCTGCTCTTCCATTGTTTCTATTAACGCTTGACGCAATTGACTGTTAAGCAGTTTTTCTGTCTTCCACAACCCTTCTAGAGAAGAAACCTTGTTTCTCAATTCCTGCATCTCCATTGATGCTTCACCAGCTTCAGCTTTAGAGTCTGAATCATTATCTGTCAGATCCACTATTTTCGGATCTGGTACTATGTTTTCCACGATAACCACCTCGTCCGAGTTGGTTTCATTGTGAGCTTCTATTTCCGCTATTGGCTTCGATATTCGCTCCTTCTTTACGACCCGTGGGTATCCTAGTTCTTTTTCACCTGACATCTACACACAGCAATTATCCTGATTAGCATATAATATATACACATAACACATAAAGGTTTCATATAAGTTATCTTTTAGTTTGTTTGACGATGAATTTATCCAATCCATCTTTATTTAAACTCTATATGAGTTATTTATATTTTCAATGTTTCCCTCTATTCTAAGGTTATAGCCTAAGGTCTAATCCACCTAAGGTTTCTAACCTTATAGCTCTGATACCATCCTGTAAAGTCCCCGAACCCGGATACTTGAAACCCGAACTCGGTACTTCACGATACCATTTCTATGAGCGGAATACTACTAATAATAATAACAAAAATATAAAACTTAAACTTAAATTATAATTACATTAGAGTCTTTCTCCCAAGTACGTAACCTTTAAACATTCATTACATGTCATAACATATATATAAATATATATATCATAGTCTTCATAATCTAAAACTATTACAAACAGTAACATAAAAAGTCATTCAGCAACTTTCCCTTTTCCTTTGTTCTTGACAGATCCTTTTGGTCCTTCACACTTAGCTGAAAACATTTAGAAAAGGAGGGATGAGCATTTGAGTGCCCAGCAAGTATTATATATATATATAGGCTGAAAGAATTTAAATGTTTTCTTTATAATATCCTTCTACAACTAGTCAGTAGTTGTGAAGTAATCTGTACCAATAATAATAACATAACAACCCTCTTTCAAATATTTGAAACTACGTATTGACTATACATGGGGTTTCTGTGACATACTATGAACATTGTTTTCATTTTCGAAAAGGTTTGAATAGAAATTCATCTATAAACCGTCATGACTTACGAGCACGGAGGGTGATCAGCCCTGTTGTACCCTGTATTGATCAATACTACATGTATAAGAACGAAGTTATCATTCACTCTGTCCGCCTTGGGCGCATAAAAATTTTCCCATTATCGGGATGTTCATACCTGTCGGGTTTTCAAAACAAAGGTTTTATATAATTCAACATATATGTATATCAAAGGTATATCAACATGCGATTGAATACAATGATTATCCAAGTGGGGACACTTGTATAACCATTTATAGAAATTAACGAACAGAATATATATATTCGAATTATCAGATACTAACATGTTGATAATCAAAGGGTGTATATAATATAAATTTAACAGTATGTATATTAACAAGAATTATTCTCAACTTCTCACTTCTGTCCATTGCATAAAGAAAATGCAAAGTTAGGATACTTGTCTGATGCACTGCTTACACTTACGCAACTTAGATCTACCCTTTTCTATCACAACCTATCATTAATCAGATAATTTTACTGATTAGTACAATATATCGTACACATAACACTACCTATTGCAGTCAGCACATTCCCTATTCACATTAGCACACATGTTCAACAGTCGTTGACTCATAATCAAACATCAACACCTTCCTAATCACATTGTCATACAACCTTGATAACCATTGAATCACAAATAAACACATATCCAATAAATTATCTAAGTCCAGATCAATTTCTGAAACATGTCGGTCTACCGACAGCTTTTTCGGGTAAATATCGAGTCTAAGACTCTAAACCGTAGTTCATTATCCATTTGGATAACTTAAACATCAGTCGCACTATTTTTCATGGCCTTATAATAATTATTAAATAATTATTATCATTTATCAAAATTTTGAAATATCAGAATCATTATTAAATGATTTAAATATCAAACAATTCTATTATCATTAATATTTAATTAATATTAAACTATTAATGAAACCATTGCCAAAATATTAAAGTTATGTATAATAACTCAAAATATTTTTAAAACATTTATATTACCTTTAATTGATTCTTAAACATTTAAAATCATTGTTACCATTAATATATAAATATTAATGAATTATTTATCCAAATATTAAAAGTCATAATTATAACTTAAAATATTTTTAAATCATTAACATCCTTTTTAAATGATTTTTAAATAAATAAAACCATTTTTAAACTATTTATTTGATATAATTATTAAATAAATTTAATATCATTAATCATTAAATATCATTAATATTAAATTATTAATGAAATATCCTTTAAATATTAAAAGTTATATTTTATAACTTAAAATATTTTTAAACACTTTATTTTCATTTAAAATAATTATTATAATATTAAAATCATTTTTAAACTAAATTATTTAATATAATTATTAAATAACTTTAATATCATTAATAATAATTAATTAATGAAATTTACCTTTAAATATTAAAAGTTATATTTTATAACTTAGAATATTTTTAAATACCTTATTATTATTTAAAATGACTTTTAATATAATAAAATCATTTTTAATTCATTTATTTAATTCATTTAATAAATAACTTAGTTATCATTAATATTAATTTATTAATGAAAATTATCACATAATATTAAAAGTTATCAAAAATAACTTAAATTATTTTCTTATATCATAATATAATTTTAAATGATTTTTCATGAATTAAAATTATTTTTAAATAATTTATTTAATATTATAATTAAATAAATTAATTACTTTTTATATTCCAAAAATATTAAATATTTATGAAATATATTTAAAATAATTAAAAACTAATTTTTAGAATTTAAAATAATTTTTAATAATTTATTTTGTATTTTTAATAATTAAAAACTATTTTTTTTTTTATTAATTTCCGAAAATTTAAAAAAATCTGTCTCTAAAGATCACCTATAGCGACAGAACCATCGCTATAGGTGTTCTTGGTGTTCTTCAATAAACCCAGAAATTCAAGCACAGTGACCGAGTGTACATGTTTGACCATCAATAGATCCGTGTGTGTTGTGTTTCTGGGTCTGTTGTTCGTCAGATCATGTAGTACAAATACAAGACTACACGATCCAACAACAAACATGATCATAACACATAATACAAGAAAGATCTGAGCCTCCAAAAATGTTGTCAGGTCTGTTCTTCATTTTCTGGGTTACCCAGAAATGAAGAACAGATCATATGTCATACTTTGAACCTTTACTACACGCAATCCTTGTAATTGTTTTGTGATCTATAAGCTGCAGTGTATAGCCAACATGCAACACTACAAATATATCACAAAACATAACCACAATATCAAAAGATCAATCAGATCCACGCCGGTCAAACCATGTCAGAAGTAATACTCATATGTTTTTCTGGGTTACCCAGAAAACATATTTTGTGAACATCCTGCCTAGTTTGACCATACACCAAATACAACCTGCTTGAGATTTTTGTGAACTAAGAGTCCAAAAATAAAGTCCATCTAACATACTATAATCTAGAATCAAGAATAATAACAAAACATCAAACAAACTGTCAGATCTAGCTGCTTGAACATGTTGTCAGACACTGAAATAATTTTATGGGTTACCCAGATTTCTGTGCAGTCAACGTCGGTCAATGGTGTTTGACCTTAATTAACTTTAAGTCCAGACATCAAATAGCTATTCTACCACTTCCAGATTAAAGACAACATATCAGGCTATATATTAGCACTTTAAAACAACAAAAATACTAAACACACAACGATCTACAGCCTCTGACATTTGATGTCAGAGAACAAAAAAATAATTTTCCAGATTTTTGAAAACATCAAATCCGAGCCTCTAGATGTTATGGATCTAACATCTAGCAACCCAGATCACCATTAAATAACATAAACAACATATTTAAACAACAAATTACAAGATCTAACAACAGATTTTGGACAGAAATCCAAGGTAGGGTTTTATACCTTCTTGATCGATTTTGATTTCTAAGCTTCTGATTTGTTAGGGATGGACGTGGGGCTGGTATATGGGACTGATTTGCTAGTATTTTTCGTTTGTTTGAGAGAAAATGAGAGTTGGTTGAGTATTGAATAAAATTGGCTAGTAAAATCACTTTTTCTCTCTCTCAATCCTTTATATAGACATGCTAGATTCATGAATGGCTGAGTTAGAGGCTTGTTGCTGTCAATTTTCTGTCAATGGAGTGGTTAGGAGTTGGCCAACAACTTCACCTATTTTCAAAACCTACAATTTAGCCTCAATTATACACTTAGGGGCATAATAGTCATTTGATAAATCATTTAATGGCAAAATTGACGTTCTTGTAAACCCTTAGGGTTTAACCCTAAAGTTTAACACAAATTGTAGGATTTTTTTCAACTAGGGTTTGCACAATAAATTAAATTAAATAAAATTAATTAAATTTTAGTTTCTTAAATTTTGAAAACAATTACTTTATTAATTAAAGTAAGTTTGTAATTATCTAACAAATGGACAATAGGGTTTAGATCATATAATTATTGTTTACTTTGCTAATTTAGCAATTAGGGTTTACTCTTTCGGTAATTAGGGTTACCAAATTATAATTAGGGTTCCAATTACTAAATTAGGGTTTAATAATTTAGGGTTACTAAAATTTAATAATTGTAATCATAATACTTGCTAATTAATCACATTATCAATACTTAACAACAATCTCAAACTCTAATTTCAAATTAGGGTTACTAATTATAGCAATTAGGGTTTCCAGAATTTTAATTAGGGTTTACCTAATTAATACATTAATACACAATATAATTAATATTATACACTTATAAAATAATCTTGTACTTCTAATTTGGATCTCAAATTAGGGTTTAACATCATTACTAGGGTTTGGTCAAAATACAACGTAATTGACCAACCACTATCAATACGGTCATACCGTACATATTCATAGCACTGAAAGATCAAAATATAAGTAATATTATATTATTATTCTAATACCTTGACAATAATCCAAAATTAGGGTTTGGATTCCATATCTGATTATTCTTTCATAGTTAACCTTAATAATTAAGGTAAAATAATTAACTTAATAATCTGTACAAAAATTCATATAATACAATAATTATTATATTCTAAAAATCAATTCATATATTATTTAAATAATATATGATTATATATTTATGGAAAATAATTAATAAAAACATTTCTATCTTAAAATTAATTATTATAAAAATATACTTTATAATAATCAATAATTCTAAAATAAATTTACTTGTAAATATTCATGTAATAAATATATTTTTATTTACCACATAAATACATATACACATAATCTTGTACAAATCCTCATCCTTAAAATAAAAAAAAATTATACGCAAATTTAAGATTTATTTATATAGAAAATATCGGGTTGTCACAAATACTCATTGCTGTCGGGGAATATTCGTTTGGTTGTGGAATATTCTTTTTATCGGAAATATTTGTATAACGGCGCAGTAATTTGTGGGTCCCATAACGGAATATCTGTCGGATGAAGAAAACGAAAAAAAGGGAGTTTTTATAAATAACGGTGTAGTTGTTACCGTTAACACTGTTGGAATACCATGTGGTTAAAATACAGTAATACGCGTTGTTGCACAATAGCACACGGTATTGCACCAATTATTGATTCTTACGTAAGAAGGCACTACTCAATAATTGTTACAGTAATTACTGTTCAGTATTTTATTTTATTCATTCAATAATTTCTACGTTGATATTTTATATTACTGTTGTTTCAATAATTTTCACTACACAGCATTTTCTATTATCGGAGCAATAATTCATATTATCTGAATAATATTATTAGATAACATTATTGACAATGTCTTAGAAAGTTCTGTCTAAGGAGAGGTTTGGTCACCTAATTGCGCGCCAGTAAGGAGAAATTCTTATTGGAAAGCCCCCTCTTTCCTAGGAACTGCATGGTTGTCATTATTATGATTTTGTAATATTATTTGTGAATAATTAATTATAAATTTATATAATGAGGAAAATATTGATTTTATGTGGATATAGATGGAGAAAATTTTTAAAGTGACAATGGTTAAAGATTGATATTTTATCTTTTCTGATAAAATAATATTTTATTATATAATTATAATATAATAATAGTGATATTTTTACAATGAATGTGGGATATATGAGTATATGAGGAGAAAGAGTATTTTTGTTGCATTAAATGATTAACACATATTTTGTGTATCGGTGGACCCCATTTCTTGACTGAAATTTGATTATAGCTTGTAAAATCGCCCGTTTGTGGATTTCGGTCAATTTCTGTTTGGAATTTGGAAACATTTTCTTCTACAAAATTCTAGATAATGGAATTTCCTATAAAAATTGGCGAGATTCAAATTTTCTGACAAAAGGGCTATTTATTATGAGTTATTGAAGTTCCAAAATAATTGATTTTTGGAAGTTTTAATTATTTTTTTCAAAGAAAACGTTTTTGGTGAGTTAAGTGGGTCTAGCATGTGAAATTAATGGCTGAATTCAGATCTACAAAGGTTGGCGTAGGAAACTTAATATATATATTAATATTATATTAAATTTTCTGCTTTGGTGTTCTAAGAAATTTCCTATAAATAGGGTGGTTAAGTTAAAATTGAAAATCACACCAGAAACTGAAGTTTTCTCTCTATTTCTCTCTATATTATCGAGTGTATTCTTGTGAGTATTTTGATATCTTGAGTGTTGCTATACGGTGCAATTTCGTTCAACGTTATTCCAGTCAGAAGTACTGCTCTTTTGAGGTAGGGGATAGTAAGGGATTTTCAGGGATTGAAAGGGATGTAATTTTCTTCGTAAATGATATTATTTCTTCAATATCATTATGCCGAAATATTAGTCTGATTTTTTTTTATCAAATTTGGAACTTTTCATGTCAGGGTTACTATTCACGAGTTACTATTCACAATTTACTATTCATAAGTTACTATTCACGACGAGTTACTATTCATAAGTTACTATCCATGAGTTACTATTCACGAGTTACTATTCACGGGTACTATTTACTACAAAATTGGTTTCTTTTTCTAACAAAATTATAGTTGATTTATGAATATTACTTTGGAGATTAAAACTATGAATTGATTATATTGATTTTATTATCATATATAACATTTTTATAACCCTGATGTTGAAATTCTCTTTCACTGGAGTGTAAAGATGGGTAGATTATTGGTATGATCATGACTAGAGTTTTCTTTGGCCAGTAGTAAAAAGTTGAATTGTGACTGGTATGATCATGACCATTGAATTTATAATTGAATATCTTTAGCTTAAGTACAAAGGTGAATTGATCAACATGGTTATAATTATTGTTTATATAAATTCTGAAATGATTATATATTTCTTTGATATATTAATATATTTGGCCTGTAGTGCAAATATGAACTGTTGAGGAATATCTTTGGCCTGTAGTGCAAAGATTAATTGTTGATGAATATCTTTGGCCCGTAGTGTAAAGATGACATGTTTTTGAATATCTTTGGCCAATAGTGCAAAGATGAACTGATGATGAATATCTTTGGCCCGTAGTGCAAAGATGAATTTATTAGTATGATTATGAACAGGAACTGTGATTTGGTATAACCATCATCTTTGATGTTTCAGGTAAATACATGTGATGAAAATTATCTTCGTCCTTGATGAGAAGAAGAATTTAGAACTACAATTATGATTATGAGTTATTCACATGATTGTGGACAGGAACTGTTGATTGATGTTACATGATTAAAATATTGTTGGTGGACTTTTAACATGGAGAAGATAATAGACTTTACGGTCTATTTGACTCTTCTAATGGATTGCTCGTTCCGCTGCAACTATGGTTGAAAAGCTTTATCATCTACCATATGTTCTAAATCTCTGATTTATTACCGTTGAAGGCTATTGATAATTTATTTATCTTTAGTCATGATATTCTTTAATGAGCTAGTTGTGCTCACCCTTTTGCTTCACAATTCCTTTCAGGTAATACGAGTGTAGCTGGGTCGAGCGGGGGTAACAGGGGAATAGAACGGTGGTCATCATTTAGTAGTTATATTTGTTGAATCAAATAGGGTGAAGCGAATCCAACTGTTGGAAGTGTGTTTTGCCACTACCATACAAGATGTCTAATGACATACAATCTCGTATCATCATAAGACAAGGATGTGCTCATCCACTTGCTGAGTATATATACGAGCACTACCTATATAATCGTGGAGTTTGGTTGAAGTACAATTCTCAATTAGAGACGATGGAGATAATGATATGTCAAGAGAAGACACACCATTGGGAAGAATATGATAGTAATCTTCTCATTTTTCTTTTGGGTCTATTGGGTCAACCAAGGATAATTTTATGGGCATATTATATCTATAATAACCTAGACGCATGGCCTCCCATGTACGAAGGTTTCCTTGAGCACTTCCCAAAGGTTTTAATTTCTAAAACAGTTTTGGACTGTACCTTTATGTAAGGTGTCATGGTGACGTGCTATCCAAGTTGGTGTCCAGAGTCACAGTTGATATATTTTAGTATTAAAACTCACAACATATGTGTTGTTGTATTTTGCACGACAATTGTTGTAATAAAGTTGTAGTTGTTTTCTGTACCATTCATTTGGCGACTCAGAATGGGTTGGATGGAATGGACCTATTTTGGGGTTGTCACACGTAGCTTGAACAGCTTTAACTTTATCAATTAAAGTCGGTTCTACTCGTATATTCGCCATCATCACATGGGTCCCTAGAGTCTTTAATTCAATCTTCATCCTTTGTAAATTGTACAAAATGGGTCTTTGTGTTAACAACATTGCGCTCCTACCCGCATACGATCTTCTACTCAATGCATCAGCTACTACGTTTGCTTTTCCAGGATAGTATTGAATGGTATGATCGTAATCTTTCAACAGCTCGAGCTAACATCAATGCCGAATGTTGAGTTTCTTATGGGTGAAGAAGTATTTGAGGCTTTTATGATCTATATATATCTCCACTTTCTCCCCATACATGTAGTGTCTCCAGATTTTCAACGCGAAAACGACTGCTGCCAACTCTAGATCATGAGTAGGATAATTCCTCTCATATTATTTGAGTTGTCATGAGGCATAGGCTACGACTTTCCCATGTTGCATGAGAACACATCCTAACCGTTTGACTGAAGCATCGCTGTATATAACAAATCCATCCGAACCAGATGGTATTGCCAAAAAAGGTGCCAAAATGAGTCTCCTCTTGAGCTCTTGGAAACTCTTCTCGCATTCCTCGCTCCATACAAATTTTGTATCCTTCCGAGTTAACTTAGTTAATGGAGTAGCGATTCAAGAAAATCCTTCCACGAATCTTTGATAATAACCAGCTAAGCCCAGAAAGCTACGCACTTTGGTCACCGACTTCGGTTGTTCCCAACTTTGTATTGCTTTAATCTTCGTTGGGTCAATAGATACTCCATGTTTTGACACCACGTGCCCAAGGAATGCTACTTCCTCAAGCCAGAACTCGCATTTCTTCAGCTTGGCATATAGCTTGTTTTCACAAAGCCTTTTAAGTATCAGCTTCAAATGGTGCTCATGATCTTCACAGCTTTTGGAATAGATGAGGATGTCATCAATAAAGACAACAACGAACTGATCCAAAAATTCCTTGAATACACTGTTCATCATATCCATAAAAGCAGCAGGAGCATTAGTCAATCCAAAAGACATGACTAAGTATTCATAATTCCCGTACCGAGTTCTGAAGGCAGTCTTTGGAATATTCTCAGTTTTAATCTTCAGCTGATGATATCCATAACGAAGGTCGATCTTTGAAAAGAATTGTGCTCCATGCAACTGGTCAAACAAGTCATCAATGCGAGGTAGCGGATACCTATTCTTGATGGTGACATGGTTTAATTCTCGGTAGTCAGTACAAAGTCGTATACTCCCGTCTTTCTTTTTTACGAATAAAACATGAGCACCCCAATGAGATGTACTAGGACGAATGAAACTGATGTCTAACAATTCCCGTAGTTGGACTTTTAACTCCTGAAGTTCAATAGGAGCCATTCGATATGGGGTTTTAGAAATGGGTTTTGTACCCGGTTCAAGGTCAATAAAGAATTCAACATCACGTTCTGGGGGTAGACCGGGAAGTTCTTCAGGAAATTCACTAACAACAGAAATATTATTCAAATTTGACTTGTCTTTGTTCAAATTCATAACATGGGCTAAGAAAGCTTGACATCCATTTTTTAATAAACGAATAGCTTTATGGCTTGATATGACAGTGACTGATTTTGGTGGTTTAGTTGTTTGAATTCGTATGACAAGTTGGTTAGGAATATGAAAACTAACAACCTTACGAAAATAATCAATTTTGGCATGATGAGTAGTTAACCAATCAATCCCTAAAATCACATTAAAAACAAGTATCTTTAAAGATATAAGATTCATAGGTAATGTGATGGTGCTAACTTGGATTAAGCAAGATTTATAAACAGTGGACGTAACGAAAGTTTCTCCTAACGGAGTCTCCATTGATAAATCAAAGTCTAATTTCTCCGGAGTCAAGTTTAAATATTGAGCACAAGCAGGAGAGATAAAGGAATGGGTAGAACCTATATCTAGTAAGGTATAAACTTCGTAAGAATTCAAGATTAGCTTACCCGTGATCACCTCGTTCGAGTTCCTCACGTTTTAGCCAGTTACGACAAACGCTCTTCCAGGAACCACTGATTTTGACCAATCCGGGACAGCCTTTGGAGTCACCATCCCCGTTGAACTTGGTTTCACAACTAGACAATCACTAGCTATATGACCTTCCTTTCCACAGTTATAACACACCTTGGATTGTTGTGAACAGTTTGGGCTGATGTGTCCCTCTTTCCCGCATTTGTAACAAACGACCGATGCTCGTTCTCCTCCCCTAGAAACAGTTGATGTTTGTGCTGACGTCTTCACGTTATCATTGTTGTACCTTCTCTTTTTGAAATCTCCTACCGACTCGCTCCTTCTATTATCACAGCCACGATTACCACTAGAGTGGTTACCGCTTTTATCTGAATGTTTTCCTCCCTGCTGGTTTTCATTGCTCCGATGACCGCTGCCACCGGTATGACCGTGGTTGTGTTCCCTTGTTTGAACATACTCATTATCTCGCTCTAATAATTGAGCCCTGTTTATAACATCTAAATATAAAGAAAATTTATGAGAGATAAGATATTACTGAATCTCGGTTTTTAGACCTCTCAGAAACATCCTTGTCATTCGTTCCTCATTCTCTACCAAATTAGGTGCAAACCTGGATAACTCTTCAAACTTTGCCTCGTACTGGGATAACGTCATGTTGTTTTGTTCCAGTCTAATAAACTCCACCTCCTTCATATGATGAAACTTTCAGGAAAGTACTTGTCATTGAATAGTTTCTGAAACGTTTCCTAAGACATGTTGAGTGTGGCAGGCTGGGTATGCTTCACAGACTCCCACCTGTAGTCTGCCTCACCGCGAAATATAAAGGTGGCGAATAGAACCTTCTATTCCTCCGTGCATCCCAAGACATCAAATATCTTGGTAATTTGTTTGACCCATGTTTTTGCCTTGATCGCATCTGGCTTCTAATAAATTCTGGTTGTCCCAAGTCCTTGAACTTCTGGGCTTTGATAGAGCGCGCGTTACTATCACTTCCACCCGTATTTTGTGCACGAGTCTCCCTCGTCTGATTTTGTATGAACTGCAAAAAGTTCTTAAACATTCCATCATTCATCGTTTGCTCGGTAGTGTTGTTTACAGGAGGAATATTGCCTTCCTATTGTATGTTCTCCTGGTTTGTGACTAAAGGTTGTTCCACAGTCTCATACACTCTATTGTTAACATTCTCAGCAGCCATTCTTAAATACTGCCATAAAACAAGGGTTAATTAAACAAATTAACATATCACATAATATCCCTATATTATGATCGACCAACAAATAAGCTTAGGTAGGACATACTAGCGAAATATTTACTCATTTCTCCCCTCCTAGTTCTATTCCCCAATCTCCGCCAGAGACCATATCCCTAAGCTCTGATACCAACTTTGACGCCCCCAAAATAGGTATACATCTCCCATTCTGAGTCGCCAAATACATGGTACAGAAATAAATACAACTTCAGTAATACAATTATTGTGCAGAATACGACAATGCCTATACTGTGAGTTTGAATACAAATATTGTCTAATAGACAGTATAGAAACTCAAAAGGGTCCTCATTACAATTATTGATACACTATTTTATAAAATATTGAGGACGACTAAAACAACTATCTTGAATCATCACTCCATACCTCGGCTAGTTCCTGTTAAATTCTCTCCTCCTTAGAAAAACAATGGAACAAAAAGGAAAATGGTGAGCTCAACTAGCCCAGTAAATAATATTATGACTAAGATAATATAAAACAAATTATCATTAGTCTTCAACAGGGAAAAATCTGATAAAATATAATAGACAACAACTTTTAGATCAACAACTACAGCGGAAACAATAATCCATTAGAAGAGTCAAGTAGAGAAATAATTCTACTATCTTCTAAGATTTATAAGTCCATCATCAATATTTTATCCCTGTAACATCAATCAATATACATCTTGAATCAAATATTCATCTTTACTACAGGCCAAAGATATTCTGTTGGGAGAATGCATATTATCATTTGATATTTTAATGTATATGCTCATGATTATTTGTAAAGTCCTTCAAGTAAGATATGTACGAGGACTTAGTGATAGATCAAATTTGTTAGGTTGATCTAAGCTCTTAACGTGTATCATTCTGTAATAGAATGTATAGATAGAAAGATCAAAGCTGTTAGGTTGATCTTGAGATGTAATAGATAGGCTCCAAAGAAATCGAAGTGTATAAATATGATCAACATTGCAGAAGTCAAGGCAGAAACGTAGAGCTTAGAAGATCGTAGTGTGACTGCCTTGAAGGGCCTCTTCGGGAATCGTAGAGTGGTCCCAATGTTTGCCGAGCCAACTCAACGATCGTAGCATGCTGAAGGAAACGTAGAGTTTACAAGTCAACGATCGTAGTGTGCTCTCAGAAACGTAGAGATAGAACCTAGCAAGCAAAGATCGTAGTGTGCAAAGGTTTAAGAGAAATCGTAGTGCTCTCGACTGATGGCATCAGATCAAGCACCAAGGCAACAAGTAACTACAATCTAAATCGTAGAGTATCACGATACACGTCATAGAGCATCATTTGTCTTATGCCAGAAAACGTCGAGCCTCGTGATGTGTGTGAAGACAGATTCCAACATATGAGGAATGGATTCTAGATGGTGTAGTACTCATCAGTCCCAAAGTAATATGAAATATCCTTAGTATGCAACAAAGAAGCGTATTGAAGAAGCTAAGGAAAGTACCATTGGTAAGGGGGTAAAACACCTTTTCAGGTGTTAGGTGAGAAAGCAATCTTCTGTGTTAGTGGGCCAGAATGCAGTTTCAGAAGATGTGCAGAAATTTCTCCATCAAAGATCAGAAAAGTGAAATGCATTTAATGCCTTAACGGATGGATCCAACGGATTGTTTTCAAGATCACATATATACAAATCAGACAAATGAGAGCGAAATCAAGCAAGCATTGAACAAACAACGTGAACAGCTCTCAAGCTCAACTCTACGATCTGAGAATTTGCAAAGCTTGCTCAGCTACTCAGTTCTTTCGAACAAGTGCTTAAACAACAACTGAGTAGCAAACATCAAGAACTCAACATCTATCAATCAACTGAAGAAGAGTACCAAGTCTGCTGGACTTGAAGAGTTCTAAGTGAACTGTAAGAGAACCAAGTTTGCTGGACTTGAAGAGTTCAAGAGTGAACTAAGAAGTTCCTAGACTGCTGGTCTAGAAGAAATCTGTGTGATTCAGAAGTTGTAAAAGACATCCTTAGTGGATATCCTACTCGTTGAGTAGAAGAGTGGACTAGGAGCTTTAAGTGTTCTGAACCACTTAAAAATGGTTGTCTTTTATATTCATACTATAACTGCTATATCTGTCGAAGTCTTCCATAAGGAGATCCAAAGAAGACTTTAGAAGTTGACTAAGGAAAGTCAGCTAATGCAGTAGCTATCAAGTGAACAGAAGACAACGATCTTGGAAGCAACCAAGATCGTAGTGTTTTCCAAACAAAGAAGGAACTGATGAAAGGTGAACCGAGATACTGGTCAGCCTCTGACAAGCAAGGCTAAAGTGATTAAGTGCAGGGTCAGTTCATTGATGATAAGTGAACGGGAGATCACAAGGAGAAAGCAAGTTGGACGCACCACAAATCTGAAGTGTCTTGATATTCAGAAGGGGACCAGAGCAAGGATTTAGGCCATCAGTCTCTATGAACAGTCGAAGCAAACAGAAGTACTGAAGCACTGCACAATAGAAGGAAGAGGTATTCTACATTGAAGATTCAATAAACACTCTTCAAGATCGTAGTGTTAACTCTACCAGTCAATGAGCAACACTCAACAAGACACTACGATCTGGTCCTTGAAGACGTGCATCAGAATCGTAGAGTTCGAATAGCTGAAGACTGAAGCATTGGCAAAGGTTCAATCTGAAGGATAATATTCGGATAAGTGCTTATTGAGAGCATCGATGCAATAGGACAACCTCTGATCGAGAAATTAGAAAGAGGTAAAAAAGTCTTCGACCTGCCCAAGACATTAAAGTGGTATATCTGATAGGGTAGGTGAAACAGTAGACTGCAACGTCAAAAAAAGTATAACATGTCACATCAAGCAGTCTACCTCAAGCAACTCGAGATCTGTAAAGAGCATCATGCAACACTTAGCTGCACTTCAAGGATGATCAAGCCAAGCTGCTAAGTATAGAAGATGTTCAGAGCATGAAGACATCTTAGCAGCTCAGCACCGACTCCAACAACAACAAACAAACAACTCAACAGCCAGGGCCTGAGGGGTCCTTGTCCGAAGGGACTAAACGAAGCAGGACCAGAAGGGTCCTTGTCCGAAGGGACTAAACGAAGTTCTAAGGCTGCTGGCCTTGAAGAGTTCTTAGTGAACTGAAGTCCCAAGGCTGTTGGCCTTGAAGGAATCTTAGTGATTCAGGGTGCTGCCCTTCCTTAGTGAAAATCCTGCTAGTTGAAAGCAGAAGAATGGATTAGGAGCTTGAGTCTCTGAACCACTTAAAACCCCTTGTGTCTTTTACAATATGTCATTACATTATGTACTATAACTGCTATAACTGCTATGTATGTTTTAACTGCTTACAGCTAAACTTATTCTACGAACAATGTATGTATGATTATGAATATATCAATAAAGGGGATCTTTTACTTATTCCGTTGTGCTTGAAAAGATTCTTATGTTTGTCATATGTTAATTATGAACAATATAATATAAACCATAAAAGTATTTGAAATAAAAAGGATCTATTCAACCCCCCCTTCAAGATCTATTGTGCCCTCTTGGAACTAACAATTGGTATCAGAGCACGTTCTCATACTATATTCAAAAGCTAATCGCTTTGAGTCTGATCCCAGGCACTAACATTGTTCTAAACTTAGTTTAGTAGTAAGTAACCTGTTATATGCAGATGAGCTCATATGTGGGAAATATTGTGTATAGGTTAAATGTGTATATACACCTGAAGCTGCTCAGATTGGTCCATGGTCTCTATTGGTACATCAACAAGACCAAACCTAGCCTGCAGTCAATCTTGTAGTCCTAAGACCAGACGAGAGAACTTAAGAGATATCAATAACAAAGAGTCAAGCACCCACCAGTCTGAAAGATGAAGAAGCCTTACATGCTAAGAAATGATTATCGAGAGAAAAAAGAAGATCTTCTCAAACTTATGTCCGACCAACCAACAGCTGGGTGCAAACTCTGTCAAATAAAGGATATCAAAGATCTTGATGCTGAGATTCTCTTGACCTATATCTTCAAGACCACTACTGATTGATTAAAGGCCGACAAGAGGAATAAGCTGTCAGGAGAAAAAGTAAATCTATGTACATCAATACCTAAACTCAGTATATCTACGATAAATGATTGTTTAGTAACTGACAGTAAAAAGGTACGGTTTCTCATTATTATAAATTTTCATCATAATTACATCTTCCTATGAACTATAACAATATTCTGTCAAGGAGTCATAATCTACCTAAAAAGGTGAAGAGAGAAAGTAACCTGAGGATGGAAACTCAAATGACTATAAACTTTCTCTCCATCCAAGTTTTAGGTTGAAGATGACATCTTGAAGGAAATCTAAAATGGGACATAAGAGCATCACAGGTCTAATAAACTTTATGTGGAGTAATCTTTGCTGGTGGGTTAGTATGTATGTACAAGCCTAGGTTCTAAGTGTTTGACAACACACAGAGTATGATCAGTTCTGCAAGAGGATATTTCTGATTCATAAAAATTGATCACCTCAATGAATCAACTAGATACTCCTAAATCGTAGAGTTGATTCTCACTCTGTGAACTCTTAAACATTGTGAACATAACCCAGTAAATGATGAATCCATCATAGATAATGAGTGTGTTATTTCATGTCAAATCCTACACACACTCACCATGCATCTCAAAATGTATTATCTTAAGATAATTGCATGCATGAATATGTCTGTTGATGATAAATATGATTATTATCCAAATGTGAGGAACAGGGGTTTAGAAAACTAACCTAGCAGGACCCATTTAATTATGGATACCAAAAATAGAAATATATTTAAAACTGCAGGTACTTGGTCAGTCTAACCACACTAAGGAATGATGAAGCAGAAGACTTCAGTCAAGAAGACTCAACTAACAGAAGGCTAAGGACAATTCAGAGATGACTCTAATAGAGTTCCTATCTGTCCAAACATCTCCTTGAAGACCCTCTGAGCTAACCAGAATGGAGCTCATATGGCTGCTAATCTGTATATGGAAGCAAGCCATTCAGCCAAAGAAGGAAAGGGTCTTATGTGCTCAAAATCCAGTCAAGAATGCTATATGGGAAGAATCCTCAAGGAAGCTCACAACAGAATATTATCGAGTATCATTCAAGAGAAACTTATTGCAAGAGCAGAACTTCACAAACACAACTGTCAAAGAAGACTACGTTCGTAGTGCTATCAAATAATCGTAGAGTGATCAGTTCTGAAAATACTCATCTCTACGACACAAGGAAATCTAAGCAATGATGGAGATTTCAATCAGAAGGAGATACGAAAGGCTGCCTTCAAATGAACCTGAAGAAGAGGGAATCATATTTATCTGGGAAGACAACATCAACAATGGGAGAGCAGTGATCTGTTAAGGAATAACAGCACTGAGATATACTATAAAAAGTTGTACCAGCTATAGAGTCCCAAAACTTTATGGCTGATGAACTAAATGAAGATCCATAGTCAGTAGGAACGCCTCAAAACGTACTACTGATAACCCTTCAGCCACCCAACCCATAATCGTGAAGTTCCTACGATCAAACTTATGATCGTAGTGTAAGAAGTAGGAGGACACCACGATTTCAGTAATGCAGCAGTTGTCTAAAGCTGGTAGAAGACCTCCCAATCAGAAAAGGTCGAATGAGACGTCATTGCAAATCACTACTGTAGTATTTCATCTGGAAAGCGCTTCAGGGACAAAACTGACCCTTAGCTCACTCTAAGAGGTTAGCCCTTCCTGAGCTACATTAACCCAGAAGGAATGCTTGATCAAGTTCATCTCAAGGACCAAGTCAGTCAACGATCGTAGAGTCAAGTGTGAAGAGAACTAAAATGATCGCAGTGCAACCTCCACGATCGTAGTGCTACCTCAACGATCGTAGTACAACCTCAGCAATCGTAGAATATAACTCGACGATCGTAGTCCTACCAAAGGGTAATCCAGTTCACAAGGAGCTTGGAAAATGAAAAAGTTGCTAAACTATTCAAGTTAAGGAGATAAGTTTGAATACATCAGTGATTGAGCTATGATGCATCAAAGTAAGGATAAAAGACAAAGCCATCCACTGCAGCATCTCTCAAAAGTTGATCTTTGAGTCAACAAAGGGAATCAAAGAGTCCATAACTATTTTATCATGCTACTCTACGAATCAAAAGGTCAACGGTCAGAGCCATGTTGTTTAAACGACTACTCTTCTAAAAGTTAACATCTAACTGAAAAGTTATGGGGAGTTATTGCTCATTACTGGGCAATGTGCAACCAATGGATGGTTAACACATCACTGATTATGCAGAGTTAGAAGGAAATGCCTTAGAGACAATTTCAAATCTGCAGAAAGTTACCAAAAGCTATCGAACCTTTCTCCCTCCCATTTTCAAACCCTAGAATCCTCTCAAGAGCCAAAATCAGTTAAACCTCCAGAGCCTTACCAAACTACTCACATTCTTCGAACTACTCAAAATGGAAAACTGGCAAGTAATCATTGGCATTTAGCTTGGAACCAAATCGTTTGAGAAATCTGAAAAGAAGTTCAGGGATATTCTCGAGCTTGTGAAGAAAGCTGGATTTTCAGAATGCCTTGAGGCAAATACTCGAGTCTACATCAACCTGGTCAAAGAATTCTACTCAAACGCCTCCATCAATTTGGAAACCCTTATTACCAAGGTTAAAGGTCAGTCTCTGAAGTTAAAATATTATGACCTCAATCAATGCCTTGGTTTTCTTAACCAAGGGCTGAAAAACATTGATAATGTCAATACGGAACAAGCAAAGGAGGTTATGGGGTACCAAAGAAACCCTAGTTTTAAAGATATGAAGAAGAAGGAGTTTCCTGAAGAGTATGAATTCCTTACTGAAATAGTTGGAAAGTGCATACTATGCAAGAACACTGCACATAATACAGTGATTGACCAACAGTTGAAAATAATGTCAGCTATAGTTCTGAAGAAATAAATCGACTTTGGAACTATCTTGTTCGATCAGATCTCCAAGTGGGTAGAAAAGGCTGAGAAGAAGAAGTCCGCTGAAAAGCCCCTGACCAAGGTGTTTCATGGTAGGCTGCTAAGTATTGTACTGAAGAAGAAGCTAGGAGGGAAAATTAAGGATGATGAGGGAGAAACTTTGAATGTGCACAAAGTGATGTCTCCACAATTATTTGTGAACTGGAAGAAGAACCATAAGGAGAACAAAAGGTTGACAGCAGGGCAGAGAGCTCTGAGTCTGATGACTCTACACTAGCAGAAATCACACCAGCCAGAAAGAAATCAAAAGGTGTGAAGAGAGTTGGTGATGTGAAGAAATCCAAGGCCCTACCAAGGAGTCTCTCCATCAAAGAAAAAGTTGAAGAATGAAGAGCTATAACTGTTGAAACAACAAAGAGGAGAAGTAACAGGTTGCTTCATGGGCCAGTCAGGAAGAAAGCTAAGGTGGAAGGCAAACCAGCCTCAGCTTCCCAAAATAGTACATCTGCTGATGAAAGGGACTTAGAGTCAGCAGAAGAGAAGGAAATAGATGTCAAGACTGAGTCCCTGCAGATCAGATCCAGTAGCGAAGATGAAGTTGGATTAATGTATGAAAATTCAGTATCTGCTGAAGAAGAGAAATGTGTAAGCCATGTGGCTAATTCTCAGAGTAGTCACTCTGATGATAAAGAAGATATCCAAGATGACCAAATTACATTCCCAAATGCAACTACCCCATCAAGCCCAGATAATGGGTCAGACAGTGCTGAATCTCAAAGAAGTCTATTTGATGAACCAGAGAAGTCAGATTCTGAAGGAGAAGAAGAGTCTGACTCTCCCAAACCTGAACCTTTAAGAAGAAAGAAAAGCTACAGACTGCAAGCCAAGTTTGCCTCCAAAAGGAGCAGTGGTCAATCAAATGACATCATTGAATTGAGTGATGATGAGTCTGTATCCCAGGGATAAAATGCTAAAGAAGAAACAGCAATGAAGAAGATGAATCTGAAGAAAATCTTGCTGAAGAAAGTTTTGAGAATGAAATGCAGCAAAAGGAATTCTCTGCTAAAAATAATCAAGAAAGTTCAGGCTCCGAGAGAGAAAAGATTGAAGAAGATTCTAGTTTTACACCTCAGGAAGCATACGAATAAGAAGATTATCCAGTTCTATCTCCTGCAAGATTTAGCAGAAGGATCGTAGTGGAAGTTTCAAATGACTTACCAGATGTTCCATCAGAGAGATGGGTGAGCTATAGAAATGAGCAACTCAAGGTAGTAAGAATGACTACCTTTGACATAGCCAAAAACTAGAACAATATGGAGGTAGACTACTCAACCATTCTCTATAATCCTGATGACTTGCTAATGAGATGGTTCTTCAAGTGGATGTTATGGCTAAACACCCACACTGAAGGAGATGGAAGTTATCTCAGCTGGTGCTTCTCTCACTTTCCAAGCATGGAGTTGGTGGCTCAGAACTTCCCAAGAGTGAAGAAGTTTGCAACCAAAATAATCAAAGAACAGCCCCACTTCAAGGTCTATCGTCATACTGAAAATCTATATATCCCCTACGATCGTAGAGTGGACTCTCAAAGACGAAGAGTCATGACTAAGGAGCTGATTGTAGAGTCTGTTCACTCTACTGCTGATGATGTTCAAGCCCAAAAACAGAAGCCTTCTTATGATCAAGCACTACTATCTGACATTCCCTCATCCTCACACAGTGATTGGAACTCAATGATCATTTAGATTCTTCAGACTTTCGAAAATATGTCTAAGAATGAAAATCGTGGAGTCCAAACTGATGCTCAACCAGCTGCTGCCTAACAAAAAGATCAAACTACTATGGAGCAGGAACTACAGAAGAGTTCTGATGATCTAAGCGAGAAAATATCTCGGCTCATTGAAGAATCCCAGAAGCTGACAGTAGCAGGAGATAATTCCTTCCAGCACAAGCTTCAAGCTACTATGGCTGAGATATCGCTCAAACTCCATGAGAGAGATAGCATCTATCAGAAGGCCATACAAGATCAGAAGGCAGAAGCTCTACAAATTCAGAAGGCCAATACAGAGCAGATCCAAGCCCTGTCTTACAAGATTGACGACCTGAAACAGTCTTTCTCAGTGCAACTTGAGCTGAGCTAGCAAGAACTCAAGTTTGAAGTTGCCAACTCCTCCTACCTAATGGAGAAGCTTATGTCCAACATGGAGCAGCTCTCTCAAATGACTGATGACAAAAATGGGGAGAAAAAGAGCTATATAAAGAAGAGGAGCAAGAGGCACTCAAGGAAGAGTAGAGGGATAAGAGAAAAGAAGTCAAAGAAGAAGAAAGCAGCTGCAGCAGAAAAAGAATCATCATCTGAGGGGGAGCATGAATCAGAAAGAAGCTGAAAGGGAGCCAAGCAAAGACAGAAGGTCATCATCCCAGGGGGAGCAAGAAAAAGAAGAACAATCAGATGAGTAGCTGTTAGCAAATATCCTAGAAGCATAGATGGAGCCAAGGAGGTACATCTCTAACCTGTTAGGTATGTTCTAGATCCAGGATGTAGAATGTCTGAATATATAAATTACAATATCAATATAAATGACATTCATGATGATTTTTTTTGGTAATACAGCTGCTCACTGTATATAAGATTCATTCATAACATGCACATACACTTAATGTTTTTGTCATAATCAAATAGGGGGAGATTGTCAGGAATAGACATGTGAATGATATTTCTATTTAATATATGATTTGATTATGATATATATAGGTGAATGAATATGCAAGTATGCTTGCATTAAGAAAAGCTATAAAGTCCTTTGATAGATAATAGAAATATATGTACAAGGACTTAGAATGAATTGATCAAATATGTTAGGATGATCCTACATAAACAAAACAGCTTTGTAAAGTCCTTAAAAAGAAATGAAGTACAAGGACTATAAATATAGAAATATCAATCTTGTTAGGTTGATCTTATGATGTAATAGATAGACTTGTCTGATCGTCGAGCACTGCACCAGAAGTCGTAGTCTGCCAGGTGAGTCAAGGTTAACTCAAGAGCTATCGAGGCAGAATAGGAGTATGCAAGATAGTAGATCTCAAAGTTCGTAGACTATCAGGGGAAACGAAGAAAGATCGTAGTGTATCGAGTAGAGCATCCTCGGGATCGTAGTATGCTAAGGAAGTCATGTTCAGAATCATAGAGATAGCCTGCCTACGAGAAGACCGATCATCTTTCGAAGCCAAGACAGAAACGTAGACTACACTCAGAGTCATAGAGTCTACTGATGTCGAAGCCAAGTCAAGAATCGTAGATCACACTTTGAGTTCATAGAGCCTATGGATTATATGTAGAGATTGTAGTCAAGCAAGATCAGATGAAGATAACAAGCACAAGGCAGAAATCGTAGTGTCAAGATCTGATCTTGGGATCGTAGTGTCTGCACAAGCTGAAGCTGAATCGTAGAGTGCAGAACTACGACCTAACAAGAAGTGCTCACAATGCCAAGGATGAATCGTAGAGCATATACGGTTCTCAACAAATGAGCACTCCAAGAATATCCAAAGGAACGAAGCCTCTGGTTCAAACTGCAAGCTACATCCAAGGAAACCAGAGAGCACTCAATGAATGGCATGCAATCTAATAGAAGATCTAAGCACCAACCTAATAAGCATCAAGATTAAGTTGTAAGGACATTCGTGATGAAGTCTTCCACAAGGAGATCTAATAATATTATTCAAATAATATGAATTATTGATCTGATAATGGGAAATACTATGCAGTGACAATTATTGAAACAACAATAATATAAAATATCAACGCAACAATTATTGAATCAATAAAATAAAATATTGAACAATAATTACTATAACAATTATTGAGTAGTGCCTTGTTACGTAAGAATCTATCATTCAACAATACTGTGCAATACCGTGTGCTACATGCAACCACGTGTATTACTATATTTTAACCACCAGGTATTCCAACAATGTTAACAGTAACAATTACGTCATTATTTAAAAAAACTCAAACTTTGTCATTTTCTTCATCCGACAGTTATTCAGTTATGGGGCCCACAAATGATTGCGTCGTCGTACGGATATTCCCGATAAAAAGAATATTCCACGACCAAACGAATATTCCCTGACAATAATGATTATTTTATAACAACTTGCTTATTTTGCAAAATTTGCACATTTCACCCATAACCAGAGCATAATATCAAATTAATTCTTTATTATTCATAATAATAAATAAAGGAAATTCGATTTTATTCATAATAAGTTGGGGTCTTACATTATCCATTTACTAAATAGAATAACAATTATCAAAAAATTGAATACTTTCATTTCGTAAATTTTGGGGTCTTACATGTTTTGTCTCTCATTCCAAGCTCCCACTTTGTACTCTATTTTTAGAGAGAGAAAATGAGATTATATCCTGTTTATCGAGAGATAAATGGGTTGTAGTGTGTGATTTTCATGTCTCAAATAGTTGTTGCTTTAGTAAAAGATGGTACGATTTTTCTGTTCTTTCTCTACCTCTGATGATTTCTGATTTCTAATTTTCTCCGTCAAGTTCATACAACATTTATAATAGATTTGTCTCATCTTTTGTGGGTTTTTGTTTGATGGTTGTTCTTCATATTTGAGATCTGACACTATTACTCTAATTTTTCTTTTCTTTGGAATGTGGATATATATATATATATATATATATATATATATATATATATATATATATATATATTATATATATATATATAATATTAAAAGTTATAATAGGAGTCAAACAAAGAAAATTAAACCCGGGTCATTTTCTTTCTTTTTTAAATTTTTTTCAAGTCTACGTTGGATAAATGCTAAAACAATTAATAGACGTGAAGCTAAAGATAACAGAATAGCCCAATTCTAAAATAATAATTAGTTTAGTGGTGTAATTTAAAAAAATGAAAGTTCAATAGTGTAATTAATATAACTTGTCAACTGCAATAGCTAATTCATTAATTTTGCCGTATATATTTCATAAAAACTAAAACAAAATAAATGGAGAACATGAAATAAGTTTCAGTTATATCAATGATGTATTCCATATAAGCGCACAAATAAAATTGTTTTTTAAAACATAATGAACCCCACTTACATATATTTTTAAGAATAAATTACTCTGTGTATATTTTATATATAACCTGTATAATTTCAGACATCCTGAATTATATGAAATTTTGTTATATCTGTAAACTTGAGAAATCAAAGTAACTAAATTATTTATGGTAATTCGAGGTTACTAGGCCTCCTTTAGTCTCTGTAATTGAATAAATGCTTTGGTGCCTTTTGATTGAATATTAGCAAACATAAATAGGCCAGGTGATAACTTACCAGTACACAATGTGGGCATTGCCCGAAAATTAGGAACCGCAACAACTGACTCAAACAGACTACATAGACTCCATAACTACCCACTATCCTTTCTAAGTGACTCAGTCAACGAAATAAACAGCAACTAAAAATAGAGTAAAACGACACAGCTTAAGCACCTAAAGGCAACACCGAATCACAAGGGTCTGGAACCCACGCACATAACAGATGCCCTCTGTGAGAAAACCTTGTCCTCAAGGTTAGTATATCGTCTCCTTAGGGTATCTATGTCTTCCCAGGTAGCATCCTCTTCACCGGCGCCGTTCCACTGCACTAAGACTTCGACTTCGACCACATTTCCTTTCTTTTTTAGCCTCCGTTGCAAGATCTTCTTTGGCTCGGGTTCCATGGATCCTTCAAAAGTGACGCTAGATAAGTTTTCACAAACTTGTCTTCCTTCCCCTAGCTTTCTTTTAAGGCATAAAACATGAAATACGGGGTAGATCTTGGCTTCGGGGGGTAGATCTAGTTCATACGCCACTTGTCCCACCTTTCAAACCACTTTAAACGGCCCATAATACCTTGGTGTGATCTTCAAGCTCTTTTGCATCGAGACTGTCATTTGTCGGTACGGCCTCAACCTGAGGTAAACAAAATTACCGATTTCAAACTCTTGGCTCCTTCTTTCTCATCAGCAAAATATTTCATTTTAGCTTGTGCTTCCTGCAGGTTTTCCTTGACGAGCTTGGTTATAAATTTTCGGCTTCACAGTTCCTCATCAACTGCTTAAACTTTGGTAGCTCCTGACTCGTATGGTAACATTCGAGGAGGAGGCTGACCATAGACAGCTTCAAAAGGGGATACATTTGTTGATGTATGGACTGAGGTGTTATAAGAATACTCAGCTAAAGGTAACCATTTAACCTAGTCTTTTGGTCTATCACTTGAGAAACACCTGAGGTAACACTCGAGCACTTTGTTCATGGATTCTGTTTGTCCGTCTGTTTGAGGATGATAGGTTGTACTTAGTAACAGATCTGTTTCAGATAACCTGAACATTTCTCTCCAAAAAATTGCTAGTGAATACAGGATCTCGATCACTTACTATGGTCAGTGGTAAACCATGTAATTTAAAAACATTGTCCATAAACACCCTGGCCATGGTTAAAGCTGTGTATGGATGAGTAATAGGCATAAAGTGAGAATATTTACTTAACCTGTCCATCACCACAAAGATTACTGTCTTGCCTCTTGAAGGGGGTAATCCTTCAATATAGTCCATGCTGATGTCTTCCCAATTCTTGGCAAGAATGGGCAAAGGCTGGAGTAACCCCGATGGGAGGAGGGCTTCAACTTTGTTCCTTTGGCGCACATCACACTCTATAATGTGTGTTCGAACATCATTTCTTAGGCCAGGCCAGTAAAACTCCTTTTTTATTCGTGCTTGTGTTTTCTGTACTCCCGTGTGGCCTCCTAATGGACTGATGTGGAATTGATACTGGATCTACTGCTGGAAGGGTACCAATGACCCAAGATGCAACCTACCCTTGTAAAAGAGTAGGTCATTCTATAATTGGTAACGAGATTGGTCCAGGTATCCATGATGGTAGTGGTTAATTAACTGCTGCAACATGGGGTCTTATTGGTAAACTTTCTATAACTCTTGCATCCATTGTGCTTGGACCATGCTAATTGCATGGATTTGGATTTGGCGCTGTTTGGTTTTCTGGTTGGATATTGCTGTGGAGGGTGTGTTTGTGCTGAGATTTGTGGTAGTTGGATTGGAGTTGGTAATTTCTGGTTGGTCTGTGTGTATGGATGGTGTTTGGGTACTGTTTGGGTTTGTGCTCTCGGGGTAATGAACCCTAGAGAGTGCATCTGCCACTGCATTATTTTTACCACTCTTATATTCAATTGTAAAGTCATAACCAAGTAGTTTAGAGATCCACTTTTGTTGTGAGGGAGTTCCCACCCTTTGTTCCAGCAAATATTTGAGTGCTTGCTGGTCAGTGCGTACTTTGAAGAACTGTCCCATTAGGTAGCGCCTCCATTTCCTCACTGCCATTACCAAGGATAGTAATTCCTTCTTATAGGTGGATAAGGTCAGATTCCTCCCTTTTAAAGCCTGACTGAAATAGGCTAGGGTTTGCCCTTCTTGCATCAGCACTGCTCCCAATGCTTCTCCTGAAGCATCACATTCCACCACAAACATTTTAGTAAAATCAGTTAATCTGAGCCCAGGGGAACTTACCACAACCTCTTTTAATTCCTCAAATGCTGCTTGTGCCTTATCATTCCAAGAAAAAACATTTTTTTCTTAGAAGACAAGTAAGAGGGGCTGCAATTGCTCCATATCCTTTGATAAATTTCCTGTAGTAACCCGTTAGTCCTAAAAAAACCTCCTAAAGCTTTGAGATTTTTAGGAGTTGGCTATTCTGGTAATAGCAACCAGTTTTTGGGGATCAGCTTTTACCCCTTCCTTAGAAATAAGATGCCCTAGATAATTGACTTCCTTGCTACCAAAAACACACTTGGACATCTTGGCAAAGAAATTTGCAGCTTCTACTACCTCCAAAACCTGTTTGAGATGTTCTATGTGGTCCTGCATTAACTTGTTGTATATCAAAATATCGTCAAAGAATACCAGCACAAACTTTCTCAAATAAGGCCTAAACATTTCATTCATCACCCCTTGGAAAGTCGAAGGAGAATTAGTAAGCCCAAAAGGCATAACTAAAAACTCATAATGACCCTCATGTGTGCAAAAGGTAATTTTAGGGAATGTCATCATGATGCATTCGTATCTGATGATATCCTGACTTTAAATCCAGCTTAAAAAATTTCAGCGCCCCCTAATTCATCAAGTAACTCATCAATATTAGGGATAGGGTACTTATCTTTGATGGTATCCTTATTAAGAGCACGGTAGTCCACACACATCCTTCAACTTCCATCAGCCTTCCTTACTAGTAACACGGGTGAAGAGTAGGGACTTTGGCTGCTCTGTATGCGGCCATTCTTGATCAGCTCAGCCACTATTTTCTCTATCTCCTCTTTCTGGTAATATGGATACCTTTAGGGTCTTACACATGTGGGTTTACAGCCCTCCTGCAATTTAATTTTATGATCAAAAATCCTGGGAGGTGGCAGCCCTTTTGGTTCAGCAAACACCCCTTTGAATCTGCCCATAAGTTGTTGTAATGCTCCCGGAATGCTAGGAATGAGATTTGCAACACTGCCTTCCATAATTTGCAGCCATATTCCTTTTGATGTTCCCTTCTTGAGGTCGGCAATGTCGTCTTCCTCAATCACTTCTTATTGTTGGTCTCTTGATTCCCTGCAACTCTACAGCCTTTCCATCACACTGGAACCGCATAGTTAGATCAGAAAAATTCCATAAAATTGGTCCCAATCCTCTTAACCAATCAACCCCCAAAACTAAGTCACAACCCCCAAGAGTCAACATGTATAAATTAACCTTACTTGTATAATCATGTAGCTTCAAATAAATTGCCTTACAGTGACCAAGGCAAGGAAGAGTGGCACCATTAGCCACCTGAACTGTTAAGTGACTTTCTTCCTTTGATAGATTGGCCTTCCTTATTACATTTGGATCTATAAAACTATGAGTGCTCCCTGTGTCAATCAAAACCAGTACTCGGTGATGATTAAGTTCAGCAAACAATCTCATAGTTTTAGGGGCTAAAGATCCAATAATAGCATGCAGGGTGATTCCTAACAACTCATCCACTTCCTCGTTATTAGTTTCTATCACAGCCAAAGTACTTTCCTCATTTTCTGGTTCCTCGGGTTCCACTACCTCTCCCTCCATTCCTTCTAAAAGGTAAACCCTGGGTTTGGTACATTTATGTCCAAAATGGTACTTCTCATCACAAAACCAACATAGACCTTTTTCCTTCCTTTCTTGCATTTGGGTAGGAGAAACTCTTTTGATGGGAAAGCTGGTTTTTCTGGGGTTATTAAAGGTTTGATTTTGCGGGTTGGGTCTTATTGGAGGTGCTGGAAGTCTCAAAATAGGGGCTGGTGCAGGCAATTTAGGCTGGTTGTTTAGGTTGGTGTTTTGGTAAGTTTGGAACTTGTTTGGATTTGACCTTACACGCCTAAGCACTTCTTCCTCCTATAACCTAGCCAAACTGAAAGCTGCTGAGAGTGTAGATGGTTTAAACATGGTGACAATGATTCTTAAATCATCCCTAAAGCCACTGAGAAAAGTACTAATACGAAACTCTTCAGATAATCCAGGTATTTTATTAGATAGCATTTCATATTGTGTCTGATATACTTCTACAGTCCCATTTTGCCTTAATTTAGTAAATTCCCCTACATGATCCTCGTAAGCTGAGGGTCCAAATCTCACTTCTAAGGCTGTAATAAAATCATCCCAAGATTGGACTGGGCTGGATGCCTGCAACCAACTATACCATGAAAGGGCCTTTCCTTCCATATAGAAAAAGGCTATTTGAAGCCTTTGGTCATCGGGTGTTTTGTAATACTCAAAAAATTGTTAGGCCTTTAGAATCCATTTATCTGGATTAGTACCATCAAATTTAGGAAAATCCAACCTTAAGGATCTAGCTTGAATTCCATTTCCATCAAATAAAGGATTGGTACTGACCTTAGAATTGGAAGAACCTTCCCCAGAGTTGTGATGTACTGATAAAGCCTCATAGCTAGATGCCAGATTACTGATTTGTTTAAGTACTACTGCTAACATCTCCTTTTGTCGCTCCTGTTCTTCACGCAGGTGGGTGTTCTCTTCTCGCAATGCTGCCAAAGCTTTAGTCATCTGCGCATGCCTAGTACCCTCAGTCATTGTCGCAGAACCAAGGCTTTGATACCACTGTTATATCTGTAAACATGAGAAATCAAAGTAACTAAATTATTTATGGTAATTCGAGGTTATCAGGTCTCCTTTAGTCTCTGTAATTGAATAAATGCTTTGGTGCGTTTTGATTGAATATTAGCAAACATAAATAGGTCAGGTGATAACTGACCAGTACACAACGTGGGCATTGCCCGGAAATTAGGAACTGCAACAACTGACTCAAAAAAACTACATAGACTCCATAACTACCCACTAGCCTTTCTAAGTGACTTAGTCAACGAAATAAACAGCAACTAAAAATAGAGTAAAACGACACAGTTTAAGCACCTAAAGGCAACACTGAATCACAAGGGTCTGGAACCCACGCAAATAACAAATTTTCCCACAACTGAACACATATTATTTTATAATTTTTATTTTATTTGTATTCTAATAGTTTTATCAGTTTTTTAAAAATAAAAATAAAATAATTGTATAAACTTTTTATTAATTCTTCGTACTCTTATTGGCTAATGAAAATGCAACAATTGATATATCAAATGAAACAAAATGCATATAATTGTGATAAACTCATTAAATCCAATTCTCAAAATGCTTTTTCTTTCCAAATATTAATATAGAGAACTCATATTTACATCTGAAAAATAAGATAGTTTCTCATGAGTCTCTCTCATAAATGTGGGTCTTTAATTACTATTCGTCGACAATGTGTATCATTAGAGATACTAATCACGGGTTAAATTGGTAGATCCAACCTTTAGAGAGAAAATCATTAGAATATCTTTAACGATTTTTACTGTCGGAGGATAACTCTCACACGAGAATAAGTATTGAAACAAAATAATATGCAGGTCAATAATGGAGATTAAAGAGATTTCAGTACTGAAGACAGTATAAGAGATTAACCTTTATTAAGGTGGTGTTTGTTTGGGTCTGATTGTCTTTGTCCAATATAGCCTCTTTTTCGATAAGATGATATTTTTATTTGACAAATTTTTTTATGCCTCTAACACTCTGTTTTTGAGTTTTGAACAGAAAAGAAAAGAATAAAAACTTATATTAGAACATAAAAGAAAAGAATAGAAAACTTAAAGTTTTCCTTTGTGTTGTTTCTGAGTTTTTAATGGAAAAGGATAGAAAATTTAAAATTGAGGACATGAGTTGTAATTTAAAATTTATTATATTAAAAGTTGAGGATAATATGGGAATTAATAAAATATTACTTATTCTAATTTCTTTTCCGTCCAAATCATGCCAATTTTGGACGGAAAACTTTGGCAAGAAAAGTGGCCAAGTTTTTTATCCATTTCTTTTCTTTTCCGTTTATTAAAAAACTCAGAATCATAAGAATTAGAAAGAAAACTTAAATTTTCGTTCATTTCTTTTCTTTTCTGTCCATTTTAAAACTCAGAAACAGAGCGTAAATGATTTTTCCCCTCCTTTTCGTTTAAACTTCAACCCAAATCTAAATTATACAGAGGCAACTAAATTCCTTTGTCCTCCCTCCCTCCCTCCCATTCTATTAACAAATCTAACCAAGGAGCCCAATCAGATAAATTAAATTTAATAAATTTGGAATTTTGTTTTGTAATAAAGAGAGATTTATAGAGAGAAAAAAAATAGATAAAATTTGATAATGGTAAAATTGGGGCGGGGGGAAGAGAGAAGTTGTATTGATCTGCATACTTGAACTCCTCTTTCTTCACCTACCGTTCCAAACAGAGACTCCTCCTTCACCTTCCATGGCAAACCTTGTCGAATTAGAGGTGAGCTTTTGCCTTTGCCACAGCTAAGGCACGGACATGACTTTTCTCAAAGAATCTTCTGATTGCTTTGCCTTTGCCCTCTCATCTGTTAGAAATCATGGCCGACGTGGGAGAGGAGAGCTTTTGGGCCTGAGAAATAGACTTGAGGTTGGATTATGCATGGTGGTGTATGTTCCTGAGGGTTTAATTACTTCTTGCAAAGCCTTGATCATTGAGTGCTTCTACTACCACAACGCTGCCTGTCACGATTCTTTTAATAATGAAGGCTAAAATAGTAAAATATTGATATTAAGACATTTTAGAAAAAATAATTATCAAATAACAATTTTTCATTCAGATACAATTATGGATAGATACTCTATATTATTCAGATATCTAAACTGTTCAAATCTTAAAATTCAATTTTATCAAACACAACCAAGTATTTATAGGATCCGATTAAGAGTTCTCACATGTTTGTGGGCGTGCCCCCCCCCCACCCCACCCCACCCCACCCCTGTTGTGACGTATGAGCCTCCTAGGTACATCTCTGACTTAGGGGTGAAGTTACAAGTCCCACTAACCACTTTTTGATAGGCTACCAAAAATGTATGCATGCTTACAACATTGCTCTTTGGGACCACTAGACAGATGACGGGAGCTTCGCCTTAAGAAAAATCTTTAGTTCTCACAATAATTTTAGGGGGACATTTTTTTTGCCGACATTCTAGCGATATTATTTATTATTTATTTATTTTTTGGTTTTTTTGTAGTACCTCTAAAAAAATATATACTAGTATTTATTTCAATTGAATTTTTTTATAAAAAAATAGTGTTTTAGGTATAATTTGAATATATACAAGAAACATGGTATGTACAATCTGTACAACCCTGTTTCTTGTATGTATCCAAATTACACATAAAATACTATTTTTTATAAAAATTTCAGTTGAAATAAATAGTATACATTTTTTGAGAAGTACTACCAAAAAAAACCAAAAAAAATAATGTCGCTAGAATGTCAGCAAAAAAATGTCCCCCTATCTGGTACTCAATTTTTTATGGGCGAGGGTTATCCTTGCGCCGGTAAGTGTCGGGTTTGATCTCTAGTCTACCCAACCTGAAGATAACACTTATATCTGTTGGGTCTGGTCACTGGGCCTAGTCACCATATTACTTCTATTTAACCCTATAAAACCGGGTTGGTTCATTGGACTAACCCATTGGATTTTTAATATCTATTACTTTGACTTGCAATGATAAAAAAGCATGACAGTTGACTGAGGCACCTGCCATGCATTAATGTGGATGGGATTATAGCCGGCCGACGGCATAAACAGTGACCAAAAGTAGTGGATAGACTGCATGCAGTCGGCAGAGCCCATCAGATCAGGGGGCTGTGTCAGTTAGTAGTAGGTGGCACGGTAAACCAGGCAAGAGAGTATAACCTATCAACCAAGTCTTCACAACCAGGTATTTAACATTCATATTCACATACATACACAACTGAGAATTATTATCTCTCTCAATACACTATGCATTACATCCTCCATTATTAACCTTATGAACACGTATACTGACTCTCATGCCTGAGCTATCCCCCGATGGTCCAGCCGTCAAGCTTTTGGTGTCTTATCGTGTTTACTGTGCAGGATCAGGGCGTCTTATGTGATTGGCACGTTGGAGAAGATCTTGACGTTCACAATATCCATTCGGGAAAGTATACTTTGAGGTGGATCCAGTTAGCATGAAGTTATTTTTTTAGTAAGTTAGTTAATTGAACAATATAATACTTACACACATACAATCTCATCTACGTGTAAGTATTCTATTGGTCAATTAACTAATTTACTCTTAAAATAAACTTCATACTAACCACTTCTCTTTGAGGTACTCCCTCCATTCCTATATGTAAGTCGTTTTAGACTTTTTTTGTTATTCCTAATTATTTGTTGTTTGTGGTTATCTAGGAGAATTGATCACTATTTTTCCCAAATTGCCCCTTATTTCTCTACCTAATTTTTTGATCTATATTTATGACATAAGTGAAGTGAAGGGTATTAAAGACAATTGATAATATAGTTAATGCTTTTTAATCATTTCCTTAATTCTTGTGCACATGTCTAAAACGACCTATATTAAGGAACGGAGAGAGTATATCTTAAAATTAACCCTGACCCCATTCCTTTAACTTTATTTAATGGGTTGGAGGAGTAGAAGCATACGCATGAGTGCTCGTTTCCATATTGTGTAATATATAGGTTTATCGTTTTTAGATTCGAGTCCACAAGTAGCGAGGTGAAGTTTATCATGTCCCTCGGTTGCATTTAATGTTAAAAAGGCAGGGGGCGTCAGTTTTCTTAGTAGTCACCCATGAAGTGGGCGTAGCGGTGGTCCACGCTTCAAGGCCCACGTGACTTTTTTGCTTCTTTTTTATTTGTATGGATGCATAATGGCCTCATTCCTGCATTTTTGAGCAATCTGATCTGTTCACTTGGGGATATAAACTGGGGTTGAGGGGGCTTCCGGTACATGTTGTACCAGATTGACGAGTGGTACATACTGTATCGGACTAACGACTGGTACAATATATTTTTTTTGTAATTTTTTTTAATTACAATTATCAGAATAATAAATAAAAAATAATAGAACAATTTTGAACAAAAAATTATAAAAAAGTATATTTTTTATTGAAAAAACACAGTAAACAATTTATAGTGTTTTTTCAATAAAAAATATACATTTTTTATAATTTTTTGTTCAAACTTGCTCTATTATTTTTTATTTATTATTCTGATAATTGTGGTTAAAAAAAATTAACACTGTACCAATCGTTAGTCCGATACAACACCTCCCCCCAATTATATAAATTGTGTTTCTTCCCCTGAATATTTTAAGTCCTTCTAGGAGGACATTGTTCAGCAATATTTTTATTGACAATTTTTTTGGTTTTTTTTGTAGTACCACCCAAAAATTATATAATATTTATTCCAACTGAATTTTTGTAAAAAACAGTGTTTTAGGTCGCTAGAAATGTTGCTCAACAATGTCCCCTAGACTTATTGAAATATTTTTACACATTTTCTTCAAGAACCAGAGTTTTTGGGTTTCTCTAAGTGTTAACGTCAAGATCTGTCCACACGCTCCAATTATCAAAGCGTGTTCAATCCTGTATAAATACGGGTAAACATCAAAAGTTTGACGGCTTGGGCTGCCGGGGGATAGCTCCGGTGAGAGAATAAATACAGAGGTTAACAATGGAAACTTAATGCTTTAGTACTAGAAAATAATAATAATGTTTTTGTACCTTTGAATCATGATAAAATCTTGTATTTATAGTGATCTCACCACATCCATAGAGTCCTTCCCTACATTGGATTAGAATTTCTCATTATGTATAATTCTTTAATGGGATTGTATAAGATCTCCTAAAAAGGAGGTGGAGTTGGATCAAATCCCAACACCTCCTCCTTATATTTAGAAACCAAATATAATTAGAAATCCTTAATTCCTTAAATTACTCTAATCTCCAACTGAGATTTTCATATGGGTCAAAATAACCCCACATGG
The DNA here is from genome assembly GCA_020205505.1 of Panax japonicus. Lineage (NCBI taxonomy): Eukaryota > Viridiplantae > Streptophyta > Magnoliopsida > Apiales > Araliaceae > Panax > Panax japonicus. The sequence goes on from CM035094.1 coordinate 47,843,484, forward strand.
ACCCTAACCCACCATATAATCTTAGACCTAAATATTTATAACCCAACATTGCCCCCAGTCTTCCACTTAAATAAGACATTTAATGGAAGAGTACTCCAAAGCACATCCCAATGATTTAATAACAAATGTTGCCAATCCCATCAACCTCAAAAACCTGCACAGCCCACTATGTTCCAACCCATCATCTTCCACCCCCCTTCATCATCATGATGCCCCATTTAATGAGACGCTCCTCGACATATGTGAAAACTGAAAAGATAAAACAATAAAACCTCCTTCCCCCAAATTTAAACTCTCAAATTTCTCTCTCCCTCCTCTCACAACACAAGTTTTACGACAAGAATAACTCCAAAACTACCACCAATGGCTTTATCTCAAACTCCAACCTCCTCCATCGCCACCAATGACGAGCCCATCTGGGCCATTCCCCTTTCATCAATCCCCACAATGCCTATCTCTGCCACATCCACCTCCACCTCCACCAATAACCCAAACCCCATCGTTAGCTCCATGACAACCGATTCCATCACCATCGCCACCACCAGATCTGCCCCCCCCCCCTCACACCCAGCTTATCCAACACCGAGGTAAATTTTCAAAAAATAATTAAAGAATATTCGGATGAAACTCGTTTCCCCCATGCCAACACTACCTCCCATATCTCAGATAGCGACCTCGCTACCATTCAAGAACACTAATGCATTCCAGCCACCCATCAACTCAAAACCCCCTCAACCACCGACCGTATGTACCACAGCCCCAATGGCTGGACTGTTATTCCGCTTACCTTACTAGAAAAAAGGGTTCAACAACCCCTTCATGCCTTCGTCATCACCCTCCTCAGATTCATTGGCATCGGCTTTGCCTAACTGGTGCCCAATTCATATATCAACATCATTGCCTTTCTAGCATTCTGCCATGATGCCAACATTCAACCTTCCATCGACTTCTTCTTCACCTTGTTCCAACTAACCGAATTTCGAGAGTCTGGCTTTAAAACTTTAAGCAAACAGCCACCCAAACCCACCAAAAATTTGAGAAGCGATCCATCATGAACACACCCTCAAGCAATAAAGGATGACATAGAGATTAGTTCTTTATCAAAGGACCAAAACTCACAAACTGCCGAACTGGACCTCCTACGGTCGTCCAAACGTATCCATCGGGGAAACCAATCCTTAGTGAGTCCTAGAGCTAACAAAACTATTAGAGAAATTGTCAATGGCTGAATGGAATTTCAACCTCTTAACCAAACCAGCCTGGCTCTTCGATCACAAACGTAATCTCCAAACTCTTATATCTGATCTCCTTTTATACTTATTGATCATCCTAACTTACTTTCTGAATGCATTATCTCTTATCCGACCAACAACCACCGAAAGGGAAGACATGGAAAACTTTCTTTCGGGCAAAACATTGGAAGAACCCACCAATATATCAACCATTGAAGCCATCCCCTTAGAAATAATATCCGAAGAGTTGACTTCCACCCGCATCAAGAAGAGGGCAATAAAAAAAGCATCAAAACCAAAAACTACCCAAACCCTCACCTTCGAAACAAGTCTCTTGGACATCCTAGCCTTCGAGAGGACAAAAATCCTTCGGGTGAAGAAAAGATGTGCCAAAGTTATCCCCCTCACCTCTGAAGAACTAAGAGTCCCAACATCTGAAGTCTCTACCTCTTAGACCGAAAACACATCAGCCCCATAAATAATTCCTTCCTAAAACCTCTGAACCATACCCCAACCAAAGTCAAAAAAGAAAAGAACCTGAAAGCTCTTCATCCGAAATCCCTCATAAAAGGGCCAACATCGATAAATCTCCAGTAAAAACTCCCTCACTATCCCAAAGAGCTTATATTGACAAAGTTCTTAACAAATACAACATGCAAAATTGCTCCCCTACTGTCTCCCTTGTTGTTAAGGGTGATAAATTTGGCTCATATCAATGTCCTAAGAATCAACTTGAACGTGATCAAATGAATCTTATTCCCTATGCTTCTGTGGTTGGGAGTTTTATGCACGCTCAAGTTTGTACATGTCTAGATATAGCGTATGTAACTGGCATGCTTGGATGTTATCAGTCAAATCCAAGTTTAGATCATTGGAAAGTATCCAAAAATGGTTTTACACTACTTACAGGGTACTAAGGATTTTATGCTTTGAAAGTCCAATAATAATCTAGAAGGGGGGTTGAATAGATTATTATAAATTAAAATTTTATATTAGGTCTTTTTGAATTTTTAGTTGATTAGTTTGCAGTGTTAGAAATTAATATGTAAGATAATTAAAATTCAATCACACAATGCTCAGAGATTTTTTGGTTCACAACATACATCCCGGGTATGCTGCTACGTCCAGTCTCAAGCTTCTCTCAAGGACTTGAGATCCTATTACTATCAGCAATAAATACTTCTTCAACAGATGGAGAAGCATTTACAAAGTTTTATATACAAACTTTCAACTTTTCACAACTACCTATCTCGGACAGCAAGCTCCTAGCTCCCTCCTCAAGCTTAGTTATACCTTCTTTTGAGTTCAAATCTATTCTATGATCTGGTCTTGAAACAACAACCTCTTCCTCACCTCAGAACTTCACTAGAGACCCAACTTCCAACTGACCTCTCTAAGACTCTGGTCTTGGTTGAAGAATTACTCGTTTTTCTCACAGGTACATAAAATAAACTAAATCTAACTTTTTCTCTTTTTATAAAAGATTTTATAATGATGTGCTTCTTAAATAAGTAGGTAAAATTTAGTATAAATTGATACTTCTTAAATAAGCAGGTAGAAATTAAAGATCAAAAAGTTCAAAGACTTTTATGATAATTTGTTTCTTGTGTAAGCAAATGTAAATTTTTACTCAGTTATAAAAGTTTAAAAACTTTATATTTGTGTAAAAATGCTTCTTAATCAAGCATATACATAAATTTAAGTGTATGTCAAATAATGCTTGAATAAGCAAATATTTAGTTTAATGCAATTTTATAACAAATTATATTTTTTTGACAAAACTATGAATTTAGCCACTATAGTTGGTAAGTGTTACTTAATGCATAACTAAACTTTTAATTTTTTTAATTATCCCATTAAACAAATTAAAATTTTATAATTGGATTAGTCTGTTAACTATAGATCAGTTCTGTTAAATTGAACGCTAGCTTTTTCCTACGTGGCTTTTTAAAAGAAAAGAAAAATGACTCAGCCACTATCGGGGCAAATCAACTCAACTTCTCTTTCATTATAAACTTACGCATTTGGTTTTTGTAAACAAGGGATCTAGTGCTCCAAAACCAACTTGGAGATCAATTCGCCCAAAATTGGCATGGGGAAATTTGGGTTAATGCTATATTTCATCCCTTCAAGGCATTCGAACACCTAGAGGAACGTTAATGACATCTTGTCTTAGTCGATCGTCATTGATTGTTGCAAAAAGGGTGAAAAATAACCCTAATTTTTCCGCATCAGTTTAAGTCTCCACAAGAATCAAAAATCAAAAATCAAAGGCAAAAAGATTATATTTATAAGGTATGTATTATTTTCTGGTTATACTCCTCTTCGCCTCACTGATTTCTTCATTCGTTTAATACTGCAAACTAGGGTTCCAACTCAGTCTATGTCAAATAAGGAGATTGATTCGGCCAAAATCAAAGGGGAAAATTAAGGGTTTTCATCTTCTCAAACCATTTGAACACCTAAAATGTTGTTAATGACATCTTCATATAGTAGATCCTCGTCAATTATTAAAAAGAGGGTAGAATTTTTCTGTGGTGTATCTGCATCCATTTGTGTCTCCACAAATAACAAATCAAAGGGAAGAAGATTCTATGGATGTCATTTTTACCCAGTAAGTACATAAATTCATATTCATATTTGATTCTTCTTTTACATGAAAAAATAAGCATACCCAGTTGTTGTAATTTATGACTGTTAAAGGGTGTGAGGGTATTCATAAATGATTCTTAAGCACCATTATATCGTGAAGACAAACTCAAATGTTCATGATTTATTCCTCTAAACAGTTAGTTTTTTCTCCTTGTCATTGAGTTCTTATATTAAAATAATAATTGTGTCTTAATATTATTATTGTAATGTATATTGGATTTAAGTTGGTTGAATTTTTTTTCTTTTACAGGATGTTAATAAATATTGTGGATTTTTTCAATGGTTGGACATAAGTTCCCAAAATGATGGTCATGATAGTGGTTGCAGTGAAATGGGTTCTGTTTCAATGAATGAAGATGGACTCAATTTGTTGAGGAACAAAACAAGAAAGTTGAAAGAGAAGTTGAATAATTTGAAAAGAGAGGCCTTAAAATTGGAGTTGGAAACTGTTAGACTGGGAGAGACAAATAAGAAATTACAACTGTATGTGATATTGTCATGGATGGTGACTTGTGTTGTACTAAGTTATATATTCATGGAATTTTAAGCATTTAAAGTTATGTAATGAAGTTATGTTTTCATTTTATGTATGACATGTTAATGCAGTCTAATGTCTATTGTGTATTGTGAAAAATCCCTTCTCATTTAGGATGCCTTTTGTTGATCAATTGTTTGATAATAATGTAAGCAATGAGGAAGAACAACAGGAAAATGCTCAATAGAGGAGGAGGGGAAATGTGGAACAGAGGGATTCCATGTTCATTACAAGCCCTGTTCCAAATTCCATTTTAAAGTAAAAGAGGAAGAGGGTGATTATGACTCCCCCAAAATAGGTATACATCACCCATCTTGAGTCGCCAAATATCATACTATAAAAATCAAATACAAACTTCATTTATACAACTGTTGAACTGTCGTGCAGAGTACGACAACAGATAAGCTGTGAGTTTTAATACAAATGTATGTAACTCTCATGGTGCCTCGACCACAACCTTACAATGGTACTTTACATAAAAGTACAGTCAAAAACTGTTTTAGAAATTAAAATCTTTGGGAAGTGCTCAAGGAAACCTTCGTACATGGGAGGCCATGCGTCTAGGTTATGATAGATATCATATGTCCACAGAATTATCCTTGGTTGACTCAATAGACACCAAAGAAAAATGAGAAGATTACTATCATCTTCTTTCCAATGGTGAGTCTTCTCTTGACATATAATTATCTCCGTTGTCTCCAAGTGAAAATTATATTTCAAATAAACTCCAAGATCATATAGGTAGTGCTCGTAGATATACTCAGCAAGTGGATGTGCACAACCCTGTCTTATGATAATACAAGGTTTTATGTCATTAGACATCTTGTATGATAGTGGCAAAACACTCTTCCTCTTTTGGGTTCACCTCACCCTATCCGGTTCACCAAAATTAAATATCAAATGCCGTATACAATACGACACACTTATCTAAAGTTCTCAACAAAATTATTTCCATACTATTTAGGGAAAACCTCAACAGCTATAGACCACCATTCTATTCCCTTGTTATCCCCGCTCGACCCAGCTACACTCTTATTAACTAAAAGGAATTGTGAAGCAAAAAGGGTGAGCACAACTAGTCCAGCAAAGAATATCATGACTAAAAATAATTTACATCATCAATAGCCTTCATCAGTAATAAATCAGAGATTTAGGACATATGGTAGATGATAAAACTTTTCAACCATAGTTGCAGCGGAACGAGCAATCCATTAGAAGAGTCAAATAGACCATCAGATCTGTTATCTTCTCCATGTTAAAAGTCCACCAATAATGTTTTATCCTTGTAACATCAATCAACAATTCCTGTCCACAATCATATGAATAACTCATAATCATAATTGTGATTCTAAATTCCTCTTCACACCCAGGACGAAGATAATTTTCATCACATATCTTCACCTGAAACATCAAAAATCATGGTTATACCAAATCACAATTCCTGCTCATAATCATACTAATAAATTCATCTTTGCACTACAGGCCAAAGACATACAACTGTATTTTAGAAGAGTCAAGTAGAGCATGATATCTACTATCTTTTACGAATTAAAAGTGTATAATCAATATTTTATCGCTGAGACTCAGCTTAATAAATAATCCACATCATTGAATCATCCCTGCACTACGACCAAGGATATTTATGTAATCATCAATGGTTATGATTATACCGAATAATTCTTGGTTATAATCATACCAATAATTGTCCATCAATGCACTACGGGCCAATGAGGACTTTTACAACATCATCTATAATATTACGGGTCATGATTATACCGAATGATCCCTGATCACAATTATACCAATAAACAGTTCATCTATGCACATAAGCCAAAGATACTCATCAATCAATAGTTCATCTTTGCACGTAAGCCAACGATATACAACTGTAAAACCAATAATCAACAGTCCATCTTTGCACGTAAGCCAAAGATATACCACTGCAAAACCAATAATCAACAATCCATCTTTGCACGTAAGCCAAAGATATACAATTGTAAAACCAATAATCAACAGTCCATCTTTGCACGTAAGCCAAAGATATACAACTGTAAAACCAATAATCAAAAGTCCATCTTTGCACGTAAGCCAAAGATGACTTTCATCATAATATAAGCATGAGGATGATGACAATGATATAAACATTAATCAAATGAAATCAAGGATAAATATTAAAGACTTTAAATTTATCCAGAGTTTAAAAATATCCCAATTGTCAACATGATACTGCTTTGTGGCGTAAAATTCAAGAATAATATTCATATACTACAAATAATTTGAACAGAAAAGGAATCTATTTTTCGGGTAAATAGTACCCCGCAATAGTACTCTATGAATAGTACTTCGGGAATAGTACCTCGTGAATAGTACCCCAACATGAAAAGTACCCCAAATACCCGAGTGAATATTATTCGGGTGAATAGTAATTTGGGTGAATAGTACTCTGTGACGCCCCCAAAATTAGGTATACATCACCCATCTTGGGTCACCAGATACATGGTACAGAATTTAAATACAACTTACTAATACAACTGTCGTGTACAATACTACAAAACATAAACTGTGAGTTTGAATACAAATATTGTCTACTAGAGAGTATACAAACTCAAAAGGAGTCCTCATTACAATTATTATCACACTATTTCGCAGAATAGTGAGGACTAATAATGTTATCCTCTGGACCATCACTCCGTTTCCCGACTCGTCCCAGCTATATTATCATTTCCTGAAGAGAACAGTGAAAGAAACGGTGAGCTCAACTAGCCCAGTAAGAAATATTATGACTAAATAATGCAGAATAAATTATCAATAGTCTTCAACAATGTTAAACTGATAAAATATAATAGACATCAAGTTTAACTGCAGCAGAACAAGCAATCCATTAAAAGAGTCAAGTAGAAAATAAAATCTACTATCTTTTATGATTTAAAAGGTTTTTCATCACTGTTATCGCTGAGACTCAGCTTAATAAATATTCCACATCATCGAATCACCCCTACACTACGGCCAAGGATATTCTTTAGTATCACGATCACAATTATCCATGCACTACGGGCCAAGAATATTTTTGTATTCATTAATGGTCAAGATCATGCCAACAACTGTCCATCAATGAACTACGGGCCAATGAGAACTTTTTCCACATCATTTCTAATATTACGGTCATGATTATACCGAATAATCCCTGGTCATAATCATACCAAGGCCACAGATGACTTTCAAAAATATAAACATGAGGATGATGACAATGATATAAGAATTCAATAAAACAAGTTCAAGAATTAATTTATTCAGGAACTAATAACATCCAATTTGTCAACATGATACTGCTTTGTACAGTAAAATTCAAGAATGCTCAGAAGAATATTTTCATGAAAAGATACTAGATGAAGCGCAAATATCAAGAATATTCCACTAATTTCATGGAGTATAGAAGTCAAAACTTTAACCAACTGAGTATAATAAGGAATGGAATAACAAAAGAAATCACCAGGCATGTGATAGACCGCACAGGCAGGTTATTTCAACAGAATAATAATTAACGGAACCAGGTCCGGCGTAAACGCACAGACAGGATATTCCAACAGAATAATAAAGACGGAATCAGGTCCGGCGTAAAATGCACAGACATGATATTCCAACAGAATAATAAAGACAGAATCAAGTCCAGCGTAAAACGCATAGACAAGATATTCTAAAAGAATAATAAAGACGGAATCAGGTCCGGCGTAAAATGCACAGACAGGATATTCCAACAGAGTAATAACGAATGGAATAACAGAAGAATTTCACCAAGTATAGGGTAGCCCGCGTATACAGGTTATTCCAACCGAATAATAAATAATGGAATAACAGAAGTTCTCTTCATGAATACAAAAGAAATAATACCCCTTACGAGTACAACAAATAATATTTCCTACCTTAAGAAGAAGAGTACTAGATATATGAGTAGTGAAGTAGCAGAATACTTTTCTTCTTTCTCTCTATAGTTTATCTCTCTAGAGTTTCAGTGAATTCGTAAGAAATAATGAAGGAATAAGCTTCTATTTATAGGAGAATTTGGAGGATATTGTTTGATCACGGTGCACCGAATAAAAATCTCACGGATCAAGTGTAGCATTCACGGGTGTCAAGCTTACTGAATTTCAATGTAAAAGCAAGAAAAAAAAACAAACATATAATATATATATATATATAACTATTTAATATATATATATAATATATTAATATATATATATATATATAATATCAATTCCCTTCTTATTACGTTACCTCCCCCCCCCCCACCCCATTTTCATTTCATCCATTTACTCCACATGTGGCCCCCACCCTTATAATAAAGAATAAATTTCTACCGATTATTTTGAAAAATGGGTAAATGGGGTTCATAAAATAAGCAAAATTTACATCAACTACTGTGACAATAATTAAACAAAACTGAGTGACTTCTAACGTAAGTATCAATAATCAATATCGTGTACTACTATGCAATCATGCGTATTACTGTACTTTTACTACCGAGTAGTTCAACAGTATTAACGGTAAAACTTCCGCCATTATTTTCATAAAAAGATATTTTTATCGTTTTCTCAATCCGACAATAATTCCGTTGTGGGATCCACCAAAGATTATGCCGTTGTACGAATATTCCCTGTTAAAACGAATATTCCTAGACCAATCGAATATTATATAACAACTTGCGTACTTTGCAAAATTTATAAATATTGCCCACAACTATTATATCAAATTCACTCCATAATATTCAAAAATAATATTTATAGAAAATTCATCTTTATTAAAAGTTGGGGTTTTAGATACTCCGTCACGAAAAGTGCCCCCGAATACCCGAGTTAATAATACTAGAGTAAATAGTAACCGGATGAATAGTAACCCGTGAATATAACTCGTAAAAAAATACCAAAGAAAATGATATTCCATGACGAGTACAAAAAAAATGATATCTCATACGAGTATAATAGAATATTTATGAAACTGCAAATGGATTTTCACCCGCCATGCGGTAATCCACGTAGACAGATCATTTCCATAATTTAATAAAGAATGGATACGAAGGATCATTCACCATGCATATGGAAATCCACATAGATAGGTTAACCCCAAAACAGGTCAATTCCACCCAACCCATTCTAAGTCGCCAAATACATGGTACAGAAAACAACTACAACTTTATTACAACAATTTTCGTGCAAAATACAACAATACATATGCTGTGAGTTTTGATATAAATATATACCAACTGTGACTCTCATCCCAACCTTGGATAGCATGTCACAATGGCACCTAAACTGTTTTAGAAATTAAAATCTTTGGGAAGTGCTCAAGGAAACCTTCGTACATGGGAGGCCATGCGTCCAGGCTATGATACATATCATATATCCACAGAATTATCCTTGGTTGACCAAATAGACCCCAAAGAAAAACGAGAAGATTACTATCATATTCATTCCAATGGTGAGTCTTCTCTTGACATATAATTATCTCTACTGTCTCTAATTGAGAATTATACTTCAAATAAACTCCAAGATCATATAGGTAGTGCTCGTAGATATACTCAGTAAGTGGATGTGCACAACCTTGTCTTATGATGACACGAGGTTGTATGTCTTTAGACATCTTATATGATAGTGGCAAAACACACTTCTAACGTTGGGTTTGCCTCACCCTATTTGATTTACCAAATATAACTACTAAATGATGACCACCGTTCTATTCCCCTGTTACCCCCGCTCGACCCAGCTACACTCTTATTACCTGAAAGGAATTGTGAAGCAAAAGGGTGAGCACAACTAGCTCAGTAAAAAATATCATGACTAAAGATAAATAAATTATCAATAGCCTTCAACAGTAATAAATCAGAGATTTAGAACATATGGTATATGATAAAAAAATTCAACCATAGTTGCAGCGGAACGAGCAATCTATTAGAAGAGTCAAATAGGCAATAAAGTCTATTATCTTCTCCACATTAAAAGTCCAACAACAATGTTTTATTCCCTGTAACATTAATCAACAGTTCCTTTCCACAATTATATGAATAACTCATAATCATAATTGTAATTCTAAATTCCTCTTCGCATCTAAGACGAAGATAATTTTCATCACATGTCTTTACCTGAAACATCAAAGATCATAGTTATACCAAATCACAGTTCCTGTTCGTAATCATACTAATAAATTAATCTTTGCACTACGGGCCAAAGATATTCATCAACAATTCATCTTTGCACTAGAGGCCAAAGATATTCAACAACAGTTCATCTTTGCACTACAGGCTAAAGATATTCATCAACGGGTCATCTTTGCACTACGGGCCAAAGATATTCAACAACATGTCATCTTTCCACTACGGGCCAAAGATATTCATATCTCAAAGAAATACATAATCATTTCAAAATTTATATAAACCATAATTATAACCATGTTGATCAATTCACCTTTGCACTTAAGATAAAAATATTCAATGGTCATGATCATACCAGTCAACGATTCAACTTTGCACTACTGGCCAAAGAGAACCCATAGTCATGATCATACCAATAATCTTCCCATCTTTACACTCAAGTCAAAGAGAAATTCCATCACCAGGGTTATAAAAATGTTATATATGATAATAAAAATAATATGATCAAAACATGGATTTAATTTCAAGAGTAAGATTCATAAATCAACGATAATTTGGTCAGAAAAATAAACTAATTTTGTCATAAATAGTAACTCGTGAATAGTAACTCATGAATAATAACTCGTGAATAGTAACTCGTGAAGAGTAACTCATGAATAGTAACTCGTGAATAGTACTCTGTATTCGTATATAGTACCGTATACGTAAATAATGTCATATACGTAAATAGTGCAATATACATGAATAGTGACGTATACGTGAATAGTAATCCCGACTCAAAAAGGTAGAAATTCCACAATAAGATCCATATCAATATGTCAGTATAATAATATTGAAAGAATAACATCATTATGAAGAATATAACATCCCTTAATATCCCTTACTATCCCTTATATTCCTTACCTCAAAAGAGCAGCACTTCTGACTGGATATCGGATTTGACGCTGAAGGAAACTTGCACTGATGAATAGCAACTCACCAAGTATCTAAATACTCAAAAAATACACTCGATAATCTAGAGAAAAACTTATGAATTCTGGTGTGATTTTTAATTCTAACTTAGCCCTCTATTTATAGAAAAATATTAGCACGCCGAAGCAGACTTGACCTGCTACCTGATGGCTTTACCTCCTACTATTCCACCCACCACATTTGAAATAAAATTCAGCACATTTCTTCATCAACCACAAGTGAGACCCACTCAATTCTAGAATTTTCTACCAAAATCATTTATAAACCTAATTTTCGAATCATTCACCTCTTAAAATTCATAACAAATCATTCGTTCATTTTTAACGGTTCAAAATTTGTGGACATATACTCAACTTATATGTGTATAACATATCCAAAAATCACAACGATCCAACGGTCAGATTAAAAATTATAACTCACACAATAAAGTTGTAAGAACACTGATTTGATCTTTTAATACCTCCAATCCGATAAAATACTGATAAAATACCTCAACATTAATTTCCTTCATTTATAACCACATAAATAAATCCATCATTTATATCCACATCAAATAAATATTTCATTATCATATAAATTAATAATTAATTATTCACAAATAATATTACAGAATCGTAACAATGACAACTAGGCAGTTCCCAGGAATGATGGGGCTTTCCAATAAGGATTTCTCCTTACTGGCGCGTAATTAGGTGACCATACCTCTCCTTACAAAACTTTCTAGACATTGCCAATAATGCTATCTAATAATATTATTCAAATAATATGAATTATTGATCTGATAATGGGAAATACTGTGCAATGACAATTATTGAAACAACAATAATATAAACTATCAACGTAGCAATTATTGAATGAATAAAATAAAATATTGAACAGTAAGTACTGTAACAATTATTGAGTAGTGCCTTCTTACGTAAGAATCAATAATTCAAAAATTCTGTGCAATACCGTGTGCTACTATGCAACAACGTGTATTACTTTACTTTACCCACAGGGTATTCCAACAGTGTTAACGGTAACGATTACGTCGTTGTTTATAAAAACTCAAATTTGTCATTTTCTTCATCCGGCAGTTATTTTGTTATGGGGCCCACAAATGGCTACGCCGTCGTACGAATATTCTCCGACAACAAGAATATTCCACGACCAAACGAATATTCCCCGACAACAATAATTATTTTATAACCACTTGCTTATTTTGAAAATTTTGCACATTTGACCCATTACTTTAAACTTTTATCAATTTAACCATTTACTAAATAGAAAAATTGAATACTTTTATTTCATAAAATTCAAGGTCTTACACATGATGTATGATGGTGTAGGGGAAGGACATAGCATCTACCCTAGCCTCACTTCCAACAAAGTGGTTATTCTCAGAATCAGCAACCAAGTAGTAGCAGTAATCTTATGGTTTGCCCTCCACAGTTCATGCGCAACCATCTCTATAATGAACTGGTAGAGAAATTGGTGAACTTTTCCCAAGTGCTTAAAATGAGAGTATGCCAAATACCTATATATTGTAGAACCTTGATAGCAAGCATTAGTTATTCTACCTACTACATATGGCAGTGGTTGATTCTATTAAAGTTAAAGAGTAAAATTAAACACTCAATGGCCTATTAGACGATCTTAAAAAATCTTAATTGCTTAAAATAATAGGCTGGTTCACACAAGAATGATTTTGAACATATATAATTACATACCTTCTCAGAATGATGAATTACAAATGGTTTTGACCCTCCACTGTGTATGCCATTATTACTTCTGAGCGATGCTGGGAAAAAAATCATTGAACAAATAATAAAAATCTAATATTTTAAAAAAATAATAAGCATATAAAATAAACGATTAAAGTTAGAATAATCATACAATAAATTTTGGCGATGTCCAATAATCACACATTTCAGTCCACTTGGCAATATCAATGTTGTTTGGAGGATTTTTTCTAGCATCTTCGGTTGATTGAAAAGTTTTGAATATTTGTAAAGCTTACACCTCTGCCCTCTATTCCTATCCTTCATTATTCCAAGTGCAACACGCTTCACATGAGGTTTAGAAAGGTCGATATCGAAACAAGCCTAAAAAAATAATCCAGCAAAATTAACTAGTTCATGAGACAAAAAATGGAAAAATTAGCCTATTAAACTCTAATCCATGAATTCAACTATTAATCGCACCTTTTATCTAACAACTCATGTATCCTAATAAGCGTCGTTCTCCATGGATTTATAGAAAGGCATACAAAAAATAATTGCCAAAAAGGACAAATGCAGACTAAACTATGAATAATAATATTTGACATAATTTAATATTATGCATCTTACTTCAACCCTTGACAATGATTCTTCAATTACTCCCTCTGTAATATCCTTGAACTTGGTATTCATTGGGAGGTGGTGGCGGACCATCAATCCTATCTCTGACAACAACTTAGCAGATTCTGTAGGATCTATGGGCCTTCCTTTACTAGGTGACACATTGATAGCCAACTTCTTTCCTTTTGACTTGGTGAGTTTCTCAAGACTAATACCGCGAGTAGGTCCACGTATTTTCTTTATTGAAGATGAAGTTATTCAAAATATTAGATGTCAAAAAGTAAAAGGAACAACAAATTAACAAGAAAAAAATAATTATGTATATCACACACACATATATATATATATACACACACACGTGTATAACATATGTCTACTAAATAGGTTTACATAAAACTCACATTGTGCAGACCCTTGCTCATCGACATCGGTGTCAGGCCACATTCTGTTGCTGGGGTAGAATATTCACCAACTATAGTGTCATTAGTACGTTGCATCGAGGTAGAAATGGGAGTATGCACTTCATTCGCATGACCATCATTGGCATTCGGTGAACGTGCAATCATTGAACGTAATTTTCTTGTTCGACCCACAGGTGATGGTTGAGCAGATCGAGCTTGTGATCTTGTGATTGGGCTTCTTGGAGGACTTGATGTCAGCATAATTTGTGATCTTGTGATTTGACTTCTTGGAGGACTTGATGTCAGCATAATTCTTCTTTTTACACGAGGATTTGAACCTTCAGTTAAGTTTAGTTCAACTTCTTCATTATCCTCAAAGACCTCAACATTTTGCGAGGCTAAATATTTTCTTGTTTGAGCTGCTCCTTTCTTCTTAAATCCAGGGCTAGACATTTTGAAGTACCAATTATGCAAGATGAGTAAATTTCTGAAACTACATAATCAGATCAGTTATACATATTAGTAAATAAGACATGTATAGTACTAAAAAGTAATACTTAAGCATGTCATACATCTCAAAATCATAACTAGTTTCACCATGCATGCCTAAATTCACACATCCAAAAGAAGCTGATTCATTTTTTCAAGTATATCAGCACTAAACAATGAAACCCAAATCAATTAGATAAAACGAGTGGAATATTCCACTACCTAATTTGCCTAACAACAACAATAGTTATGTCAAATCTAAAATGGAGTAGCTAAATGGAAATGTAAATCTCTTTTTCATTCAAGAACTATCAATGCAGACAAGAGAGTAAAACCTATAATTTACCTCCAAAAGCACATGAAGAGAAGCACATAAACTCAGTTCAGTAGACCAAAATCAAAACATAAACCATATCGATCCATAAATAATCCACGATATTTACTCCATATACAACATAATCAAAAATAAACTGATTATAAAAACAAACAACAATATAAATTGAAGTGAATGAGAAAAAAGGATCTGACCTACGAATAAAACCCTCGACAGTTGATGCCAAAGAGGAGAACTAGCGACTTATTTTGGGAATAAGTGAATGAGAACAATTTAGGGAGCGAAATATGATATATCCTAGCCCTAAACAATTTTGGGAGGGAAATATAATATATTGGAGCGAAATATATAGCGGGAGATAGTATAATAATATTGTGTCTTAGATTAATAAATATCAGTGTCTCTTAGACTAAATATAAGTAAAGGAAAATTTAACACATTTTTACATGTTTGTAATATTAGAGATGAAAAAAAAAATCTTTTCGATCTCTAGACTTGTGATATACGTGATATTTATTAAAAATACTTAAAAATATTGTTAATTTAATAGATAATTATTATTATTATTATTATTATTATTATTATTAGATAATTAGTACTCTTCGTCCTATATTTAACGTCTTTATTTGATTTTGTTACGTGAAATTGACCATTTTTAAAAATAAAATATACGTCTATCGATTATGATCATAATAAATTATGGAGAATTTACTACAATTGTCAAGATTAGGAATTTAAAATTTATGTATAAATATTTTTAATAAATAATTTTAAAAATTGACAATTTGACCATAAAAGTCAAATTATGGAGTTTATTAGGATTATTATTTAGATGATTAGTTATTTAGTATTGGAATGACTCGTATGAAATTAAGAGGTGGTAACGGTGATAATGGAACTTGTAATAATTATTTACACATCTACTAATTTATAAAGAATATGTTTTGCATAAACAATAAGATAGAATAGTAATATATATGTGATTTCATTCTTTATTTCCTCTTATCAATGTACCCACATATGCCGGTATTTAATATTGATATAAATTTATCATCATATATATTTTATTTTTATTAATACTTATTGTACAAATATTTAAAAGACTACCTATGTTCCAAAATTTTAAATTTTTTCGTTCATAAATATTTTATACATTCCACTCCACTCCATATATAGAATTGGGTTACATTTCATGTAATTCAGTAAAACAAAATATTAATTTCAACATTGATATGTCATCTATATGACTGAATGATCTTAGGTAGAAAACGTCTGTTTCACTTATCATATCACAGCTGCATATAGTTTTTGTATATTTTAAATGATTTGGGATCACGTGAAAATTTCATGGTTAAAACTTTAGGATTATGTTTATTTGAAAAAATATTCTTGGGATTTGAATATTTATATTAATTTAACATTACTTAGGACTATGTTCTCCCATGATATAAATTATAGTGAATATTAATTATATTATATATAAATGCATTAAATTTTTAACAATAATAAATTTTATTTTAATAACACTATTTACGTAACTTACAGTATCGATTATGGACTATAATTAATCCATAAAGTAAATATCTTTCCACTACTTTAAAATTTAAAATTTTATACATTGACCATATCATAAAGAAATAGAAAAATACAAGATGATGGTGGCGCTCTTATGTGGATTAGAGCACAAATGAAAAAAAACATATGTTAGTAAAGTTTGAGTTTATTCTTTAATTTACAATATACTACAATTCAAATTGTAATGTAATTAATATTTTAATACAAATTTTATTCTTAATAATATTTTTTAAGTAATTTAAAATATTAATTGTATTAAATAGAATATTAACTTATAATAATTTAAAAAATTAAAATATTGTTAATTGACAATAAACGAAATTATAATAATTATTACTTTTTTGCGGAACATACTATAAATGTTTATTTATATTACTTTTTTTATTCTACAAAAAGAGTTATATTTGAGTTTATTATAATTAATTTATAATATCCTAAAATTTAAATTTATCTTTTAAGTTTTTAAAATAATATTAATTTAAGTATAATATTCCTTCTATAATTTTTTTTTAAAAAATGTTATCAATCTCTGTTTTTGGAACAGAGTCGCTAACTTACCAAACAATTATTTGGTGTTATATGAAAAGGGAGAGGCTAATTTGGGTTTCTCTTCCTTACCAAAACTCACGTATAGCAATTTGGGTTTCTTCTCCTTCTTTACGTAGCCAAAACTCACATCCATCCCATCTGTAGCTTCACTTGCACTCATGTCCTCCATCACAGACACATGTTCTACTTCTCCCCTCCATCCGCAGCTTCGCTTGCACTCAAGTCGATCCCATCCGAGTTCTAGGGTTATTTTTCTTCTTCTATTCTCTTTCAATTCGGTAAGAAATCAATTCTCAGTTTATTTATTTCTTAATATCTGCACTTTGTTTATTCATTTGTGCTTAATCAAATCTGAAATTGGTTATATGTGATGATCAAATCTGATATTGGTAATATGTGATTACCACTTGGCTATCACACCTGTTTTGGTTGGATTAAAGACGTGTTATTTTTTAGTTGGATGAAAAATGTTGTTCTAGTCTTTGAATCTCGTTATTTGTTTTGGCCACAGAAAATGCGATTATGTTAGGGGATAAGATAATGAATTGTGTTTGTTAAAAGGGATTTTCTGTTTTGGCTATTTTCTTCCTTTGATCAAGTATGGTTAATACAAACATGGAGCCAGATAATAAAGTCTCAACACTACTCTCATTAGAGTTAAACAGAAGCTGACATTCATTTAGTAAATGGGCAGCAGTTGGGCAACAACATATAACTTATTCTTGGAATGGTTTATTCACATATATTTACTTGCTAAAACTGGCTAGTGCTAATAAAATTAATTTATACACTTAACTGTCCAATTCATTATAACAATATTCTCAAGTCAAAGGTTCAGAATTTAAGTGTAAAATTTTAATTCAAGGAAATAATGCGCTAGCTGTTATATCATCTTGAACAACTTCTTCCCAACTAATGTGGCTAGAAACAACAATTGTTCAGACATTGGAAATACAAGAGGCACTAACGTAGTTGTGTTGGTTTTTAAAAGCATCACTAGCAACTGTCATGATCTCCATTCCACATGCCCTACATCTCATTCCACCTAACGTATGTTGGTTTTAAATTGCCTTTCCACCTGCACTACATCCCATTCCAACTGTCATGATTAGCACTAACGTAGTTATGTTGGTTTTTAATTGTTATTACACCTGCACTACATCCCATTCCACCTAAATTGTAGCTAATTTTATAATCGAGTCACTATATATTAAAGAGAAAAGAGTCGAATAGTCAAATATGAGCAGTTTTTATTGTAAAGTTCAGAACTTTGTTATGCAAAGACATACATGGGGAACTTCAGTTGAAACATTCACATTAAAAGTTCCTATAAATGTAATGCTCATATTAAATAATTAACTGCATGTTTGCTGAATGTTAACAATTTCAGGTTGAACTTAATTTCATGGATAAGAGTCGGACGCATCATGAGCGTATATCAACAACTTATCGCAATGGGGTCAAAAGCTTCATTAAGCATGTACGTGCAACATTTGGCCCAACAGTTGACATTAGATGTCCTTGTATCAAGTGTATAAACCTATACACTAAAACCCAAGAAGAGGTGTCTTCACATTTGTGCATAAATGGGATAATGCCTTCTTATGATAAGTGGATTTACCACGATGAACCCATTCCACGTATACCCAATAAACATGGTCAGAATATTTTCTCTCAAAATGAGGAGTTTATGAATTATGATTTAGATGGTGATGAGGATGAGGATGAAATTGAGACACTAATGGAAGATATTAATCGAGGAACCTTTGATGTTTGTGGTAATGAAGATACCTTCAAAAATCAAAATCATACCAGATTTGAACAAATGCATAATATGTTAGACAAAGAGTTATTGTAAGACCCCAACTTTTTAATGAATAAAATCAAATTTCCTTTATTTATTATTGTGAATAATAAGGTATTAATTTGATATAATAACTTTGGTTATGGGTGAAATCTAAAAATTTTGCAAAATATGCAAGTGGTTATAAAATATTTATTTTGTCGGTTAAATATTCTTTCTGTCGAGGAATATTCGTACGACGGCGCAACCAATTTTGGGCCCCATAACGGATAACGGTCGAATGAAGAAAACGACAAAATTGAATAACGGCGTAGTTGTTACCTAACACACTGTTGGAATACCCGGTGGTTAAAGTAAAGTAATACGCGTTGTTGCACAGTAGCATACGGTATTGCACAGTATTGTTGAATTATTGATACTTACGTAAGAAGACACTACTCAATAATTGTCATAGTAGTTACTGTTCAATATTTTATTTTATTGATTCAATAATTGCTGCATTGATATTTTATATTATTGTTGTTTCAATTATCGTCACTTCACAGTATCTCCTTTATCAGATCAGTAATTCAGATTATTTGGAATAAAATTATTAGATAATATTATTGGCAATGTCTAGAAAGTTCTGTCAAGTGGAGGTTTGGTCACCTAATTGCGCGCCAGTAAGGAGAAATCCTTATTGGATAGCCCCCTCTTTCCTAAAAACTGCCTAGTTGTCATTATTGTGATTCTGTAATATTATTTGTGAATAATTAATTATTGATTTATATGATAAGGAAATATTTATTTGATGGGGATATAAATGATGGATTTATTTATGTGTTTATAAATGAAGGAATTAATGTTGAGGTATTTTATCAGTATTTTGTCGGATTGGAGGTATTAAAAGATCAAATCGGTGTTCTTAAAGCTTTATTGTGTTAGTTATAATATTTAATCCGACCGTTGGATCGTTGTAATTTTTGGATATGTTATACATATATAAGTTGAGTATATGTCCACAAATTTTGAACCGTTAAAAATGAGCGTATAATTTGTTATGAATTTTAAGAGATAACTGATTCGGAAATTAGGTTTTAATAGAAAATTCTAGAATTGAGTGGGCCCCACTCTTGGTTGTTGGGGGAGATGGCTGATTTTTGGTAGATGAAATAGTAGCAGGTAAAGCCATCAGGTAGCAGGTCAAGTCTGCTTCAGCGTGCTAACATTTTCCTATAAATAGATGGCTAAGTTAGAATTGAAAAACACACCAGAATTCATAAGATTTCTCTCTTTTTCTCTCTAGATTATTGAATGTATTTTGTGAGTATTTAGATACTTGGTGAGTTGATATTCATCAGTGTAAGTTTTCTTCAGCGTCATATCCTATATCCAGTCAGAAGTACTGCTCTTTTGAGGTAAGGGATAGTAAGAGATTTTAAGGGTTGTTATGTTTTTCAGTTTCGTAATTTTTCTGACCTTCAAAAATTCTAGAAAAATTTAAAATGATTTTTTGATGAGTTTTATTGATTGTGTCTAAAAATGGTTATTTTTGGATGTATAGATTAAGAGTTATGAATTTTATGTGAAAAGACTATTTTAAAAGTAACCGCTAATAACTCCTTGTGGTTAACTCTTAAATTGATGAAATTTTTATTGAGAGTACATCTATATAATATCAGTGTACTCTATGAATTTCGGAATTTTTGGATAGAAGTACAATTTATGATAAATATCTAAATATTCCGCGGTTTTGGCCATATGAAAAATAATAAATGAATTTTAAAACTTCTGAGAAAAATATATGTTCACTATGAGACTATATTATGCTAAATCCCAGAAAACAAATATTTTTAAAACTAATTTGGTATTTTTCATGAAAATGAACTAGTTATGAATAAATGAATTAAATATGTTATGTGAAGGAAGAAAAATAGAAAATAGGATTTTATGGCTTGATAATCCTATATGAGGTATATGCAGATTTTTGATGAGGGTTTTGGTTATTGGTGATGAAAACTTATGAGTTTGGCATTTTAGGATGATTAAAGGTATTATTTAGTAAAGTGTAAACAATTAAAATAAATTGTTTATAAGTTTAAGAAATGTTATTCTTTCAATATCATTATACCGAAATATTGGTATGGATTTTATTGTGGAATTTCTACCTTTTTGAGTCTGGGTTACTATTCACGAGTTACTATTCATGAGTTACTAATCACGAGTTACTATTCACGGGTACTATTCACGACAAAGTTGGTTTCATTTTCTGACCAAATTATCGTTAATTTATGAATATTGATCTTGAGATTAAGTGTAATTGTTGATCATATTATTTTTATTATCATATATAACATTTTTATAACCCTGATGTTGAAATTCTCTTTCACTTGAGTATAAAGATGGGTAGATTATTAGTATGATCATGACTAGGGTTCTCTTTCGTCAGTAGTGAAAAGTTTAATTGTGACTGGTATAATCATGACCATTGAATTTATAATTGAATATCTTTAGCTTAAGTGCAAAGGTGAAATAATCAACATGGTTATAATTATTGTTTATATAAATTCTGAAATGATTATATATTTCTTTTAGATATTAATATATTTGGCCTGTAGTGCAAATATGAACTGTTGATGAATATATTTGGCCTGTAGTGCAAATATGAACTGTTGATGAATATATTTGGACTGTAGTGCAAATATTAACTGTTGAGGAATATCTTTGGCCTGTAGTGCAAAGATGGTTTGTTGTTGAATATCTTTGGCCGTAGTGCAAAGATGACATGTTGTTGAATATCTTTGGCCGTAGTGAAAAGATAGTCTATTGACGAATATCGTTGGCCCGTAGTGCAAAGATGAATTTATCAGTATGATTATGTACAGGAAATGTGATTTTGTATAACCATGATCTTTGATGTTTCAGGTGAAGATAGGTTATGAAAATTATCTTTGTCCTAGATAAGAAGAGGAATTTAGAACCACAATTATGATTATGAGTTATTCATATGATTGTGGAAAGGAATTGTTGAGTGATGTTACAGGGATAAAACATTGTTGGTGGATTTTTAACATGGAGAAGATAATAGACTTTATGGTCTATTTGACTCTTCCAATGGATTGCTCGTTCCGCTACAACTATGGTTGAAAAATTTTATCATCTACCATATGTTTTAAATCTCTGATTTATTACTGATAAAGGTTATTGATAATTTAATTATCTTTAGTCATGATATTCTTTACTGAGCTAGTTGTATTCACCCTTTTACTTCACAATTCCTTTCAGGTAATAAAAGTGTAGCTGGGTTGAGCGGGGGATAACAGGGGAATAGAACGGTGGTCTGTAGCTGTTGAGGGTGAGGCGAACCCAATGTTGGAAGGGTGTTTTGTCGCTATCATACAAGATGTCTAATGACATACAACCTCGTATCATCATAAGACAGGGATGTGCTCATCCACTTGCTGAGTATATATACGAGCACTACCTATATAATCTTGGTGTTTGTTTGAAGTATAATTCTCAATTAGAGACAGTGGAGATAATGATATGTCAAGAGAAGACTTACCATTGGGAAGAATATGATAGTAATCTTCTTGTTTTTCTTTGGGGTCTATTGGGTCAACCAAGGATAATTCTGTTGCCATATGATATCTATCATAACCTAGACGCATGGCCTCCCATGTACGAAGGTTTCCTTGAGCACTTCCCAAAGATTTTAATTTCTAAAATAATTTCTGACTATACCTTTATGTAAGGTGTCACTGTGAGGTGCTGTCCACGGTTGGGACATGTGTCACATTTGGTATATATTTGTATCCAAACTCACAGCATATGTGTTGTTATATTTTGTACGACAATTGTTGTAATAAAGTTATACTTGTTTTCTGTACCATGTATTTGGCGACTCAGAATAGGTTGGATGGTATGGACCTATTTTGGGGTTGTCACAGTTGGTATCAGAGCTTAGGGATATGGTCTCTGGCGGAGATCGGGGAATATAACTAGGAGGGGAGAGATGAGTAAATCCTTCGCTAGTATGTCCTACCTAAGCTTATTTGTTGGTTAGACATAATATCGAAATATTATGCGATATGTTAATTTGTTTAATTAACCCGTGTTTTATGGCAGTATTTGAGAATGGCAGCTGAGAATGCTAACAATGGAGTGAATGAGACTGTGGGGATACCTCTAATCACTAACCATGATAATGTGATATCAAACAAAGAAGGAATTAGAGATATCCATGTAGTGAGTGAAGAATTAATAGTTGCACCCGAGATAGTCGTAGAGGTAACAGCTGAGAGTGAGGAAAAAGAGGTACCTGAGGAGAGTTTATTAGAGGTATTATATGATCAAAATGTAGAATTTCAAAATCGTATTCATGAGTTAGAAGAGCAGGGTAAAGAACGACAGGCGGTCGTGGAACAAAAGGATGCAACAATTCAATCTTGTGTTACCCGATATGTGATGCTTGAACAGAAGCATTCTTTGGCAGAGTATAAGATGATAAACATGGAATCTGAGCTGAAAGAAGAAAAAACTGAACTAGTAAGAATGTGATGCATGAGTAAAAGCCAAACGACACGTGGATATTGTGGAAAGAGATGTCCGATCTAAGAAGGTTAAAATAGATGATATGAATTTCTCTTTCTGGAAAGTAATTAGGAGAACCCAACATCGAGTTTGAATTACCCTGTACAGAGCGGTCAACCTGAATTTGATATGGATCGAAGATTGATGATTCAAATCATGAATCTGGAGTACGACGAGGCAGTTGAGGGAGGAATGTGTCCTATAGAAAAGTATATTTCAACAGTAGTGATGACGCCAAATGCTGCCCCAGACAAGTCAAAATCAAGTAGTTCAAGGGATAGCGGTTGTCATGACTTCCCAACAAGTGAGGAACCCAAATGAAGTTATCACGGGAGATGAGCAATGGAGAAATCATGATGACCGGGGAGATAGAATCTAAAATGGAAGCAAGGTATTCTCAACGTTTCGAAACACCATGTACGTACGTCAATTTCGAGGATGAAATTTCATAAGGAGGGGAGGTTGTAAGACCCCAACTTTTTAATGAATAAAATTAAATTTCCTTTATTTATTATTGTGAATAATAAGGTATTAATTTGATATAATAACTTTGGTTATGGGTAAAATGTGAAAATTTTGCAAAATAAGCAAGTGGTTATAAAATATTCATTTTGTCGGTGGAATATTCTTTCTGTCGGGGAATATTCGTACGACGGCGCAGCCAATTGTGGGCCCCATAACGGATAACGGTCGAATGAAGAAAATGACAAAATTGAATAACGGCGTAGTTGTTACCGTTAACACTATTGGAATACCCGGTGGTTAAAGTAAAGTAATACGCGTTGTTGCACAGTAGCATACGGTATTGCACAGTATTGTTGAATTATTGATCCTTACGTAAGAAGGCACTACTTAATAATTGTCACAGTAGTTACTGTTCAATATTTTATTTTATTGATTAAATAATTGCTGCATTGATATTTTATATTATTGTTGTTTCAATTATCGTCACTTCACAGTATCTCCTTTATCAGATCAGTAATTCTGATTATTTGGAATAATATTATTGGATAACATTATTGGCAATGTCTAGAGAGTTTTGTCAAGGAGAGGTTTGTCACCTAATTGCACGCCAGTAAGGAGAAATCCTTATTGGAAAGCCCCCTCTTTCCTGGAAACTGCCTGGTTGTCATTATTGTGATTCTGTAATATTATTTGTGAATAATTAATTATTGATTTATATGATAAGGAAAAATTTATTTGATGTGGATATAAATGATTGATTTATTTATGTGGTTATAAATGAAAAAATTAATGTTGAGGTATTTTATCAGTATTTTGTCAGATTGGAGGTATTAAAAGATCAAATCGTTGTTCTTACAGCTTTATTGTGTGAGTTATAATATTTAATCCGACCGTTGGATCGTTGTAATTTTTGGATATGTTATACATATATAAGTTGAGTATATGTCCACAAATTTTGAACCGTTAAAATTGAGCGTATAATCTTTTATGAATTTTAAGAGGTAACTGATTCAGAAATAAGGTTTTGGTGGAAAATTATAGAATTGAGTGGGCCTCACTCTTGGTTGTTGGGGAAGATGGCTGATTTTTGGTGGGTGAAATAGTAGAAGGTAAAGCCATAAGGTAGCAGGTTAAGTCTGCTTTGGCGTGCTAATATTTTCCTATAAATAGAGGGCTAAGTTAAAATTGAAAAACACACCAGAATTCATAAGTTTTCTCTCTTTTTCTCTCTAGATTATTGTGTGTATTTTGTGAGTATTTAGATACTTGGTGAGTTGATATTCATCAGTGCAAGTTTCCTTCAGCGTCATATCCGATATCCAGTCAGAAGTGTTGCTCTTTTGAGATAAGGGATAGTAAGAGATTTTAAGGGTTGTTATGTTTTTCAGTTTCGTAATTTTTTTGACCTTCAAAAATTCTGAAAAAAATTAAAATGATATTTTGATGAGTTTTATTGATTGTGTCCAAAAATGGTGATTTTTGGATGTATAGATTATGAGTTATGAATTTTATGAGAAAAGACTATTTTAAAAGTGACCGCTTATAATTCCTTGTGGTTAACTCTAAAATTGATGAAATTTTTATTGAGAGTACATCTGTATAATATCAGTGTACTTTGTGAATTTCAGAATTTTTAGATAAAAGTACAATTTATGATAAATATCTAAATATTCGGCTGTTTTGGCCATCTGAAAAATAGTAAATGAATTTTAAAAATTCTGAGAAAAATATATGTTCACTATGGGACTATATTATGGTAAATCCTAGAAAAGAAATATTTTTGGAACTGATTTGGTATTTTTCATAAAAATAGGACTAGTTATAATAAATAAATTAAATATGTTATGTGAAGGAAGAAAATTGGAAAATAGGATTTTATGGCTTGATATATGAGGTATATGAAGATTTTTGATGAGGGTTTTGGTTATTGGTGATGAAAACTTATGAGTTTGGCATTTTAGGATGATTAAAGGTATTATTTAGTAAAGTGTAAAAAATTAAAACAAATTGTTTATAAGTTTAAGAAATGTTATTCTTTTAATATCATTATTCCGAAATATTGGTATGGATTTTATTGTCGAATTTCTACCTTTTTGAGTCAGAGTTACTATTCACGAGTTACTATTCATGGGTACTATTCACGACAAAGTTGGTTTCTTTTTCTAACCAAATTATCGTTGATTTATGAATATTGCTCTTGAGATTAAGTGTTGTTGCTGATCATATTATTTTTATTATCATATATAACATTTTTATAACCCTGATGTTGAAATTCTCATTCACTTGATTATAAAGATGGGTAGATTATTGGTATGATCATGACTAGGGTTCTCTTTCGCCAGTAGTAAAAAGTTGAATTGTGACTGGTATGATCATTACCATTGAATTTATAATTGAATATCATTAGCTTAAGTGCATAGGTGAAATAATCAACATGGTTATAATTATTGTTTATATAAATTCTGAAATGATTATATATTTCTTTGAGATATTAATATATTTGGCTTGTATTGCAAATTTGAACTGTTGATGAATATATTTGGCATGTAGTGCAAATATGAACTGTTGATGAATATATTTGGCCTGTAGTGAAAATATGAACTGTTGAGGAATATCTTTGGCTTGTAGTGCAAAGATGGTTTGTTGATAAATATCTTTGGTCGTAGTGCAAAGATGACATGTTGTTGAATATCTTTGGTCGTAGTGCAAAGATGGTCTGTTGACGAATATCTTTGGCCCGTAGTGCAAAGATGTATTTATCAGTATGATTATGTATTGGAAATGTGATTTGGCATAACCATGATCTTTGATGTTTCAGGTGAAAATAGGTTATGAAAATTATCTTCGTCCTAGATGAGAAGAGGAATTTAGAATCACAATTATGATTATAAGTTATTCATATGATTGTGGAAAGGAACTATTGAGTGATGTTACAGGGATAAAACATTATTGGTGGATTTTTAACATGTAGAAGATAATAGACTTTATGGTCTATTTGACTCTTCTAATGGATTGCTCTTTCCGCTGCAATAATGGTTGAAAATTTTTATCATCAACCATATGTTCTAAATCTCTGATTTATTTCTGATGAAGGCTATTGATAATTTAATTATCTTTGGTCATAAAATTCTTTACTGAGCTAGTTGTGCTCACCCTTTTGCTTCACAATTCCTTTTAGGTAATAAAAGTGTAGCTGGGTCGAGTAGGGGATAACAGGGAATAGAACGGTGGTCTATAGCTATTGAGGGTGAGGAGAACCCAACGTTGGAAGGGTGTTTTATCGCTATCATACAAGATGTCTAATGACATACAACCTCGTATCATCATAAGACAGGGATGTGTTAATCCACTTACTGAGTATATATACGAGCACTACCTATATAATCTTGGTGTTTGTTTGAAGTATAATTCTCAATTAGAGACAGTGAAGATAATGATATGTCAAGAGAAGACTTACCATTGGGAAGAATATGATAGTAATCTTCTTGTTTTTCTTTGGGGTCTATTGGGTCAACCAAGGATAATTCTATGGCCATATGATATCTATCATAACCTAGACGCATGGCCTCCAATGTACGAAGGTTTCCTTGAGCACTTCCCAAAGATTGTAATTTCTAAAACAGTTTTTGACTATATCTTTATGTAAGGTGTCATTGTGAGGTGTTGTCCACGGTTGGGACAAGTGTCATATTTGGTATATATTTGTTTCCAAACTCACAGCATATGTGTTGTTGTATTTTGTACGATAATTGTTGTAATAAAGTTATACTTGTTTTTTGTACCATATATTTGGCGACTCAGAATAGGTTGGATGGTATAGACCTATTTTGGGGTTGTCACGGTTGGTATCAGAGCTTAGGGATATGGTTTCTGGCGGAGATCGGGGAATATAAATAGGAGGGGAGAGATGAGTAAATCCTTCGGTAGTATGTCCTACCTAATCTTATTTGTTGGTTAGTCATAATATCGGGATATTATGCGATATGTTAATTTATTTAATTAACCCTTGTTTTATGGCAGTATTTGAGAATGACAGCTGAGAATGCTAACAATGGAGTGAATGAGACTGTGGGGATACCTCTAATCACTAACCATGATAATGTGATGTCAGACAAAGAAGGAATTAGAGATATCCATGTGGTGATTAAAGAATTGATAGTTGCACCCGAGATAGTCGCAGAGGTAACAACTATGAGTGAAGAAGAAGAGGAAGAAGAGGTACCTGATGAGAGTTTATTAGAGGTATTATATGATCAAAATGTAGAATTTCAAAATTGTATTCATAAGTTAGAAGATCAGGCTGAAGAACGACAGGCGGTCGTGGAACAAAAGGATGCAACAATTCAAGCTTGTGTTGCCCGATATGTGATGCTTGAACCGAAGCATTCTTTGGCAGAGTATAAATGATAAAGATGGAATCTGAACTGAAAGAAGAAAAAACTGAACGAGTAAGAATGAGTGATACATGGGTAAAAGCCACACGACACGTGGATATTGTGGAAAGAGATGTCCGATCTAAGAAGGCTAAAATAGATGATATGAATTTCTCTTTCTGGAATGCAATTGGGAGAACCCAACATCGAGTTTTGAATTACCCTGTATAGATCGGTCAACCTAAATTTGATATGGGTCAAAGATTGATGATTCAAATCATGAATCAGGAGTACGACGAGGCAGTTGAGGGAGGAATGTGTCCTTTAGAAAAGTATATTTCAACGGTAGTGATAACGCCAAATGCTGCCCCAGACAAGTCAAAATCGAGTAGTTTAAGGGATATCGGTTGTCATGACTTCCCAACAAGTGAGGAACCCAAATGAAGTTATCACGGGAGATGAGCAATGGAGAAATCATGATGACTGGGGAGAAAGAATCTAAAATGGAAGCAAGGTATTCTCAACTTTTCGAAACACCATGTACGTACGTCAATTTCGAGGATGAAATTTCATAAGGAGAGGAGGTTGTAAGACCCCAACTTTTTAATGAATAAAATTAAATTTCCTTTATTTATTATTGTGAATAATAAGGTATTAATTTGATATAATAACTTTGGTTATGGGTAAAATGTGAAAATTTTGCAAAATAAGCAAGTGGTTATAAAATATTCATTTTGTCGGTGGAATATTCTTTCTGTCGGGGAATATTCGTACGACGGCGCAGCCAATTGTGGGCCCCATAACGGATAACGGTCGAATGAAGAAAATGACAAAATTGAATAACGGCGTAGTTGTTACCGGTAACACTATTGGAATACCCGGTGGTTAAAGTAAAGTAATACGCGTTGTTACACAGTAGCATACGGTATTGCACAGTATTGTTGAATTATTGATCCTTACGTAAGAAGGCACTACTCAATAATTGTCACAGTAGTTACTGTTTAATATTTTATTTTAGTGATTCAATAATTGCTGCATTGATATTTTATATTATTGTTGTTTTAATTATCATCACTTCACAGTATCTCCTTTATCAGATTAGTAATTCAGATTATTTGGAATAACATTATTGGCAATGTCTAGAATGTTCTGTCAAGAAGAGGTTTGGTCACCTAATTGCACGCAACTAAGGAGAAATCCTTATTGGAAAGCCCCCTCTTTCATGGGAACTGCCTAGTTGTCATTATTGTGATTCTGTAATATTATTTATGAATAATTAATTATTGATTTATATGATAAGGAAATATTTATTTGATGTGGATATAAATGATTGATTTATTTATGTGGTTATAAATGAAGGAATTAATGTTGAGGTATTTTATCAGTATTTTATCGGATTGGAGGTATTAAAAGATCAAATCAGTGTACTTACAACTTTATTGTGTGAGTTATAATATTTAATCCGACCGTTGGATCGTTGTAATTTTTGGATATGTTATACATATATAAGTTGAGTATATGTCCACAAATTTTGAACCGTTAAAAATGAGCGTATAATTTGTTATGAAATTTAAGATGTAACTGATTCGGAAATTAGTTTTGGTGGAAAATTCTAGAATTGTGTGGGCCCCACTCTTGGTTGTTGGGGGAGATGGCTGATTTTTGGTGGGTGAAATAGTAGCAGGTAAAGCCATCAGATAGCAGGTCAATTCTGCTTCGCCGTGCTAATATTTTTCTATAAATAGAGGGCTAAGTTAGAATTGAAAAACACACCAGAATTCATAAGTTTTCTCTCTAGATTATTGAGTGTATTTTGTGAGTATTTAGATACTTGGTGAGTTGATATTCATCAATGTAAGTTTCCTTCAGCGTCATATCTGATATCCAGTCAGAAGTGCTGCTCTTTTGAGGTAAGGGATAGTAAGAGATTTTAAGGGTTGTTATGTTTTTCAGTTTCGTAATTTTTCTGACCTTCAAAAATTTTGAAAAAATTTAAAATGATATTTTGATGAGTTTTATTGATTGTGTCCAAAAATGGTGATTTTTGGATGTATAGATTAAGAGTTATGAATTTTATGGGAAAAGACTATTTTAAAAGTAACCGCTTATAATTCCTTGTGGTTAACTCTAAAATTGATGAAATTTTTATTGAGAGTACATCTATATAATATCAGTGTACTCTGTGAATTTCGGAATTTTTAGATAAAAGTACAATTTATGATAAATGTCTAAATATTCGGCGGTTTTGGCCATATGAAAAATAGTCAATGAATTTTAAAACTTCTAAGAAAAATATATGTTCACTTTGAGACTATATTATGCTAAATCCCAGAAAAGAAATATTTTTGTAACTGATTTGGTATTTTTCATGAAAATGGACTAGTTATTAATAAATGAATTAAATATGTTATGTGAAGGAAGAAAATTGGAAAATAAGATTTTATGGCTTGATAATCCTATATGAGGTATATGCAGATTTTTAATGGGGGTTTTGGTTATTGGTGATGAAAACTTATGAGTTTGGCATTTTAGGATGATTAAATGCGTTATTTAATAAAGTGTAAACAATTAAAATAAATTGTTTATAAATTTAAGAAATGTTATTCTTTCAATATCATTATAACGAAATATTGGAATGGATTTTATTGTAGAATTTCTACCTTTTTGAGTCGGGGTTACTATTCACGAGTTATTATTCACGAGTTACTATTCACGGGTACTATTCACGACAAAGTTGGTTTCTTTTTCTGACCAAATTATCATTGATTTATGAATATTGCTCTTGAGATTAAGTGCAGTTGTTGATCATAATATTTTTATTATCATATATAACATTTTTATAACCCTGATGTTGAAATTCTTTTTCACTTGAGTATAAAGATGGGTAGATTATTGGTATGATCATGACTAGGGTTCTCTTTGGCCAGTAGTAAAAAGTTGAATTGTGACTGGTATGATCATGACCATTGAATTTATAATTGAATATCTTTAGCTTAAGTGCAAAGGTGAAATAATCAACATGGTTATAATTATTATTTATAAAAATTCTGAAAAGATTATATATTTCTTTGAGATATTAATATATTTGGCCTGTAGTGCAAATATGAACTGTTGATGAATATATTTGGCCAGTAGTGCTAATATGAACTGTTGAGGAATATCTTTGGCCTGTAGTGCAAAGAAGGTTTGTTGATGAATATCTTTGGCCGTAGTGCAAAGATGACATGTTGTTTAATATCTTTGGCTATAGTGCAAAGATGGTCTGTTGACGAATATCTTTGGCCCGTAGTGCAAAGATGAATTTATCAGTATGATTATGAACAGGAAATGTGATTTGGTATAACCATGATCTTTGATGTTTCAAGTGAAGATAGGTTATAAAAATTATCTTTGTCCTGGATGAGAAGAGGAATTTAGAACCACAATTATGATTGTGAGTTATTCATATGATTGTGGAAAGGAACTATTGAGTGATGTTACAGGGATAAAACATTATTGGTGGATTTTTAACATGGAGAAGATAATAGACTTTATGGTCTATTTGACTCTTCTGATAGATTGCTCGTTCCGCTGCAACTATGGTTGAAAATTTTTATTATCTACCATATCTTCTAAATCTCTGATTTATTACTAATGAAGGCTATTGATAATTTAATTATCTTTAGTCATGATATTCTTTACTGAGCTAGTTGTGCTCACCCTTTTACTTCACAATTCCTTTCAGGTAATAAAAGAGTAGCCGGGTCGCGTGGGAGATAACAGGGGAATAGAACGGTGGTCTATAGCTGTTGAGGTCTATAGCTGTTGAGGGTGAGGCGAACCCAACGTTGGAAGGGTGTTTTGTCTCCATCATACAAGATGTCTAATGACATACAACCTCGTATCATCATAAGACAGGGATGTGCTCATCCACTTGCTGAGTATATATACGAGCACTACCTATATAATTTTGGTGTTTGTTTGAAGTATAGTTCTCAATTAGAGACAGTGGAGATAATGATATGTTAAGAGAAGACTTACCATTGGGAAGAATATGATAGTAATCTTCTTATTTTTCTTTGGGGTCTATTGGGTCAACCAAGGATAATTTTGTGGCCATATGATATCTATCATAACCTAGACGCATGGCCTCCCATGTACGAAAGTTTCCTTGAACACTTCCCAAAGATTTTAATTTCTAAAACAGTTTTTGACTATACCTTTATGTAAGGTGTCACTGTGAGGTGCTGTCCACGGTTGGGACATGTGTCACATTTGGTATATATTTGTATCCAAACTCATAGCATATGTGTTGTTGTATTTTGTACGACAATTGTTGTAATAAAGTTGTAGTTGTTTTCTGTACCATGTATTTGGCGACTCAGAATAGTTTGGATGGTATAGACCTATTTTGGGGTTGTCACAGTTATATCAGGGATGCCAAAAGTACTCCATTTTGTCATTTATTATAAAATTGCTGCATTTGAAGGTTTTCAACCATTGGACAAATAAGTCCATAGACATGCTACTTGAGTAGATTAAAGATGTTCTTCCCGATGGTGCGAATTTGCCAAAATCATACTACGAGGCAAAGACAATGCTACGTGAAATTGGCCTTGGATACCTTATAATACACGTATGCAAGTATGTAAAATAACATATCAAAAAGTCCTTAATTATAACACTCATTCATATATAGTTGATTGTGCCCTTTTTTGGCAAGAAAATAAGGATTTAAAAGAGTGTCCAGTATGCTGAGAATCAAGATGGAAAGTTAATGATGGTAAGGGTAAAAAAATCCCACACAAGATTTTGAGATACTTTCCTATAAAATCGCGGTTGTAAAGACTTTTTATGTCAAAAAAACTTGAAAAAGACATGCGATGGCACAAGGAAAAACTTATTTTAGTAGAAGGTGAACTGAGGCATCCAGCAGATTTTGTATCGTGGAAGGAGTTTGATAGAAAGTATGAATGGTTTTCCAATGATCCAAGAAACATTCGTCTTGGCCTAGCCACGTATGGATTCAATCCATTTGGAAATATGAATTGCTCATATAGCATGTGGCCGGTAATACTCACTCCTTATAATTTTCCCCCTTGAATGTGCATGAAGGAGCCCTTTTCATAATGTAACTTTTGATTCCTCGACCAAAAGCACCAAGAAATGAAATCGATGTTTATTTACGTCCTTTAATAGATGATCTTGTTGATTTGTGGGAACAAGGAATTCAAACATATGACTCTTATACTGGGTGCAATTTCAACATGCATGTTTCTATTTTATGGACAATTAACGATTTTCCTGCACTGGCAAATCTTTCTGGATGGAGTACCAAAAGGGTACATGGCTTGTCCAACTTCTCATAATCATACTAATAAATTCATCTTTGCACTACAGGCCAAAGACATACAACTGTATTTTAGAAGAGTCAAGTAGATCATGATATCTACTATCTTTTACGAATTAAAAGTGTATAATCAATATTTTATCGCTGAGACTCAGCTTAATAAATAATCCACATCATTAAATCATCCCTGCACTACGACCAAGGATATTTATGTAATCATCAATGGTTATGATTATACCGAATAATTCTTGGTTATAATCATACCAATAACTGTCCATCAATGCACTACGGGCCAATGAGAACTTTTACAACATCATCTATAATATTACGGGTCATGATTATACCGAATGATCCCTGATCACAATCATACCAATAAACAGTTCATCTATGCACATAAGCCAAAGATACTCATCAATCAATAGTTCATCTTTGCACGTAAGCCAACGATATACAACTATAAAACCAATAATCAACAGTCCATCTTTGCACGTAAGCCAAAGATATACCACTGCAAAACCAATAATCAACAGTCCATCTTTGCACGTAAGCCAAAGATATACAATTGTAAAACCAATAATCAAAAGTCCATCTTTGCACGTAAGCCAAAGATATACAACTGTAAAACCAATAATCAAAAGTCCATCTTTGCACGTAAGCCAAAGATGACTTTCATCATAATATAAGCATGAGGATGATGACAATGATATAAGCATTAATCAAATGAAATCAAGGATAAATATTAAAGACTTTAAATTTATCCAGAGTTTAAAAATATCCCAATTGTCAACATGATACTGCTTTGTGGCGTAAAATTCAATAATAATATTCATGTACTAAAAATAATTTGGACAGAAAAGGAATCTATTTTTCGGGTAAATAGTACCCCGCAATAGTACTCTATGAATAGTACTTCGGGAATAGTACCTTGTGAATAGTACCCCGACATGAAAAGTACCCCAAATACCCGAGTGAATATTATTTGGGTGAATAGTAATTTGGGTGAATAGTAACCTGTGAATAGTACTCTGTGACGCCCCCAAAATTAGGTATACATCACCCATCTTGGGTCGCTAGATACATGGTACAGAATTCAAATACAACTTACTAATACAACTGTCGTGTACAATACGACAAAACATAAACTGTGAGTTTGAATACAAATATTGTCTACTAGAGAGTATACAAACTCAAAAGGAGTCCTCATTACAATTATTATCACACTATTTTGCAGAATAGTGAGGGCTAATAATGCTATCCTCTGGACCATCACTCCGTTCCCCGACTCGTCTCAGCTATATTATCATTTCCTAAAGAGAACAGTGAAAGAAACGGTGAGCTCAACTAGCCCAGTAAGAAATATTATGACTAAATAATGCAGAATAAATTATCATTAGTCTTCAACAATGTTAAACTGATAAAATATAATAGACATCAAGTTTAACTGCAGCAGAACAAGCAATCCATTAAAAGAGTCAAGTAGAAAATAAAATCTACTATCTTTTATGATTTAAAAGGCTTTTCATCACTGTTATCGCTGAGACTCAGCTTAATAAATATTCCACATCATCGAATCACCCCTAGACTACGGCCAAGGATATTCTTTAGTATCACGATCACAATTATCCATGCACTACGGGCCAAGAATATTTGTGTATTCATTAATGTTCAAGATCATGCCAACAACTGTCCATCAATGAACTACGGGCCAATGAGAACTTTTTCCACATCATTTGTAATATTACGGTCATGATTATACCGAATAATCCCTGGTCATAATCATACTAAGGCCACAGATGACTTTCAAAAATATAAACATGAAGATGATGACAATGATATAAGAATTCAATAAAACAAGTTCAAGAATTAATTTATTCTGGAACTAATAACATCCAAATTGTCAACATGATACTGCTTTGTACAGTAAAATTCAAGAATGCTCAGAAGAATATTTCCATGAAAAGATACTAGATGAAGCGCAAATATCAAGAATATTCCACTAATTTCATGGAGTATAGAAGTCAAAACTTTAACCAACTGAGTATAATAAGGAATGGAATAACAAAAGAAATCACCAGGCATGTGATAGACCGCACAGGCAGGTTATTTCAACAGAATATAAATTAACGGAACCAGGTCCGGCGTAAACGCATAGACAGGATATTCCAACAGAATAATAAAGACGGAATCAGGTCCGGCGTAAAATGCACAGACATGATATTCCAACAGAATAATAAAGACAGAATCAGGTCCAGCGTAAAACGCACAGACAAGATATTCTAACAGAATAATAAAGACGGAATCAGGTCCGGCGTAAAATGCACAAACAGGATATTCCAACAGAATAATAACGAATGGAATAACAGAAGAATTTCACCAAGTATAGGGTAGCCCGCGTATACAGTTTATTCCAACCGAATAATAAATAATGGAATAACAGAAGTTCTCTTCATGAATACAAAAGAAATAATACCCCTTACGAGTACAACAAATAATATTCCCTACCTTAAGAAGAAGAGTACTAGATATATGAGTAGTGAAGTAGCAGAATATTTTTCTTCTTTCTCTCTATAGTTTATCTCTCTAGAGTTTCAGTGAATTCGTAAGAAATAATGAAGGAATAAGCTTCTATTTATAGGAGAATTTGGAGGATATTGTTTGATCACGGTGCACCGAATAAAAATCTCACGGATCAAGTGTAGCATTCATAGGTGTTAAGCTTACTGAATTTCAATGTAAAAGCAAGAAAAAAAAACAAACATATAATATATATATATATATATATATATATATAAATATATAAAAACACATGTTTTAAATATATATATATATATATATATATATATAATATCAATTCCCTTCTTATTTCGTTACCTCCCCCCCCCCCCCCCCCACCCCATTTTCATTTCATCCATTTACTCCACATGTGGCCCCCACCCTTATAATAAAGAATAAATTTCTATCGATTATTTTGAAAAATGGGTAAATGGGGTTCATAAAATAAGCAAAATTTACATCAACTACTGTGGCAATAATTAAACAAAACTGAGTGACTTCTAACGTAAGTATCAATAATCAATACCGTGTACTACTATGCAACCATGCGTATTACTGTACTTTTACTACCGAGTAGTTCAACAGTATTAACGGTAAAACTTCCGCCATTATTTTCATAAAAAGATATTTTTATCGTTTTCTCAATCCGACAATAATTTCGTTGTGGATCCACCAATTATTATGCCGTTGTACGAATATTCCCTGTTAAAACGAATATTCCCAGACCAATCGAATATTATATAACAACTTGCGTACTTTGCAAAATTTATAAATATTACCCACAACTATTATATCAAATTCACTCCATAATATTCAAAAATAATATTTATAGAAAATTCATCTTTATTAAAAAGTTGGGGTTTTACATACTCCGTCACGAAAAGTGCCCCCGAATACCCGAGTGAATAATACTAGAGTAAATAGTAACTGGATGAATAGTAACTCGTGAATAGTAACTCGTAAAAAATACCAAAGAAAATGATATTCCATGACGAGTACAAAAAAAATGATATCTCATACGAGTATAATAGAATATTTATAAACTGCAAATGGATTTTCACTCGCCATGCGGTAATCCACGTAGACAGATCATTTCCATAATTTAATAAAGAATGGATACGAAGGATCATTCACCATGCATGTGGAAATCCACATAGATAGGTTAACCCCAAAACAGGTCAATTCCACCCAAACCATTCTGAGTCGCCAAATACATGGTACAGAAAACAACTACAACTTTATTACAACAATTTTCGTGCAAAATACAATAATACATATGCTGTGAGTTTTGATACAAATATATACCAACTGTGACTCTCATCCCAACCTTGGATAGCATGTCACAATGGCACCTTACATAAAGGTATAGTCAAAAACTGTTTTAGAAATTAAAATCTTTGGGAAGTGCTCAAGGAAACCTTCGTACATGGGAGGCCATGCGTCTAGGCTATGATACATATCATATGTCCACAGAATTATCCTTGGTTGACCAAATAGACCCCAAAGAAAAACGAGAAGATTACTATCATATTCATTCCAATGGTGAGTCTTCTCTTGACATATAATTATCTCTACTATCTCTAATTGAGAATTATACTTCAAATAAACTCCAAGATCATATAGGTATTGCTCGTAGATATACTCAGTAAATGGATGTGCACAACTCTGTCTTATGATGACACGAGGTTGTATGTCTTTAGACATCTTATATGATAATGGCACAAAAAAACTTCTAACGTTGGGTTCGCCTCACCCTATTTGATTTACCAAATATAACTACTAAATGATGACCACTGTTCTATTCCCCTGTTACCCCCGCTCGACCCAGCTACACTCTTATTACCTGAAAGGAATTATGAAGCAAAAGGGTGAGCACAACTAGCTCAGTAAAGAATATCATGACTAAAGATAAATAAATTATCAATAGCCTTCAACAGTAATAAATCAGAGATTTAGAACATATGGTATATGATAAAAAATTTCAACCATAGTTGCAGCGAAACGAGCAATCTATTAGAAGAGTCAAATAGACAATAAAGTCTATTATCTTCTCCACATTAAAGTCCACCAACAATGTTTTATCCCTATAACATTAATCAACAGTTCCTTTCCACAATTATATGAATAACTCATAATCATAATTGTAATTCTAAATTCCTCTTCGCATCCAAGATGAAGATAATTTTCATCACATGTCTTTCCTTGAAACATCAAAGATCATAGTTATACCAAATCACAGTTCCTGTTCGTAATCATACTAATAAATTATTCTTTGCACTATGGGCCAAAGATATTCATCAACAAGTCATCTTTGCACTAGAGGCCAAAGATATTCAACAACAGTTCATCTTTGAACTACAGGCTAAAGATATTCATCAACGGGTCATCTTTGCACTACGGGCCAAAGATATTCAACATGTCATCTTTGCACTACGGGCCAAAGATATTCATATCTCAAAGAAATACATAATCATTTCAAAATTTATATAAACCATAATTATAACCATGTTGATCAATTCACCTTTGCACTTAAGATAAAAATATTCAATGGTCATGATCATACTAGTCAACGATTCAACTTTGCACTACTGGCCAAAGAGAACCCATAGTCATGATCATACCAATAATCTACCCATCTTTACACTCAAGTCAAAGAGAAATTCCATCACCAGGGTTATAAAAATGTTATATATGATAATAAAAACAATATGATCAAAACATGGATTTAATTTCAAGAGTAAGATTCATAAATCAACGATAATTTGGTCAGAAAAATAAACTAATTTTGTCGTAAATAGTAACTCGTGAATAGTAACTCATGAATAATAACTCGTGAATAGTAACTCGTGAAGAGTAACTCATGAATAGTAACTCGTTAATAGTACTCTGTATTCGTATATAGTACCGTATACGTAAATAATGTCATATACGTAAATAGTGCAATATACATGAATAGTGACGTATACGTGAATAGTATCGTATACGTGAATAGTAATCCCGACTCAAAAAGGTAGAAATTCTACAATAAGATCCATATCAATATGTCAGTATAATAATATTGAAAGAATAACATCATTATGAAGAATATAACATCCCTTAATATCCCTTACTATCCCTTATATTCCTTACCTCAAAAGAGCAGCACTTCTGACTGGATATCGGATTTGACGCTAAAGGAAACTTGCACTGATGAATAGCAACTCACCAAGTATCTAAATACTCAAAAAATACACTCGATAATCTAGAGGGAAAACTTATGAATTCTGGTGTGATTTTTAATTCTAACTTAGCCCTCTATTTATAGGAAAATATTAGCACGCCGAAGCAGACTTGACCTGCTACCTGATGGCTTTACTTGCTACTATTCCACCCACCACATTTGAAATAAAATTCAGCACATTTCTTCACCAACCACAAGTGAGACCCACTCAATTCTAGAATTTTCTACCAAAATCATTTATAAACCTAATTTTCGAATCAGTCACCTCTTAAAATTCATAACAAATCATTCGTTCATTTTTAACGGTTCAAAATTTGTGGACATATACTCAACTTATATGTGTATAACATATCCAAAAATCACAACGATCCAACGGTCAGATTAAAAATTATAACTCACACAATAAAGCTGTAAGAACACTGATTTGATCTTTTAATACCTCCAATCTGACAAAATATTGATAAAATACCTCAACATTAATTCCTTCATTTATAACCACATAAATAAATCCATCATTTATATCCACATCAAATAAATATTTCATTATCATATAAATTAATAATTAATTATTCACAAATAATATTACAGAATCGTAACAATGACAACTAGGCAGTTCCCAGGAATGATGGGGCTTTCCAATAAGGATTTCTCCTTACTGGCGCGTAATTAGGTGACCAAACCTCTCCTTGACAAAACTTTCTAGACATTGCCAATAATGCTATCTAATAATATTATTCAAATAATATGAATTATTGATTTGATAATGGGAAATACTGTGCAATGACAATTATTGAAACAACAATAATATAAACTATCAACGTAGCAATTATTGAATGAATACAATAAAATATTGAACAGTAAGTACTGTAACAATTATTGAGTAGTGCCCTCTTACGTAAGAATCAATAATTTAAAAATTCTGTTGCAATACCGTGTGCTACTGTGCAACAACGCGTATTACTTTACTTACCCACAGGGTATTCCAACAGTGTTAACGGTAACGATTACGCCGTTGTTTATAAAAACTCAAATTTGTCATTTTTCTTCATCCGACAGTTATTTTGTTACTGGGGCCCACAAATGGCTGACTCCGTCGTACGAATATTCTCCGACAACAAGAATATTCCATCGACCAAACGAATATTCCCCGACAACAATAATTATTTTATACACCACTTGCTTATTTGAAAATTTTGCACATTTGGACCCATTACTTTAAACTTTTATCAATTTAAACCATTACTAAATAGAAAAATTGAATACTTTTATTTCATAAAATTCGGGGTCTTACACATGATGTATGATGGTGTAGGGGAAGGACATAGCATCTACCCTAGCCTCACTTCCAACAAAGTGGTTATTCTCAGAATCAGCAACCAACTAGTAGCAGTAATCTTATGGTTTGCCCTCCACCAGTTCATGCGCAACAATCTTTATAATGAACTGGTAGAGAAATTGGTGAACTTTTCCCAAGTTGCTTAAATGAGAGTATGCCAAAATACCTATATATTGTAGAACCTTGATAGCAAGCATTAGTTATTCTAGCTACTACATATGGCAGTGGTTGATTCTATTAAAGTTAAAGAGTAAAATTAAAACACTCAATGGCCTATTAGACGATCTTAAAAGATCTTAATTACTTAAAATATATGCTGGTTCACACAAGAATGATTTTGAACATATATAATTACATACCTTCTCAGAATGATGAATTACAAATGGTTTTGACCCTCCACTGTGTATGCCATTATTGCCTCGATTTTTCTTGTTTACTTCTGAGCGATGCTGGGAAAAAATCATTGAACAAATAATAAAAATCTAATATTTTAAAAAAAAAATAAGCATATAAAATAAACGATTTAAAGTTAGAATAATCATACAATAAATTTATGGCGATGTCCAATAATCACACATTTCAGTCCACTTGGCAATATCAATGTTGTTTGGAGGATTTTTTCTAGGCAGTCTTCGGTTGATTGAAAGTTTTGAATAATTTGTAAAGCTTACACCCTCTGCCCTCTATTCCTATCCTTCATTATTCCAAGTGCAACACGCTTCACATGAGGTTTAGAAAGGTCGATATCGAAACGAGCCTAAAAAAATAATCCAGCAAAATTAACTAGTTCATGAGACAAAAAAATGTAAATTAGCCTATTAAACTCTAATCCATGAATTCAAACTGTTAATCGCACCCTTTTATCTAACAACTCATGTATCCTAATAAGTGTCGTTCTCCATGGATTTATAGAAAGGCATAAAAAATAATTGCCAAAAAGGCAAATGCAGACTAAACTATGAATAATAATATTTGAACATAATTTAGTATTATGCATCTTACTTCAACCCTTGACAATGATTCTTCAATTACTCCCTCTGTAATATCCTTGAACTTGGTATTCATTGGGAGGTGGTGGCGGACCATCAATCCTATCTCTGACAACAACTTAGCAGATTTTGTAGGATCTATGGGCCTTCCTTTACTAGGTGACACATTGATAGCCAACTTCTTTCCTTTGACTTGGTGAGTTTCTCAAGACTAATACCGCGAGTAGGTCCACGTATTTCTTTGTTGAAGATGGAAGTTATTCCAAATATTAGATGTCAAAAAGTAAAAAGGAACAACAAATTAACAAGAAAATAATAATTATGTATATCACACATATATATATATACACACACACGTGTATAACATATGTCTACTAATAGTTTACATAAAACTCACATTGTGCAGACCCTTGCTCA
Organism: Panax japonicus; assembly: GCA_020205505.1. Lineage (NCBI taxonomy): Eukaryota > Viridiplantae > Streptophyta > Magnoliopsida > Apiales > Araliaceae > Panax > Panax japonicus. The sequence continues at coordinate 47,885,744 of CM035094.1, forward strand.
TCGGACATCGGTGTCAGGCCACATCTGTGCTGGGGTAGAATTTTCACCAACTATAGTGTCATTAGTACGTTGCATCGAGGTAGAAATGGGAGTACGCACTTCATTCGCATATGACCATCATTGGCATTCGGTGAACGTGCAATCATTGAACGTAATTTCTGTTCGACCCACAGGTGATGGTTGAGCAGATCGAGCTTGTGATCTTGTGATTGGGCTTTTGGAGGACTTGATGTCAGCATAATTTGTGATCTTGTGATTTGGCTTCTTGGACGGACTTGATGTCAGCATAATTCTTCTTTTTACACAAGGATTTGAACCTCAGTTAAGTTTAGTTCAACTTCTTCATCTCCTCAAAGACCTCAACATTTTGCGAGGCTAAATATTTTCTTGTTTGAGCTGCTCCTTTCTTCTTAAATCCAGGGCAGACATTTTGAAGTACCAATTATGCAAGATGAGTAAATTTCTGAACTACATAATCAGATCAGTTATACATTTAGTAAATAAGACATGTATAGTACTAAAAAGTAATACTTAAGCATGTCATACATCTCAAAATCATAACTAGGTTTCACCATGCATGCCTAAATTCACACATCCAAAGAAGCTGATTCATTTTTTCAAGTAGATCAGCACTAAACAATGAAACCCAATCAATTAGATTAAAACGAATGGAATATTCCACTACCTAATGTTGCCTAACAACAACAACTAGTTATGTCCAAATCTAAAATGGAGTAGCTAATGGAAATGTAAATCTCTTTTTCATTCAAGAACTATTTAATACTAGACAAGAAGTAAAACCTATTTACCTCCAAAAGCACATGAAGAGAAGCACATAAACTCAGTTCAGTAGACCAAAATCAAAACATAAACCATATCGATCCATAAATAATCCACGATATTTACTCCATATACAACATAATCAAAAATAAACTGATTATAAAAACAAACAACAATATAAATTGAAGTGAATGAGAAAAGGATCTGACCTACGAATAAAACCCTCGACAGTTGATGCCAAAGAGGAGAACTAGCGACTTATTTTGGGAATAAGTGAATGAGAACAATTTGGGAGCAAAATATGATATATCCTAGCCCTAAACAATTTTGGGAGGGGGAAATATATATTGGAGCGAAATATATAGCGGGAGATAGTATAATATTGTGTCTTAGATAATAAATATCAGTGTCTCTTAGACTAAATATAAGTAAAGGAAATTTAACATTTTTTACATGTTTGTAATATTAGAGATGAAAAAAAAAATCTTTTCGATCTCTAGACTTGTGATATACGTGATATTTATTAAAAATAATTAAAAATATTGTTAATTTAATAGATAATAATAATTATTATTATTAGATAATTACTACTCTATCGTCCTAATATTTAAGTCTTTATTTGATTTTGTTACGTGAAATTGACCATTTTTTAAAATTATTTTTTTTTAAAATAAAATAACGTCTACTCGATTCCATGATCATAATAAATTATGGAGAATTTACTACAATTGTCAAGATTTGGAATTTAAAATTTATGTATAAATATTTTTAATAAATAATTTAAAAATTGACATTTGACCATAAAAGTCAAATTATTGGAGTTTATTAGGCTTATCTTTAGATGATTAGTTATTTAGTATTGGAATGACTCGTATGAAATTAAGAGGTGGTAACGGTGATAAGGAACTGTAATAATATTTACACGTCTACTAATTTATAAAGAATATGTTTGCATAAACAATAAGATAGAATATAATATATATGTGATTTCATTCTTATTTCCTCTTATCAATATACCCACTACGCCGGTATTTAATATTGATATAATTTATCGTATATATATTTATTTTTATTAATACTTATTGTACAAATATTTAAAAGACTACCTATGTTCCAAAATTTTAAATTTTTTCGTTCATAAATATTTTATACATTCCACTACACTCCATATGTAGAATTGGGTTACATTTCATGTAATTCAGTAAAACAAAATATTAATTTCAACATTGATATGTCATCTATATGACTGAATGATCTTAGGTAGAAAACGTCTGTTTCACTTATCATATCACAACTGCATATAGTTTTTGTATATTTTAAATGATTTGGGATCACATGAAAATTTCACGATTAAAACTTTAGGATTATGTTTATTTGAAAAAATATTCTTGGGATTTGAATATTTATATTAATTTAACATTACTTAGGACTATGTTCTCCCATGATATAAATTATAATGAATATTAATTATATTATATTAAATGCATTAAATTTTAACAATTAAATTTATATTTATAATACACTATTTACGTAACTTACAGTATCGATCGATTATGGACTATAATTAATCCATAAGTAAATATCTTTCCAGTACTTTAAAATTTAAAATTTTATACATTGACCATATCATAAAGAAATAGAAAAATACAAGATGATGGTGGCGCTCTTATGTGGATTAGAGCACAAATGAAAAAAAAACATACTGTTAGTAAAGTTTGAGTTTATTCTTTAATTTACAATATACTACAATTCAAATTGTAATGTAATTAATATTTTAATACAAATTTTATTCTTAATAATATTTTTTTAAGTAATTAAAATATTATTGTATTAAATAGAATATTACCTTATAATATTTAAAAAATTAAAATATTGTTAATTGACAATAACGAAATTATAATAATTAGTTACTTTTTTTCGGAACATACTATAAATGTTTATTTACTATACTTTTTTTTATTCTACAAAAAGAGTTATATTTGAGTTTATTATAATTAATTTATAATATACTCCTAAAATTTAAATTTACTCTTTTAAGTTTTTAAAATAATATTAATTTAAGTATAATATTCTTCTATAATTTTTTTAAAAAAATGTTATCAATCTCTGTTTTTGGAACAGAGTCGCTAACTTACCAAACATTATTTGGTGTTATATGAAAAGGGAGAGGCTAATTTGGGTTTCTCTTCCTTACCAAAACTCACGTATAGCAATTTGGGTTTCTTCTCCTTCTTTACGTAGCCAAAACTCACATCCATCCCATGTAGCTTCACTTGCACTCATGTCCTCCATCACAGACACATGTTCTACTTCTCCCCTCCATCCGCTTCGCTTGCACTCAAGTCGATCCCATCCGAGTTCTAGGGTTATTTTTCTTCTTCTATTCTCTTTCAATTCGGTAAGAATCATTCTCAGTTTATTTATTTCTTAATATCTGCACTTTGTTTATTCATTTGTGCTTAATCAAATCTGAAATTGGTTATATGTGATGATCAAATCTGATATTGGTAATATGTGATTACCACTTGGCTATCACACCTGTTTTGGTTGGATTAAAGACGTGTTATTTTTTAGTTGGATGAAAAATGTTGTTCTAGTCTTTGAATCTCGTTATTTGTTTTGGCCACAGAAATGCGATTATGTTAGGGGATAAGATAATGAATTGTGTTTGTTAAAAGGGATTTTCTGTTTTGGCTATTTTCTTCCTTGATCAAGTATGGTTAATACAAACATGGAGCCAGATAATAAAGTCTCAACACTACTCTCATTAGAGTTAAACAGAAGCTGACATTCATTTAGTAAATGGGCAAGCAGTTGGGCAACAACATATAACTTATTCTTGGAATGGTTTATTCACATATATTTACTTGCTAAAACTGGCTAGTGCTAATAAAATTAAATTTATACACTTAACTGTCCAATTCATTATAACAATATTCTCAAGTCAAAGGTTCAGAATTTAAGTGTAAAATTTTAATTCAAGGAAATAATGCGCTAGCTGTTATATCATCTTGAACAACTTCTTCCCAACTAATGTGGCTAGGAACAACAATTGTTCAGACATTGGAAATACAAGAGGCACTAACGTAGTTGTGTTGGTTTTTAAAAGCATCACTAGCAACTGTCATGATCTCCATTCCACATGCCCTACATCTCATTCCACCTAACGTATGTTGGTTTTTAAATTGCCTTTCCACCTGCACTACATCCCATTCCAACTGTCATGATTAGCACTAACGTAGTTATGTTGGTTTTTAATTGTTATTACACCTGCACTACATCCCATTCCACCTAAATTGTAGCTAATTTTATAATCGAGTCACTATATATTAAAGAGAAAAGAGTCGAATAGTCAAATATGAGCAGTTTTTTATTGTAAAGTTCAGAACTTGTTATGCAAAGACATACATGGGGAACTTCAGTTGAAACATTCACATTAAAAGTTCCTATAAATGTAATGCTCATATTAAATAATTAACTGCATGTTTGCTGAATGTTAACAATTTCAGGTTGAACTTAATTTCATGGATAAGAGTCGGACGCATCATGAGCGTATATCAACAACTTATCGCAAATGGGGTCAAAAGCTTCATTAAGCATGTACGTGCAACATTTGGCCCAACAGTTGACATTAGATGTCCTTGTATCAAGTGTATAAACCTATACACTAAACCCAAGAAGAGGTGTCTTCACATTTGTGCATAAATGGGATAATGCCTTCTTATGATAAGTGGATTTACCACGATGAACCCATTCCACGTATACCCAATAAACATGGTCAGAATATTTTCTCTCAAAATGAGGAGTTTATGAATTATGATTTAGATGGTGATGAGGATGAGGATGAAATTGAGACACTAATGGAAGATATTAATCGAGGAACCTTTGATGTTTGTGGTAATGAAGATACCTTCAAAAATCAAAATCATACCAGATTTGAACAAATGCATAATATGTTAGACAAAGAGTTATTGTAAGACCCCAACTTTTTAATGAATAAAATCAAATTTCCTTTATTTATTATTGTGAATAATAAGGTATTAATTTGATATAATAACTTTGGTTATGGGTGAAATCTGAAAAATTTTGCAAAATATGCAAGTGGTTATAAAATATTTATTTTGTCGGTTAAATATTCTTTCTGTCGAGGAATATTCGTACGACGGCGCAACCAATTTTGGGCCCCATAACGGATAACGGTCGAATGAAGAAAACGACAAAATTGAATAACGGCGTAGTTGTTACCTAACACACTGTTGGAATACCCGGTGGTTAAAGTAAAGTAATACGCGTTGTTGCACAGTAGCATACGGTATTGCACAGTATTGTTGAATTATTGATACTTACGTAAGAAGACACTACTCAATAATTGTCATAGTAGTTACTGTTCAATATTTTATTTTATTGATTCAATAATTGCTGCATTGATATTTTATATTATTGTTGTTTCAATTATCGTCACTTCACAGTATCTCCTTTATCAGATCAGTAATTCAGATTATTTGGAATAAAATTATTAGATAATATTATTGGCAATGTCTAGAAAGTTCTGTCAAGTGGAGGTTTGGTCACCTAATTGCGCGCCAGTAAGGAGAAATCCTTATTGGATAGCCCCCTCTTTCCTAAAAACTGCCTAGTTGTCATTATTGTGATTCTGTAATATTATTTGTGAATAATTAATTATTGATTTATATGATAAGGAAATATTTATTTGATGGGGATATAAATGATGGATTTATTTATGTGTTTATAAATGAAGGAATTAATGTTGAGGTATTTTATCAGTATTTTGTCGGATTGGAGGTATTAAAAGATCAAATCGGTGTTCTTAAAGCTTTATTGTGTTAGTTATAATATTTAATCCGACCGTTGATCGTTGTAATTTTTGGATATGTTATACATATATAAGTTGAGTATATGTCCACAAATTTTGAACCGTTAAAAATGAGCGTATAATTTGTTATGAATTTTAAGAGATAACTGATTCGGAAATTAGGTTTTAATAGAAAATTCTAGAATTGAGTGGGCCCCACTCTTGGTTGTTGGGGGAGATGGCTGATTTTTGGTAGATGAAATAGTAGCAGGTAAAGCCATCAGGTAGCAGGTCAAGTCTGCTTCAGCGTGCTAACATTTTCCTATAAATAGATGGCTAAGTTAGAATTGAAAAACACACCAGAATTCATAAGATTTCTCTCTTTTTCTCTCTAGATTATTGAATGTATTTTGTGAGTATTTAGATACTTGGTGAGTTGATATTCATCAGTGTAAGTTTTCTTCAGCGTCATATCCTATATCCAGTCAGAAGTACTGCTCTTTTGAGGTAAGGGATAGTAAGAGATTTTAAGGGTTGTTATGTTTTTCAGTTTCGTAATTTTTCTGACCTTCAAAAATTCTAGAAAAATTTAAAATGATTTTTTGATGAGTTTTATTGATTGTGTCTAAAAATGGTTATTTTTGGATGTATAGATTAAGAGTTATGAATTTTATGTGAAAAGACTATTTTAAAAGTAACCGCTAATAACTCCTTGTGGTTAACTCTTAAATTGATGAAATTTTTATTGAGAGTACATCTATATAATATCAGTGTACTCTATGAATTTCGGAATTTTTGGATAGAAGTACAATTTATGATAAATATCTAAATATTCCGCGGTTTTGGCCATATGAAAAATAATAAATGAATTTTAAAACTTCTGAGAAAATATATGTTCACTATGAGACTATATTATGCTAAATCCCAGAAAACAAATATTTTTAAAACTAATTTGGTATTTTTCATGAAATGAACTAGTTATGAATAAATGAATTAAATATGTTATGTGAAGGAAGAAAAATAGAAAATAGGATTTTATGGCTTGATAATCCTATATGAGGTATATGCAGATTTTTGATGAGGTTTTGGTTATTGGTGATGAAAACTTATGAGTTTGGCATTTTAGGATGATTAAAGGTATTATTTAGTAAGTGTAAACAATTAAAATAAATTGTTTATAAGTTTAAGAAATGTTATTCTTTCATATCATTATACCGAAATATTGGTATGGATTTTATTGTGGAATTTCTACCTTTTTGAGTCTGGGTTACTATTCACGAGTTACTATTCATGAGTTACTAATCACGAGTTACTATTCACGGGTACTATTCACGACAAAGTTGGTTTCATTTTCTGACCAAATTATCGTTAATTTATGAATATTGATCTTGAGATTAAGTGTAATTGTTGATCATATTATTTTTATTATCATATTTAACATTTTTATAACCCTGATGTTGAAATTCTCTTTCACTTGAGTATAAGATGGGTAGATTATTAGTATGATCATGACTAGGGTTCTCTTTCGTCAGTAGTGAAAAGTTTAATTGTGACTGGTATAATCATGACCATTGAATTTATAATTGAATATCTTTAGCTTAAGTGCAAAGGTGAAATAATCAACATGGTTATAATTATTGTTTATATAAATTCTGAAATGATATATATTTCTTTTAGATATTAATATATTTGGCCTGTAGTGCAAATATGAACTGTTGATGAATATATTTGGCCTGTAGTGCAAATATGAACTGTTGATGAATATATTTGGACTGTAGTGCAAATATTAACTGTTGAGGAATATCTTTGGCCTGTAGTGCAAAGATGGTTTGTTGTTGAATATCTTTGGCCGTAGTGCAAAGATGACATGTTGTTGAATATCTTTGGCCGTAGTGAAAAGATAGTCTATTGACGAATATCGTTGGCCCGTAGTGCAAAGATGAATTTATCAGTATGATTATGTACAGGAAATGTGATTTTGTATAACCATGATCTTTGATGTTTCAGGTGAAGATAGGTTATGAAAATTATCTTTGTCCTAGATAAGAAGAGGAATTTAGAACCACAATTATGATTATGAGTTATTCATATGATTGTGGAAAGGAATTGTTGAGTGATGTTACAGGGATAAAACATTGTTGGTGGATTTTTAACATGGAGAAGATAATAGACTTTATGGTCTATTTGACTCTTCCAATGGATTGCTCGTTCCGCTACAACTATGGTTGAAAAATTTTATCATCTACCATATGTTTTAAATCTCTGATTTATTACTGATAAAGGTTATTGATAATTTAATTATCTTTAGTCATGATATTCTTTACTGAGCTAGTTGTATTCACCCTTTTACTTCACAATTCCTTTCAGGTAATAAAAGTGTAGCTGGGTTGAGCGGGGGATAACAGGGGAATAGAACGGTGGTCTGTAGCTGTTGAGGGTGAGGCGAACCCAATGTTGGAAGGGTGTTTTGTCGCTATCATACAAGATGTCTAATGACATACAACCTCGTATCATCATAAGACAGGGATGTGCTCATCCACTTGCTGAGTATATATACGAGCACTACCTATATAATCTTGGTGTTTGTTTGAAGTATAATTCTCAATTAGAGACAGTGGAGATAATGATATGTCAAGAGAAGACTTACCATTGGGAAGAATATGATAGTAATCTTCTTGTTTTCTTTGGGGTCTATTGGGTCAACCAAGGATAATTCTGTTGCCATATGATATCTATCATAACCTAGACGCATGGCCTCCCATGTACGAAGGTTTCCTTGAGCACTTCCCAAAGATTTTAATTTCTAAAATAATTTCTGACTATACCTTTATGTAAGGTGTCACTGTGAGGTGCTGTCCACGGTTGGGACATGTGTCACATTTGGTATATATTTGTATCCAAACTCACAGCATATGTGTTGTTATATTTTGTACGACAATTGTTGTAATAAAGTTATACTTGTTTTCTGTACCATGTATTTGGCGACTCAGAATAGGTTGGATGGTATGGACCTATTTTGGGGTTGTCACAGTTGGTATCAGAGCTTAGGGATATGGTCTCTGGCGGAGATCGGGGAATATAACTAGGAGGGGAGAGATGAGTAAATCCTTCGCTAGTATGTCCTACCTAAGCTTATTTGTTGGTTAGACATAATATCGAAATATTATGCGATATGTTAATTTGTTTAATTAACCCGTGTTTTATGGCAGTATTTGAGAATGGCAGCTGAGAATGCTAACAATGGAGTGAATGAGACTGTGGGGATACCTCTAATCACTAACCATGATAATGTGATATCAAACAAAGAAGGAATTAGAGATATCCATGTAGTGAGTGAAGAATTAATAGTTGCACCCGAGATAGTCGTAGAGGTAACAGCTGAGAGTGAGGAAAAAGAGGTACCTGAGGAGAGTTTATTAGAGGTATTATATGATCAAAATGTAGAATTTCAAAATCGTATTCATGAGTTAGAAGAGCAGGGTAAAGAACGACAGGCGGTCGTGGAACAAAAGGATGCAACAATTCAATCTTGTGTTACCCGATATGTGATGCTTGAACAGAAGCATTCTTTGGCAGAGTATAAGATGATAAACATGGAATCTGAGCTGAAAGAAGAAAAAACTGAACTAGTAAGAATGTGATGCATGAGTAAAAGCCAAACGACACGTGGATATTGTGGAAAGAGATGTCCGATCTAAGAAGGTTAAAATAGATGATATGAATTTCTCTTTCTGGAAAGTAATTAGGAGAACCCAACATCGAGTTTTGAATTACCCTGTACAGAGCGGTCAACCTGAATTTGATATGGATCGAAGATTGATGATTCAAATCATGAATCTGGAGTACGACGAGGCAGTTGAGGGAGGAATGTGTCCTATAGAAAAGTATATTTCAACAGTAGTGATGACGCCAAATGCTGCCCCAGACAAGTCAAAATCAAGTAGTTCAAGGGATAGCGGTTGTCATGACTTCCCAACAAGTGAGGAACCCAAATGAAGTTATCACGGGAGATGAGCAATGGAGAAATCATGATGACCGGGGAGATAGAATCTAAAATGGAAGAAAGGTATTCTCAACGTTTCGAAACACCATGTACGTACGTCAATTTCGAGGATGAAATTTCATAAGGAGGGGAGGTTGTAAGACCCCAACTTTTTAATGAATAAAATTAAATTTCCTTTATTTATTATTGTGAATAATAAGGTATTAATTTGATATAATAACTTTGGTTATGGGTAAAATGTGAAAATTTTGCAAAATAAGCAAGTGGTTATAAAATATTCATTTTGTCGGTGGAATATTTTTTCTGTCGGGGAATATTCGTTCGACGGCGCAGCCAATTGTGGGCCCCATAACGGATAACGGTCGAATGAAGAAAATGACAAAATTGAATAACGGCGTAGTTGTTACCGTTAACACTATTGGAATACCCGGTGGTTAAAGTAAAGTAATACGCGTTGTTGCACAGTAGCATACGGTATTGCACAGTATTGTTGAATTATTGATCCTTACGTAAGAAGGCACTACTTAATAATTGTCACAGTAGTTACTGTTCAATATTTTATTTTATTGATTAAATAATTGCTGCATTGATATTTTATATTATTGTTGTTTCAATTATCGTCACTTCACAGTATCTCCTTTATCAGATCAGTAATTCTGATTATTTGGAATAATATTATTGGATAACATTATTGGCAATGTCTAGAGAGTTTTGTCAAGGAGAGGTTTGTCACCTAATTGCACGCCAGTAAGGAGAAATCCTTATTGGAAAGCCCCCTCTTTCCTGGAAACTGCCTGGTTGTCATTATTGTGATTCTGTAATATTATTTGTGAATAATTAATTATTGATTTATATGATAAGGAAAAATTTATTTGATGTGGATATAAATGATTGATTTATTTATGTGGTTATAAATGAAAAAATTAATGTTGAGGTATTTTATCAGTATTTTGTCAGATTGGAGGTATTAAAAGATCAAATCGTTGTTCTTACAGCTTTATTGTGTGAGTTATAATATTTAATCCGACCGTTGGATCGTTGTAATTTTTGGATATGTTATACATATATAAGTTGAGTATATGTCCACAAATTTTGAACCGTTAAAATTGAGCGTATAATCTTTTATGAATTTTAAGAGGTAACTGATTCAGAAATAAGGTTTTGGTGGAAAATTATAGAATTGAGTGGGCCTCACTCTTGGTTGTTGGGGAAGATGGCTGATTTTTGGTGGGTGAAATAGTAGAAGGTAAAGCCATAAGGTAGCAGGTTAAGTCTGCTTTGGCGTGCTAATATTTTCCTATAAATAGAGGGCTAAGTTAAAATTGAAAAACACACCAGAATTCATAAGTTTTCTCTCTTTTTCTCTCTAGATTATTGTGTGTATTTTGTGAGTATTTAGATACTTGGTGAGTTGATATTCATCAGTGCAAGTTTCCTTCAGCGTCATATCCGATATCCAGTCAGAAGTGTTGCTCTTTTGAGATAAGGGATAGTAAGAGATTTTAAGGGTTGTTATGTTTTTCAGTTTCGTAATTTTTTGACCTTCAAAAATTCTGAAAAAAATTAAAATGATATTTTGATGAGTTTTATTGATTGTGTCCAAAAATGGTGATTTTTGGATGTATAGATTATGAGTTATGAATTTTATGAGAAAAGACTATTTTAAAAGTGACCGCTTATAATTCCTTGTGGTTAACTCTAAAATTGATGAAATTTTTATTGAGAGTACATCTGTATAATATCAGTGTACTTTGTGAATTTCAGAATTTTTAGATAAAAGTACAATTTATGATAAATATCTAAATATTCGGCTGTTTTGGCCATCTGAAAAATAGTAAATGAATTTTAAAAATTCTGAGAAAAATATATGTTCACTATGGGACTATATTATGGTAAATCCAAGAAAAGAAATATTTTTGGAACTGATTTGGTATTTTTCATAAAAATAGACTAGTTATGAATAAATAAATTAAATATGTTATGTGAAGGAAGAAAATTGGAAAATAGAATTTTATGGCTTGATAATCCTATATGAGGTATATGAAGATTTTTGATGAGGGTTTTGGTTATTGGTGATGAAAACTTATGAGTTTGGCATTTTAGGATGATTAAAGGTATTATTTAGTAAAGTGTAAAAAATTAAAACAAATTGTTTATAAGTTTAAGAAATGTTATTCTTTTAATATCATTATTCCGAAATATTGGTATGGATTTTATTGTCGAATTTCTACCTTTTTGAGTCAGAGTTACTATTCACGAGTTACTATTCATGGGTACTATTCACGACAAAGTTGGTTTCTTTTTCTAACCAAATTATCGTTGATTTATGAATATTGCTCTTGAGATTAAGTGTTGTTGCTGATCATATTATTTTTATTATCATATATAACATTTTTATAACCCTGATGTTGAAATTCTCATTCACTTGATTATAAAGATGGGTAGATTATTGGTATGATCATGACTAGGGTTCTCTTTCGCCAGTAGTAAAAAGTTGAATTGTGACTGGTATGATCATTACCATTGAATTTATAATTGAATATCATTAGCTTAAGTGCATAGGTGAAATAATCAACATGGTTATAATTATTGTTTATATAAATTCTGAAATGATTATATATTTCTTTGAGATATTAATATATTTGGCTTGTATTGCAAATTTGAACTGTTGATGAATATATTTGGCATGTAGTGCAAATATGAACTGTTGATGAATATATTTGGCCTGTAGTGAAAATATGAACTGTTGAGGAATATCTTTGGCTTGTAGTGCAAAGATGGTTTGTTGATAAATATCTTTGGTCGTAGTGCAAAGATGACATGTTGTTGAATATCTTTGGTCGTAGTGCAAAGATGGTCTGTTGACGAATATCTTTGGCCCGTAGTGCAAAGATGTATTTATCAGTATGATTATGTATTGGAAATGTGATTTGGCATAACCATGATCTTTGATGTTTCAGGTGAAAATAGGTTATGAAAATTATCTTCGTCCTAGATGAGAAGAGGAATTTAGAATCACAATTATGATTATAAGTTATTCATATGATTGTGGAAAGGAACTATTGAGTGATGTTACAGGGATAAAACATTATTGGTGGATTTTAACATGTAGAAGATAATAGACTTTATGGTCTATTTGACTCTTCTAATGGATTGCTCTTTCCGCTGCAATAATGGTTGAAAATTTTTATCATCAACCATATGTTCTAAATCTCTGATTTATTTCTGATGAAGGCTATTGATAATTTAATTATCTTTGGTCATAAAATTCTTTACTGAGCTAGTTGTGCTCACCCTTTTGCTTCACAATTCCTTTTAGGTAATAAAAGTGTAGCTGGGTCGAGTAGGGGATAACAGGGAATAGAACGGTGGTCTATAGCTATTGAGGGTGAGGCGAACCCAACGTTGGAAGGGTGTTTTATCGCTATCATACAAGATGTCTAATGACATACAACCTCGTATCATCATAAGACAGGGATGTGCTAATCCACTTACTGAGTATATATACGAGCACTACCTATATAATCTTGGTGTTTGTTTGAAGTATAATTCTGAATTAGAGACAGTGAAGATAATGATATGTCAAGAGAAGACTTACCATTGGGAAGAATATGATAGTAATCTTCTTGTTTTTCTTTGGGGTCTATTGGGTCAACCAAGGATAATTCTATGGCCATATGATATCTATCATAACCTAGACGCATGGCCTCCAATGTACGAAGGTTTCCTTGAGCACTTCCCAAAGATTGTAATTTCTAAAACAGTTTTTGACTATATCTTTATGTAAGGTGTCATTGTGAGGTGTTGTCCACGGTTGGGACAAGTGTCATATTTGGTATATATTTGTTTCCAAACTCACAGCATATGTGTTGTTGTATTTTGTACGATAATTGTTGTAATAAAGTTATACTTGTTTTTTGTACCATATATTTGGCGACTCAGAATAGGTTGGATGGTATAGACCTATTTTGGGGTTGTCACGGTTGGTATCAGAGCTTAGGGATATGGTTTCTGGCGGAGATCGGGGAATATAAATAGGAGGGGAGAGATGAGTAAATCCTTCGGTAGTATGTCCTACCTAATCTTATTTGTTGGTTAGTCATAATATCGGGATATTATGCGATATGTTAATTTATTTAATTAACCCTTGTTTTATGGCAGTATTTGAGAATGACAGCTGAGAATGCTAACAATGGAGTGAATGAGACTGTGGGGATACCTCTAATCACTAACCATGATAATGTGATGTCAGACAAAGAAGGAATTAGAGATATCCATGTGGTGATTAAAGAATTGATAGTTGCACCCGAGATAGTCGCAGAGGTAACAACTATGAGTGAAGAAGAAGAGGAAGAAGAGGTACCTGATGAGAGTTTATTAGAGGTATTATATGATCAAAATGTAGAATTTCAAAATTGTATTCATAAGTTAGAAGATCAGGCTGAAGAACGACAGGCGGTCGTGGAACAAAAGGATGCAACAATTCAAGCTTGTGTTGCCCAATATGTGATGCTTGAACCGAAGCATTCTTTGGCAGAGTATAAATGATAAAGATGGAATCTGAACTGAAAGAAGAAAAAACTGAACGAGTAAGAATGAGTGATACATGGGTAAAAGCCACACGACACGTGGATATTGTGGAAAGAGATGTCCGATCTAAGAAGGCTAAAATAGATGATATGGATTTCTCTTTCTGGAACGCAATTGGGAGAACCCAACATCGAGTTTTTTATTACCCTGTATAGATCGGTCAACCTAAATTTGATATGGGTCAAAGATTGATGATTCAAATCATGAATCAGGAGTACGACGAGGCAGTTGAGGGAGGAATGTGTCCTTTAGAAAAGTATATTTCAACGGTAGTGATAACGCCAAATGCTGCCCCAGACAAGTCAAAATCGAGTAGTTTAAGGGATATCGGTTGTCATGACTTCCCAACAAGTGAGGAACCCAAATGAAGTTATCACGGGAGATGAGCAATGGAGAAATCATGATGACTGGGGAGATAGAATCTAAAATGGAAGCAAGGTATTCTCAACTTTTCGAAACACCATGTACGTACGTCAATTTCTAGGATGAAATTTCATAAGGAGAGGAGGTTGTAAGACCCCAACTTTTTAATGAATAAAATTAAATTTCTTTTATTTATTATTGTGAATAATAAGGTATTAATTTGATATAATAACTTTGGTTATGGGTAAAATGTGAAAATTTTGCAAAATAAGCAAGTGGTTATAAAATATTCATTTTGTCGGTGGAATATTCTTTCTGTCAGGGAATATTCGTACGACGGCGCAGCCAATTGTGGGCCCCATAACGGATAACGGTCGAATGAAGAAAATGACAAAATTGAATAACGGCGTAGTTGTTACCGGTAACACTATTGGAATACCCGGTGGTTAAAGTAAAGTAATACGCGTTGTTGCACAGTAGCATACGGTATTGCACAGTATTGTTGAATTATTGATCCTTACGTAAGAAGGCACTACTCAATAATTGTCACAGTAGTTACTGTTTAATATTTTATTTTAGTGATTCAATAATTGCTGCATTGATATTTTATATTATTGTTGTTTTAATTATCATCACTTCACAGTATCTCCTTTATCAGATTAGTAATTCAGATTATTTGGAATAACATTATTGGCAATGTCTAGAATGTTCTGTCAAGAAGAGGTTTGGTCACCTAATTGCACGCAACTAAGGAGAAATCCTTATTGGAAAGCCCCCTCTTTCATGGGAACTGCCTAGTTGTCATTATTGTGATTCTGTAATATTATTTGTGAATAATTAATTATTGATTTATATGATAAGGAAATATTTATTTGATGTGGATATAAATGATGGATTTATTTATGTGGTTATAAATGAAGGAATTAATGTTGAGGTATTTTATCAGTATTTTATCGGATTGGAGGTATTAAAAGATCAAATCAGTGTTCTTACAACTTTATTGTGTGAGTTATAATATTTAATCCGACCGTTGGATCGTTGTAATTTTTGGATATGTTATACATATATAAGTTGAGTATATGTCCACAAATTTTGAACCGTTAAAAATGAGCGTATAATTTGTTATGAAATTTAAGATGTAACTGATTCGGAAATTAGTTTTGGTGGAAAATTCTAGAATTGTGTGGGCCCCACTCTTGGTTGTTGGGGGAGATGGCTGATTTTTGGTGGGTGAAATAGTAGCAGGTAAAGCCATCAGATAGCAGGTCAATTCTGCTTCGCCGTGCTAATATTTTTCTATAAATAGAGGGCTAAGTTAGAATTGAAAAACACACCAGAATTCATAAGTTTTCTCTCTAGATTATTGAGTGTATTTTGTGAGTATTTAGATACTTGGTGAGTTGATATTCATCAATGTAAGTTTCCTTCAGCGTCATATCTGATATCCAGTCAGAAGTGCTGCTCTTTTGAGGTAAGGGATAGTAAGAGATTTTAAGGGTTGTTATGTTTTTCAGTTTCGTAATTTTTCTGACCTTCAAAAATTTTGAAAAAATTTAAAATGATATTTGATGAGTTTTATTGATTGTGTCCAAAAATGGTGATTTTTGGATGTATAGATTAAGAGTTATGAATTTTATGGGAAAAGACTATTTTAAAAGTAACCGCTTATAATTCCTTGTGGTTAACTCTAAAATTGATGAAATTTTTATTGAGAGTACATCTATATAATATCAGTGTACTCTGTGAATTTCGGAATTTTTAGATAAAAGTACAATTTATGATAAATGTCTAAATATTCGGCGGTTTTGGCCATATGAAAAATAGTCAATGAATTTTAAAACTTCTAAGAAAAATATATGTTCACTTTGAGACTATATTATGCTAAATCCCAGAAAAGAAATATTTTTGTAACTGATTTGGTATTTTTCATGAAAATGGACTAGTTATTAATAAATGAATTAAATATGTTATGTGAAGGAAGAAAATTGGAAAATAAGATTTTATGGCTTGATAATCCTATATGAGGTATATGCAGATTTTTAATGAGGGTTTTGGTTATTGGTGATGAAAACTTATGAGTTTGGCATTTTAGGATGATTAAATGAGTTATTTAATAAAGTGTAAACAATTAAAATAAATTGTTTATAAATTTAAGAAATGTTATTCTTTCAATATCATTATAACGAAATATTGGAATGGATTTTATTGTAGAATTTCTACCTTTTTGAGTCGGGGTTACTATTCACGAGTTATTATTCACGAGTTACTATTCACGGGTACTATTCACGACAAAGTTGGTTTCTTTTTCTGACCAAATTATCATTGATTTATGAATATTGCTCTTGAGATTAAGTGCAGTTGTTGATCATAATATTTTTATTATCATATATAACATTTTTATAACCCTGATGTTGAAATTCTTTTTCACTTGAGTATAAAGATGGGTAGATTATTGGTATGATCATGACTAGGGTTCTCTTTGGCCAGTAGTAAAAAGTTGAATTGTGACTGGTATGATCATGACCATTGAATTTATAATTGAATATCTTTAGCTTAAGTGCAAAGGTGAAATAATCAACATGGTTATAATTATTATTTATAAAAATTCTGAAAAGATTATATATTTCTTTGAGATATTAATATATTTGGCCTGTAGTGCAAATATGAACTGTTGATGAATATATTTGGCCAGTAGTGCTAATATGAACTGTTGAGGAATATCTTTGGCCTGTAGTGCAAAGAAGGTTTGTTGATGAATATCTTTGGCCGTAGTGCAAAGATGACATGTTGT
This sequence comes from Panax japonicus, assembly GCA_020205505.1. Lineage (NCBI taxonomy): Eukaryota > Viridiplantae > Streptophyta > Magnoliopsida > Apiales > Araliaceae > Panax > Panax japonicus. The sequence continues at coordinate 47,903,084 of CM035094.1, forward strand.
TTAATATCTTTGGCTATAGTGCAAAGATGGTCTGTTGACGAATATCTTTGGCCCGTAGTGCAAAGATGAATTTATCAGTATGATTATGAACAGGAAATGTGATTTGGTATAACCATGATCTTTGATGTTTCAAGTGAAGATAGGTTATAAAAATTATCTTTGTCCTGGATGAGAAGAGGAATTTAGAACCACAATTATGATTGTGAGTTATTCATATGATTGTGGAAAGGAACTATTGAGTGATGTTACAGGGATAAAACATTATTGGTGGATTTTTAACATGGAGAAGATAATAGACTTTATGGTCTATTTGACTCTTCTGATAGATTGCTCGTTCCGCTGCAACTATGGTTGAAAATTTTTATTATCTACCATATCTTCTAAATCTCTGATTTATTACTAATGAAGGCTATTGATAATTTAATTATCTTTAGTCATGATATTCTTTACTGAGCTAGTTGTGCTCACCCTTTTACTTCACAATTCCTTTCAGGTAATAAAAGAGTAGCCGGGTCGCGTGGGAGATAACAGGGGAATAGAACGGTGGTCTATAGCTGTTGAGGTCTATAGCTGTTGAGGGTGAGGCGAACCCAACGTTGGAAGGGTGTTTTGTCTCCATCATACAAGATGTCTAATGACATACAACCTCGTATCATCATAAGACAGGGATGTGCTCATCCACTTGCTGAGTATATATACGAGCACTACCTATATAATCTTGGTGTTTGTTTGAAGTATAGTTCTCAATTAGAGACAGTGGAGATAATGATATGTTAAGAGAAGACTTACCATTGGGAAGAATATGATAGTAATCTTCTTATTTTTCTTTGGGGTCTATTGGGTCAACCAAGGATAATTTTGTGGCCATATGATATCTATCATAACCTAGACGCATGGCCTCCCATGTACGAAGGTTTCCTTGAACACTTCCCAAAGATTTTAATTTCTAAAACAGTTTTTGACTACACCTTTATGTAAGGTGTCACTGTGAGGTGCTGTCCACGGTTGGGACATGTGTCACATTTGGTATATATTTGTATCCAAACTCATAGCATATGTGTTGTTGTATTTTGTACGACAATTGTTGTAATAAAGTTGTAGTTGTTTTTTGTACCATGTATTTGGCGACTCAGAATAGTTTGGATGGTATAGACCTATTTTGGGGTTGTCACAGTTATATCTGGGATGCCAAAAGTACTCCATTTTGTCATTTATTATAAAATTGCTGCATTTGAAGGTTTTCAACCATTGGACAAATAAGTCCATAGACATGCTACTTGAGTAGATTAAAGATGTTCTTCCCGATGGTGCGAATTTGCCAAAATCATACTACGAGGCAAAGACAATGCTACGTGAAATTGGCCTTGGATACCTTATAATACACGTATGCAAGTATGTAAAATAACATATCAAAAAGTCCTTAATTATAACACTCATTCATATATAGTTGATTGTGCCCTTTTTTGGCAAGAAAATAAGGATTTAAAAGAGTGTCCAGTATGCTGAGAATCAAGATGGAAAGTTAATGATGGTAAGGGTAAAAAAATCCCACACAAGATTTTGAGATACTTTCCTATAAAATCGCGGTTGTAAAGACTTTTTATGTCAAAAAAACTTGAAAAAGACATGCGATGGCACAAGGAAAAACTTATTTTAGTAGAAGGTGAACTGAGGCATCCAGCAGATTTTGTATCGTGGAAGGAGTTTGATAGAAAGTATGAATGGTTTTCCAATGATCCAAGAAACATTCGTCTTGGCCTAGCCACGTATGGATTCAATCCATTTAAAAATATGAATTGCTCATATAGCATGTGGCCGGTAATACTCACTCCTTATAATTTTCCCCCTTGAATGTGCATGAAGGAGCCCTTTTCATAATGTAACTTTTGATTCCTCGACCAAAAGCACCAAGAAATGAAATCGATGTTTATTTACGTCCTTTAATAGATGATCTTGTTGATTTGTGGGAACAAGGAATTCAAACATATGACTCTTATACTGGGTGCAATTTCAACATGCATGTTTCTATTTTATGGACAATTAACGATTTTCCTGCACTGGCAAATCTTTCTGGATGGAGTACCAAAAGGGTACATGGCTTGTCCAACTTCTCATAATCATACTAATAAATTCATCTTTGCACTACAGGCCAAAGACATACAACTGTATTTTAGAAGAGTCAAGTAGATCATGATATCTACTATCTTTTACGAATTAAAAGTGTATAATCAATATTTTATCGCTGAGACTCAGCTTAATAAATAATCCACATCATTAAATCATCCCTGCACTACGACCAAGGATATTTATGTAATCATCAATGGTTATGATTATACCGAATAATTCTTGGTTATAATCATACCAATAACTGTCCATCAATGCACTACGGGCCAATGAGGACTTTTACAACATCATCTATAATATTACGGGTCATGATTATACCGAATGATCCCTGATCACAATCATACCAATAAACAGTTCATCTATGCACATAAGCCAAAGATACGCATCAATCAATAGTTCATCTTTGCACGTAAGCCAACGATATACAACTATAAAACCAATAATCAACAGTCCATCTTTGCACGTAAGCCAAAGATATACCACTGCAAAACCAATAATCAACAGTCCATCTTTGCACGTAAGCCAAAGATATACAATTGTAAAACCAATAATCAACAGTCCATCTTTGCACGTAAGCCAAAGATATACAACTGTAAAACCAATAATCAAAAGTCCATCTTTGCACGTAAGCCAAAGATGACTTTCATCATAATATAAGCATGAGGATGATGACAATGATATAAGCATTAATCAAATGAAATCAAGGATAAATATTAAAGACTTTAAATTTATCCAGAGTTTAAAAATATCCCAATTGTCAACATGATACTGCTTTGTGGCGTAAAATTCAATAATAATATTCATGTACTAAAAATAATTTGGACAGAAAAAGAATCTATTTTTCGGGTAAATAGTACCCCGCAATAGTACTCTATGAATAGTACTTCGGGAATAGTACCTTGTGAATAGTACCCCGACATGAAAAGTACCCCAAATACCCGAGTGAATATTATTTGGGTGAATAGTAATTTGGGTGAATAGTAACCTGTGAATAGTACTCTGTGACGCCCCCAAAATTAGGTATACATCACCCATCTTGGGTCGCCAGATACATGGTACAGAATTCAAATACAACTTACTAATACAACTGTCGTGTACAATACGACAAAACATAAACTGTGAGTTTGAATACAAATATTGTCTACTAGAGAGTATACAAACTCAAAAGGAGTCCTCATTACAATTATTATCACACTATTTTGCAGAATAGTGAGGGCTAATAATGCTATCCTCTGGACCATCACTCCGTTCCCCGACTCGTCCCAGCTATATTATCATTTCCTAAAGAGAACAGTGAAAGAAACGGTGAGCTCAACTAGCCCAGTAAGAAATATTATGACTAAATAATGCAGAATAAATTATCATTAGTCTTCAACAATGTTAAACTGATAAAATATAATAGACATCAAGTTTAACTGCAGCAGAACAAGCAATCCATTAAAAGAGTCAAGTAGAAAATAAAATCTACTATCTTTTATGATTTAAAAGGCTTTTCATCACTGTTATCGCTGAGACTCAGCTTAATAAATATTCCACATCATCGAATCACCCCTACACTACGGCCAAGGATATTCTTTAGTATCACGATCACAATTATCCATGCACTACGGGCCAAGAATATTTGTGTATTCATTAATGTTCAAGATCATGCCAACAACTGTCCATCAATGAACTACGGGCCAATGAGAACTTTTTCCACATCATTTGTAATATTACGGTCATGATTATACCGAATAATCCCTGGTCATAATCATACCAAGGCCACAGATGACTTTCAAAAATATAAACATGAGGATGATGACAATGATATAAGAATTCAATAAAACAAGTTCAAGAATTAATTTATTCTGGAACTAATAACATCCAAATTGTCAACATGATACTGCTTTGTACAGTAAAATTCAAGAATGCTCAGAAGAATATTTCCATGAAAAGATACTAGATGAAGCGCAAATATCAAGAATATTCCACTAATTTCATGGAGTATAGAAGTCAAAACTTTAACCAACTGAGTATAATAAGGAATGGAATAACAAAAGAAATCACCAGGCATGTGATAGACCGCACAGGCAGGTTATTTCAACAGAATATAAATTAACGGAACCAGGTCCGGCGTAAACGCATAGACAGGATATTCCAACAGAATAATAAAGACGGAATCAGGTCCGGCGTAAAATGCACAGACATGATATTCCAACAGAATAATAAAGACAGAATCAGGTCCAGCGTAAAACGCACAGACAAGATATTCTAACAGAATAATAAAGACGGAATCAGGTCCGGCGTAAAATGCACAGACAGGATATTCCAACAGAATAATAACGAATGGAATAACAGAAGAATTTCACCAAGTATAGGGTAGCCCGCGTATACAGGTTATTCCAACCGAATAATAAATAATGGAATAACAGAAGTTCTCTTCATGAATACAAAAGAAATAATACCCCTTACGAGTACAACAAATAATATTCCCTACCTTAAGAAGAAGAGTACTAGATATATGAGTAGTGAAGTAGCAGAATACTTTTCTTCTTTCTCTCTATAGTTTATCTCTCTAGAGTTTCAGTGAATTCGTAAGAAATAATGAAGGAATAAGCTTCTATTTATAGGAGAATTTGGAGGATATTGTTTGATCACGGTGCACCGAATAAAAATCTCACGGATCAAGTGTAGCATTCACAGGTGTTAAGCTTACTGAATTTCAATGTAAAAGCAAGAAAAAAAAACAAACATATAATATATATATATATATATATATATATATATAAATATATAAAAACACATGTTTTAAATATATATATATATATATATATATATATATATATATATATATAATATCAATTCCCTTCTTATTTCGTTACCTCCCCCCCCCCCCCACCCCACCCCATTTTCATTTCATCCATTTACTCCACATGTGGCCCCCACCCTTATAATAAAGAATAAATTTCTATCGATTATTTTGAAAAATGGGTAAATGGGGTTCATAAAATAAGCAAAATTTACATCAACTACTGTGGCAATAATTAAACAAAACTGAGTGACTTCTAACGTAAGTATCAATAATCAATACCGTGTACTACTATGCAACCATGCGTATTACTGTACTTTTACTACCGAGTAGTTCAACAGTATTAACGGTAAAACTTCCGCCATTATTTTCATAAAAAGATATTTTTATCGTTTTCTCAATCCGACAATAATTTCGTTGTGGATCCACCAATGATTATGCCGTTGTACGAATATTCCCTGTTAAAACGAATATTCCCAGACCAATCGAATATTATAAAACAACTTGCGTACTTTGCAAAATTTATAAATATTACCCACAACTATTATATCAAATTCACTCCATAATATTCAAAAATAATATTTATAGAAAATTCATCTTTATTAAAAAGTTGGGGTTTTACATACTCCGTCACGAAAAGTGCCCCCGAATACCCGAGTGAATAATACTAGAGTAAATAGTAACTGGATGAATAGTAACTCGTGAATAGTAACTCGTAAAAAATACCAAAGAAAATGATATTCCATGACGAGTACAAAAAAAATGATATCTCATACGAGTATAATAGAATATTTATGAAACTGCAAATGGATTTTCACTCGCCATGCGGTAATCCACGTAGACAGATCATTTCCATAATTTAATAAAGAATGGATACGAAGGATCATTCACCATGCATGTGGAAATCCACATAGATAGGTTAACCCCAAAACAGGTCAATTCCACCCAAACCATTCTGAGTCGCCAAATACATGGTACAGAAAACAACTACAACTTTATTACAACAATTTTCGTGCAAAATACAATAATACATATGCTGTGAGTTTTGATACAAATATATACCAACTGTGACTCTCATCCCAACCTTGGATAGCATGTCACAATGGCACCTTACATAAAGGTATAGTCAAAAACTGTTTTAGAAATTAAAATCTTTGGGAAGTGCTCAAGGAAACCTTCGTACATGGGAGGCCATGCGTCTAGGCTATGATACATATCATATGTCCACAGAATTATCCTTGGTTGACCAAATAGACCCCAAAGAAAAACGAGAAGATTACTATCATATTCATTCCAATGGTGAGTCTTCTCTTGACATATAATTATCTCTACTATCTCTAATTGAGAATTATACTTCAAATAAACTCCAAGATCATATAGGTAGTGCTCGTAGATATACTCAGTAAATGGATGTGCACAACTCTGTCTTATGATGACACGAGGTTGTATGTCTTTAGACATCTTATATGATAATGGCACAAAAAAACTTCTAACGTTGGGTTCGCCTCACCCTATTTGATTTACCAAATATAACTACTAAATGATGACCACCGTTCTATTCCCCTGTTACCCCCGCTCGACCCAGCTACACTCTTATTACCTGAAAGGAATTATGAAGCAAAAGGGTGAGCACAACTAGCTCAGTAAAGAATATCATGACTAAAGATAAATAAATTATCAATAGCCTTCAACAGTAATAAATCAGAGATTTAGAACATATGGTATATGATAAAAAATTTCAACCATAGTTGCAGCGAAACGAGCAATCTATTAGAAGAGTCAAATAGACAATAAAGTCTATTATCTTCTCCACATTAAAAGTCCACCAACAATGTTTTATCCCTATAACATTAATCAACAGTTCCTTTCCACAATTATATGAATAACTCATAATCATAATTGTAATTCTAAATTCCTCTTCGCATCCAAGATGAAGATAATTTTCATCACATGTCTTTCCTTGAAACATCAAAGATCATAGTTATACCAAATCACAGTTCCTGTTCGTAATCATACTAATAAATTATTCTTTGCACTATGGGCCAAAGATATTCATCAACAAGTCATCTTTGCACTAGAGGCCAAAGATATTCAACAACAGTTCATCTTTGAACTACAGGCTAAAGATATTCATCAACGGGTCATCTTTGCACTACGGGCCAAAGATATTCAACATGTCATCTTTGCACTACGGGCCAAAGATATTCATATCTCAAAGAAATACATAATCATTTCAAAATTTATATAAACCATAATTATAACCATGTTGATCAATTCACCTTTGCACTTAAGATAAAAATATTCAATGGTCATGATCATACTAGTCAACGATTCAACTTTGCACTACTGGCCAAAGAGAACCCATAGTCATGATCATACCAATAATCTACCCATCTTTACACTCAAGTCAAAGAGAAATTCCATCACCAGGGTTATAAAAATGTTATATATGATAATAAAAACAATATGATCAAAACATGGATTTAATTTCAAGAGTAAGATTCATAAATCAACGATAATTTGGTCAGAAAAATAAACTAATTTTGTCGTAAATAGTAACTCGTGAATAGTAACTCATGAATAATAACTCGTGAATAGTAACTCGTGAAGAGTAACTCATGAATAGTAACTCGTTAATAGTACTCTATATTCGTATATAGTACCGTATACGTAAATAATGTCATATACGTAAATAGTGAAATATACATGAATAGTGACGTATATGTGAATAGTGTCGTATACGTGAATAGTAATCCCGACTCAAAAAGGTAGAAATTCTACAATAAGATCCATATCAATATGTCAGTATAATAATATTGAAAGAATAACATCATTATGAAGAATATAACATCCCTTAATATCCCTTACTATCCCTTATATTCCTTACCTCAAAAGAGCAGCACTTCTGACTGGATATCGGATTTGACGCTAAAGGAAACTTGCACTGATGAATAGCAACTCACCAAGTATCTAAATACTCAAAAAATACACTCGATAATCTAGAGGGAAAACTTATGAATTCTGGTGTGATTTTTAATTCTAACTTAGCCCTCTATTTATAGGAAAATATTAGCACGCCGAAGCAGACTTGACCTGCTACCTGATGGCTTTACTTGCTACTATTCCACCCACCACATTTGAAATAAAATTCAGCACATTTCTTCACCAACCACAAGTGAGACCCACTCAATTCTAGAATTTTCTACCAAAATCATTTATAAACCTAATTTTCGAATCAGTCACCTCTTAAAATTCATAACAAATCATTCGTTCATTTTTAACGGTTCAAAATTTGTGGACATATACTCAACTTATATGTGTATAACATATCCAAAAATCACAACGATCCAACGGTCAGATTAAAAATTATAACTCACACAATAAAGCTGTAAGAACACTGATTTGATCTTTTAATACCTCCAATCTGACAAAATATTGATAAAATACCTCAACATTAATTCCTTCATTTATAACCACATAAATAAATCCATCATTTATATCCACATCAAATAAATATTTCATTATCATATAAATTAATAATTAATTATTCACAAATAATATTACAGAATCGTAACAATGACAACTAGGCAGTTCCCAGGAATGATGGGGCTTTCCAATAAGGATTTCTCCTTACTAGCGTGTAATTAGGTGACAAAACCTCTCCTTGACAAAACTTTCTAGACATTGCCAATAATGCTATCTAATAATATTATTCAAATAATATGAATTATTGATTTGATAATGGGAAATACTGTGCAATGACAATTATTGAAACAACAATAATATAAACTATCAACGTAGCAATTATTGAATGAATACAATAAAATATTGAACAGTAAGTACTGTAACAATTATTGAGTAGTGCCCTCTTACGTAAGAATCAATAATTCAAAAATTCTGTGCAATACCGTGTGCTACTGTGCAACAACGCGTATTACTTTACTTTACCCACAGGGTATTCCAACAGTGTTAACGGTAACGATTACGCCGTTGTTTATAAAAACTCAAATTTGTCATTTTCTTCATCCGACAGTTATTTTGTTATGGGGCCCACAAATGGCTACGCCGTCGTACGAATATTCTCCGACAACAAGAATATTCCACGACCAAACGAATATTCCCCGACAACAATAATTATTTTATAACCACTTGCTTATTTTGAAAATTTTGCACATTTGACCCATTACTTTAAACTTTTATCAATTTAACCATTTACTAAATAGAAAAATTGAATACTTTTATTTCATAAAATTCGGGGTCTTACACATGATGTATGATGGTGTAGGGGAAGGACATAGCATCTACCCTAGCCTCACTTCCAACAAAGTGGTTATTCTCAGAATCAGCAACCAACTAGTAGCAGTAATCTTATGGTTTGCCCTCCACAGTTCATGCGCAACCATCTTTATAATGAACTGGTAGAGAAATTGGTGAACTTTTCCCAAGTGCTTAAAATGAGAGTATGCCAAATACCTATATATTGTAGAACCTTGATAGCAAGCATTAGTTATTCTAGCTACTACATATGGCAGTGGTTGATTCTATTAAAGTTAAAGAGTAAAATTAAACACTCAATGGCCTATTAGACGATCTTAAAAGATCTTAATTACTTAAAATAATATGCTGGTTCACACAAGAATGATTTTGAACATATATAATTACATACCTTCTCAGAATGATGAATTACAAATGGTTTTGACCCTCCACTGTGTATGCCATTATTGCCTCGATTTTTCTTGTTTACTTCTGAGCGATGCTGGGAAAAAAATCATTGAACAAATAATAAAAATCTAATATTTTAAAAAAAAAATAAGCATATAAAATAAACGATTAAAGTTAGAATAATCATACAATAAATTATGGCGATGTCCAATAATCACACATTTCAGTCCACTTGGCAATATCAATGTTGTTTGGAGGATTTTTTCTAGCATCTTCGGTTGATTGAAAAGTTTTGAATAATTTGTAAAGCTTACACCTCTGCCCTCTATTCCTATCCTTCATTATTCCAAGTGCAACACGCTTCACATGAGGTTTAGAAAGGTCGATATCGAAACGAGCCTAAAAAAATAATCCAGCAAAATTAACTAGTTCATGAGACAAAAAATGGTAAAATTAGCCTATTAAACTCTAATCCATGAATTCAACTGTTAATCGCACCTTTTATCTAACAACTCATGTATCCTAATAAGTGTCGTTCTCCATGGATTTATAGAAAGGCATAAAAAAATTAATTGCCAAAAAAGGCAAATGCAGACTAAACTATGAATAATAATATTTGACATAATTTAGTATTATGCATCTTACTTCAACCCTTGACAATGATTCTTCAATTACTCCCTCTGTAATATCCTTGAACTTGGTATTCATTGGGAGGTGGTGGCGGACCATCAATCCTATCTTTGACAACAACTTAGCAGATTTTGTAGGATCTATGGGCCTTCCTTTACTAGGTGACACATTGATAGCCAACTTCTTTCCTTTTGACTTGGTGAGTTTCTCAAGACTAATACCGCGAGTAGGTCCACGTATTTTCTTTGTTGAAGATGAAGTTATTCAAAATATTAGATGTCAAAAAGTAAAAGGAACAACAAATTAACAAGAAAATAATAATTATGTATATCACACATATATATATATACACACACACGTGTATAACATATGTCTACTAAATAGTTTACATAAAACTCACATTGTGCAGACCCTTGCTCATCGGACATCGGTGTCAGGCCACATTCTGTTGCTGGGGTAGAATTTTCACCAACTATAGTGTCATTAGTACGTTGCATCGAGGTAGAAATGGGAGTACGCACTTCATTCGCATGACCATCATTGGCATTCGGTGAACGTGCAATCATTGAACGTAATTTTCTTGTTCGACCCACAGGTGATGGTTGAGCAGATCGAGCTTGTGATCTTGTGATTGGGCTTCTTGGAGGACTTGATGTCAGCATAATTTGTGATCTTGTGATTTGGCTTCTTGGAGGACTTGATGTCAGCATAATTCTTCTTTTTACACAAGGATTTGAACCTTCAGTTAAGTTTAGTTCAACTTCTTCATTATCCTCAAAGACCTCAACATTTTGCGAGGCTAAATATTTTCTTGTTTGAGCTGCTCCTTTCTTCTTAAATCCAGGGCCAGACATTTTGAAGTACCAATTATGCAAGATGAGTAAATTTCTGAAACTACATAATCAGATCAGTTATACATATTAGTAAATAAGACATGTATAGTACTAAAAAGTAATACTTAAGCATGTCATACATCTCAAAATCATAACTAGTTTCACCATGCATGCCTAAATTCACACATCCAAAAGAAGCTGATTCATTTTTTCAAGTATATCAGCACTAAACAATGAAACCCAAATCAATTAGATAAAACGAATGGAATATTCCACTACCTAATTTGCCTAACAACAACAATAGTTATGTCAAATCTAAAATGGAGTAGCTAAATGGAAATGTAAATCTCTTTTTCATTCAAGAACTATTAATACAGACAAGAGAGTAAAACCTATGTTTTACCTCCAAAAGCACATGAAGAGAAGCACATAAACTCAGTTCAGTAGACCAAAATCAAAACATAAACCATATCGATCCATAAATAATCCACGATATTTACTCCATATACAACATAATCAAAAATAAACTGATTATAAAAACAAACAACAATATAAATTGAAGTGAATGAGAAGAAAGGATCTGACCTACGAATAAAACCCTCGACAGTTGATGCCAAAGAGGAGAACTAGCGACTTATTTTGGGAATAAGTGAATGAGAACAATTTTGGGAGCAAAATATGATATATCCTAGCCCTAAACAATTTTGGGAGGGAAATATAATATATTGGAGCGAAATATATAGCGGGAGATAGTATAATAATATTGTGTCTTAGAATAATAAATATCAGTGTCTCTTAGACTAAATATAAGTAAAGGAAATTTTAACATTTTTTTACATGTTTGTAATATTAGAGATGAAAAAAAAAATCTTTTCGATCTCTAGACTTGTGATATACGTGATATTTATTAAAAATAATTAAAAATATTGTTAATTTAATAGATAATAATAATTATTATTATTAGATAATTACTACTCTTCGTCCTATATTTAACGTCTTTATTTGATTTTGTTACGTGAAATTGACCATTTTTTAAATTATTTTTTTTAAAAATAAAATAAACGTCTATCGATTATGATCATAATAAATTATGGAGAATTTACTACAATTGTCAAGATTTGGAATTTAAAATTTATGTATAAATATTTTTAATAAATAATTTTAAAAATTGACAATTTGACCATAAAAGTCAAATTATGGAGTTTATTAGGATTATTATTTAGATGATTAGTTATTTAGTATTGGAATGACTCGTATGAAATTAAGAGGTGGTAACGGTGATAATGGAACTTGTAATAATTATTTACACGTCTACTAATTTATAAAGAATATGTTTTGCATAAACAATAAGATAGAATAGTAATATATATGTGATTTCATTCTTTATTTCCTCTTATCAATATACCCACATACGCCGGTATTTAATATTGATATAAATTTATCGTCATATATATTTTATTTTTATTAATACTTATTGTACAAATATTTAAAAGACTACCTATGTTCCAAAATTTTAAATTTTTTCGTTCATAAATATTTTATACATTCCACTACACTCCATATGTAGAATTGGGTTACATTTCATGTAATTCAGTAAAACAAAATATTAATTTCAACATTGATATGTCATCTATATGACTGAATGATCTTAGGTAGAAAACGTCTGTTTCACTTATCATATCACAACTGCATATAGTTTTTGTATATTTTAAATGATTTGGGATCACATGAAAATTTCACGATTAAAACTTTAGGATTATGTTTATTTGAAAAAATATTCTTGGGATTTGAATATTTATATTAATTTAACATTACTTAGGACTATGTTCTCCCATGATATAAATTATAATGAATATTAATTATATTATATATAAATGCATTAAATTTTTAACAATAATAAATTTTATTTTAATAACACTATTTACGTAACTTACAGTATCGATTATGGACTATAATTAATCCATAAAGTAAATATCTTTCCACTACTTTAAAATTTAAAATTTTATACATTGACCATATCATAAAGAAATAGAAAAATACAAGATGATGGTGGCGCTCTTATGTGGATTAGAGCACAAATGAAAAAAAACATATGTCAGTAAAGTTTTAGTTTATTCTTTAATTTACAATATACTACAATTCAAATTGTAATGTAATTAATATTTTAATACAAATTTTATTCTTAATAATATTTTTTAAGTAATTTAAAATATTAATTGTATTAAATAGAATATTAACTTATAATATTTTAAAAATTTAAATATTGTTAATTGACAATAAACGAAATTATAATAATTATTACTTTTTTACGGAACATACTATAAATGTTTATTTATATTACTTTTTTTATTCTACAAAAAGAGTTATATTTGAGTTTATTATAATTAATTTATAATATCCTAAAATTTAAATTTATCTTTTAAGTTTTTAAAATAATATTAATTTAAGTATAATATTCCTTCTATAATTTTTTTTAAAAAAATGTTATCAATCTCTTTTTTTGGAACAGAGTCGCTAACTTACCAAACAGTTGTTTGGTGTTATACGAAAAGAGAGTGGCTAATTTGGGTTTCTCCTTCCTTACCAAAACTCACGTATAGCAATTTGGGTTTCTTCTCCTTCTTTACGTAGCCAAAACTCACATCCATCCCATCTGTAGCTTCACTTGCACTCATGTCCTCCATCACAGACACATGTTCTACTTCTCTCCTCCATCCGCAGCTTCGCTTGCACTCAAGTCGATCCCATCCGAGTTCTAGGGTTATTTTTCTTCTTCTATTCTCTTTCAATTCGGTAAGAAATCAATTCTCAGTTTATTTATTTCTTAATATCTGCACTTTGTTTATTCATTTGTGCTTAATCAAATCTGAAATTGGTTATATGTGATGATCAAATCTGATATTGGTAATATGTGATTACCACTTGGCTATCACACCTGTTTTGGTTGGATGAAAGATGTGTTATTTTTTAGTTGGATGAAAAATGTTGTTCTAGTCTTTGAATCTCCTTATTTGTTTTGGCCACAGAAAATGCGATTATGTTAGGGGATAAGATAATGAATTGTGTTTATTAAAAGGGATTTTCTGTTTTGGCTATTTTCTTCCTTTGATCAAGTATGGCTAATACAAATATGGAGCCAGATACTAAAGTCTCAACACTACTCTCATTAGAGTTAAACAGAAGATGACATTCATTCAGTAAATGGGCAGCAGTTGGGCAACAACATATAACTTATTCTTGGAATGGTTTATTCACATATATTTACTTGCTAAAACTGGCTAGTGCTAATAAAATTAATTCATACACTTAACTGTCCAATTCATTATAACAATATTCTCAAGTCAAAGGTTCTGAATTTAAGTGTAAAATTTTAATTCAAGGAAACAATGCGCTAGCTGTTATATCATCTTGAACAACTTCTTCCCAACTAATGTGGCTAGGAACAACAATTGTTCAGACATTGGAAATACAAGAGGCACTAACGTAGTTATGTTGGTTTTTAAAAGCATCACTAGCAACTGTCATGATCTCCATTCCACCTGCCCTACATCTCATTCCACCTAACGTATGTTGGTTTTAAATTGCCTTTCCACCTGCACTACATCCCATTCCAACTGTCATGATCAGCACTAATGTAGTTATGTTGGTTTTTAATTGTTATTACACCTGCACTACATCCCATTCCACCTAAATTGTAGCTAATTTTATAATCGAGTCACTATATATTAAAGAGAAAAGAGTCGAATAGTCAAATATGAGCAGTTTTTATTGTAAAGTTCAGAACTTTGTTATGCAAAGACATACATGGGGAACTTCAGTTGAAACATTCACATTAAAAGTTCATATAAATGTAATGCTCATATTAAATAATTAACTGCATGTTTGCTGAATGTTAACAATTTCAGGTTGAACTTAATTTCATGGATAAGAGTCGGACGCATCATGAGCGTATATCAGCAACTTATCACAATGGGGTCAAAAGCTTCATTGAACATGTACGTGCAACATTTGGCCCAACAGTTGACATTAGATGTCCTTGTATCAAGTGTATAAACCTATACACTAAAACCCAAGAAGAGGTGTCTTCACATTTGTGCATAAATGGGATAATGCCTTCTTATGATAAGTGGATTTACCACGATGAACCCATTCCACGTATACCCAATAAACATGGTCAGAATATTTTCTCTCAAAATAAGGAGTATATGAATTATGATTTAGATGGTGATGAGGATGAGGATGAGGATGAGGATGAAATTGAGACACTAATGGAAGATATTAATCGAGGAACCTTTGATGTTTGTGGTAATGAAGATACCTTACAAAATCAAAATCATACCAGATTTGAACAAATGCATAATATGTTAGACAAAGAGTTATTGTAAGACCCCAACTTTTTAATGAATAAAATCAAATTTCCTTTATTTATTATTGTGAATAATAAGGTATTAATTTGATATAATAACTTTGGTTATGGGTGAAATGTGAAAATTTTGCAAAATATGCAAGTGGTTATAAAATATTTATTTTGTCGGTTAAATATTCTTTCTGTCGGGGAATATTCGTACGACGGCGCAACCAATTTTGGGCCCCATAACGGATAACGGTCGAATGAAGAAAACGACAAAATTGAATAACGGCGTAGTTGTTACCTAACACACTGTTGGAATACCCGGTGGTTAAAGTAAAGTAATACGCGTTGTTGCACAGTAGCATACGGTATTGCACAGTATTGTTGAATTATTGATCCTTACGTAAGAAGACACTACTCAATAATTGTCATAGTAGTTACTGTTCAATATTTTATTTTATTGATTCAATAATTGCTGCATTGATATTTTATATTATTGTTGTTTCAATTATCGTCACTTCACAGTATCTCCTTTATCAGATCAGTAATTCAGATTATTTGGAATAAAATTATTAGATAACATTATTGGCAATGTCTAAAAACTTCTGTCAAGGAGAGGTTTGGTCACCTAATTGCGCGCCAGTAAGGAGAAATCCTTATTGGATAGCCCCCTCTTTCCTGGAAACTGCCTAGTTGTCATTATTGTTATTCTGTAATATTATTTGTGAATAATTAATTAATGATTTATATGATAAGGAAATATTTATTTGATGTGGATATAAATGATGGATTTATTTATGTGGTTATAAATGAAGGAATTAATGTTGAGGTATTTTATCAGTATTTTATCGGATTGGAGGTATTAAAAGATCAAATCAGTGTTCTTACAACTTTATTGTGTGAGTTATAATATTTAATCCGACCGTTGGATCGTTGTAATTTTTGGATATTTATACATATATAAGTTGAGTATATGTCCACAAATTTTGAACCGTTAAAAATGAGCGTATAATTTGTTATGAATTTTTAGAGGTAACTGATTCGGAAATTAGGTTTTGGTGGAAAATTCGAGAATTGAGTGGGCCCCACTCTTGGTTGTTGGGGAGATGGCTGATTTTTGGTAGGTGAAATAGTAGCAGGTAAAGCCATCAGGTAGCAGGTCAAGTCTGCTTCGACGTGCTAACATTTTCCTATAAATAAATGGCAAAGTTAGAATTGAAAAACACACCAGAATTCATAAGATTTCTCTCTTTTTCTCTCTAGATTATTGAATGTATTTTGTGAGTATTTAGATACTTGGTGAGTTGATATTCATCAGTGTAAGTTTTCTTCAGCGTCATATCCTATATCTAGTCAGAAGTACTGCTCTTTTGAGGTAAGGGATAGTAAGAGATTTTAAGGGTTGTTATGTTTTTCAGTTTCGTAATTTTTCTGACCTTCAAAAATTCTAGAAAAATTTGAAATGATTTTTTGATGAGATTAATTGATTGTGTCTAAAAATGGTTATTTTTGGATGTATAGATTAAGAGTTATGAATTTTATGAGAAAAGACTATTTTAAAAGTACAATTTATGATAAATATCTAAATATTCCGTGGTTTTGGCCATATGAAAAATAGTAAATGAATTTTAAAACTTCTGAGAAAAATATATGTTCACTATGGGACTATATTATGCTAAATCCCAGAAAAAAAATATTTTTGAAACTAATTTGGTATTTTTCATGAAAATGAACTAGTTATGAATAAATGAATTAAATATGTTATGTGAAGGAAGAAAATTAGAAAATAGGATTTTATGGCTTGATAATCCTATATGAGGTATATGCAGATTTTTGATGAGGGTTTTGGTTATTGGTGATGAAAACTTATGAGTTTGGAATTTTAGGATGATTAAAGGTATTATTTAGAAAGTGTAAACAATTAAAATAAATTGTTTATAAGTTTAAGAAATGTTATTCTTTCAATATCATTATACCGAAATATTGGTATGGATTTTATTGTGGAATTTCTACCTTATTAAGTCGGGGTTACTATTCACGAGTTACTATTCATGAGTTACTATTCACGAGTTACTATTCATGGGTACTATTCACGACAAAGTTGATTTCATTTTCTGACCAAATTATCGTTGATTTATGAATATTGCTCTTGAGATTAAGTGCAATTGTTGATCATATTATTTTTATTATCATATATAACATTTTTATAACCCTGATGTTGAAATTCTCTTTCACTTGAGTATAAAGATGGGTAGATTATTGGTATGATCATGACTAGGGTTCTCTTTCGCCAGTAGTGAAAAGTTGAATTGTGACTGGTATGATCATTACCATTGAATTTATAATTGAATATCTTTAGCTTAAGTGCAAAGGTGAAATAATCAACATGGTTATAATTATTGTTTATATAAATTCTGAAATGATTATATATTTCTTTTAGATATTAATATATTTGGCCTGTAGTGCAAATATGAACTGTTGATGAATATATTTGGCCTGTAGTCCAAATATGAACTGTTGATGAATATATTTGGACTGTAGTGCAAATATTAACTGTTGAGGAATATCTTTGGCCTGTAGTGCAAAGATGGTTTGTTGATGAATATCTTTGGCCGTAGTGCAAAGATGACATGTTGTTGAATATCTATGGCCGTAGTGAAAAGATGCTCTATTGACGAATATCGTTGGCCCGTAGTGCAAAGATGAATTTATCAGTATGATTATGTACAGGAAATGTGATTTTGTATAACCATGATCTTTGATGTTTCAGGTGAAGATAGGTTATGAAAATTATCTTTGTCCTAGATGAGAAGAGGAATTTAGAACCACAATTATGATTATGAGTTATTCATATGATTGTGGAAAGGAATTGTTGAGTGATGTTACAGGGATAAAACATTGTTGGTGGATTTTTAACATGGAGAAGATAATAGACTTTATGGTCTATTTGACTCTTCCAATGGATTGCTCGTTCCGCTGCAACTATGGTTGAAAATTTTTATCATCTACCATATGTTCTAAATCTCTGATTTATTACTGATAAAGATTATTGATAATTTAATTATCTTTAGTCATGATATTCTTTACTGAGCTAGTTGTACTCACCCTTTTACTTCACAATTCCTTTCAGGTAATAAAAGTGTAGCTGGGTTGAGTGGGGGATAATAGGGGAATAGAACGGTGGTCTGTAGCTGTTGAGGGTGAGGCGAACCTAATGTTGGAAGGGTATTTTGTCGCTATCATACAAGATGTCTAATGACATACAACCTCGTATCATCATAAGACAGGGATGTGCTCATCCACTTGCTGATTATATATACGAGCACTACCTATATAATCTTGGTGTTTGTTTGAAGTATAATTCTCAATTAGAGACAGTGGAGATAATGATATGTCAAGAGAAGACTTACCATTGGGAAGAATATGATAGTAATCTTCTTGTTTTTCTTTGGGGTCTATTGGGTCAACCAAGGATAATTATGTGGCCATATGATATCTATCATAACCCAGACGCATGGCATCCCATGTACGAAGGTTTTCTTGAGCACTTCCCAAAGATTTTAATTTCTAAAACAGTTTCTGACTATACCTTTATGTAAGGTGTCACTGTGAGGTGTTGTCCACGGTTGGTACATGTGTCACATTTGGTATATATTTGTATCCAAACTCATAGCATATGTGTTGTTATATTTTGTACGACAATTGTTGTAATAAAGTTATACTTGTTTTCTGTACCATGTATTTGGCGACTCAGAATAGGTTGGATGGTATGGACCTATTTTGGGGTTGTCACAGTTGGTATCAGAGCTTAGGGATATGGTCTCTGGCGGAGATCGGGGAATATAACTAGGAGGGGAGAGATGAGTAAATCCTTTGCTAGTATGTCCTACCTAAGCTTATTTGTTGGTTAGACATAATATCGAGATATTATGCGATATATTAATTTGTTTAATTAACCCGTGTTTTATTGCAGTATTTGAGAATGGCAGCTGAGAATGCTAACAATGGAGTGAATGAGACTGTGGGGATAACTCTAATCACTAACCATGATAATGTGATATCAGACGAAGAAGGAATTAGAGATATCCATGTAGTGAGTGAAGAATTAATAGTTGCACCCGAGATAGTCGTAGAGGTAACAGCTGAGAGTGAGGAAGAAGTGGTACCTGAGGAGAGTTTATTAGAGGTATTATATGATCAAAATGTAGAATTTCAAAATCGTATTCATGAGTTAGAAGAGCAGGGTAAAGAACGACAGGCGATCGTGGAACAAAATGATGCAACAATTCAATCTTGTGTTACCCGATATGTGATGCTTGAACAGAAGCATTCTTTGGTAGAGTATAAGATGATAAACATGGAATCTAAGCTGAAAGAAGAAAAAACTGAATGAGTAAGAATGTGATGCATGAGTAAAAGCCAAACGACACGTGGATATTGTGGAAAGAAATGTCCGATCTAAGAAGGTTAAAATAGATGATATGAATTTCTCTTTCTGGAAAGTAATTGGGAGAACCCAACATCGAGTTTTGAATTACCCTGTACAGAGCGGTCAACCTGAATTTGATATGGATCGAAGATTGATGATTCAAATCATGAATCGGGAGTACGACGAGGCAGTTGAGGGAGGAATGTGTCCTATATAAAAGTATATTTCAACGGTAGTGATGACGCCAAATGCTGCCCCAGACAAGTCAAAATCGAGTAGTTTAAGGGATAGCGGTTGTCATGACTTCCCAACAAGTGAGGAACCAAAATGAAGTTATCACGGGAGATGAGCAATGGAGAAATCATGATGACTGGGGAGATAGAATCTAAAATGGAAGCAAGGTATTCTCAACTTTTCGAAACACCATGTATATACGTCAATTTCGAGGATGAAATTTCATAAGGAGGGGAGGTTGTAAGACCCCAACTTTTTAATGAATAAAATTAAATTTCCTTTATTTATTATTGTGAATAATAAGGTATTAATTTGATATAATAACTTTGGTTATGGGTAAAATGTGAAAATTTTGCAAAATAAGAAAGTGGTTATAAAATATTCATTTTATCGGTGGAATATTCTTTCTGTCGGGGAATATTCGTACGAAGGCGCAGCCAATTGTGGGCCCCATAATTGATAACGGTCGAATGAAGAAAATAACAAAATTGAATAACGGTGTAGTTGTTACCGTTAACACTATTGGAATACCCGGTGGTTAAGGTAAAGTAATACGCGTTGTTGCACAGTAGCATACGGTATTGCACAGTATTGTTGAATTATTGATCCTTACGTAAGAAGGCACTACTTAATAATTGTCACCGTAGTTACTGTTCAATATTTTATTTTATTGATTAAATAATTGTTGCATTGATATTTTATATTATTGTTGTTTCAATTATCGTCACTTCACAGTATCTCCTTTATCAGATCAGTAATTCAGATTATTTGGAATAATATTATTGGATAACATTATTGGCAATGTCTAGAAAGTTCTGTCAAGGAGAGGTTTGTCACCTAATTGCACGCCAGTAAGGAGAAATCCTTATTGGAAAGCCCCCTCTTTCCTGGAAACTGCCTGATTGTCATTATTGTGATTCTGTAATATTATTTGTGAATAATTAATTATTGATTTATATGATAAGGAAAAATTTATTTGATGTGGATATAAATGATGGATTTATTTATGTGGTTATAAATGAAAAAATTAATGTTGAGGTATTTTATCAGTATTTTGTCAGATTGGAGGTATTAAAAGATCAAATCGTTGTTCTTACAGCTTTATTGTGTGAGTAATAATATTTAATCCGACCGTTGGATCGTTGTAATTTTTGGATATGTTATACATATATAAGTTGAGTATATGTCAACAAACTTTGAACCGTTAAAAATGAGCGTATAATCTTTTATGAATTTTAAGAGGTAACTGATTCAGAAATAAGGTTTTGGTGGAAAATTATAGAATTGAGTGGGCCTCACTCTTGGTTGTTGGGGAAGATGGCTGATTTTTGGTGGGTGAAATAGTAGAAGGTAAAGCCATAAGGTAGCAGGTTAAGTCTATTTTGGCGTGCTAATATTTTCCTATAAATAGAGGGCTAAGTTAAAATTGAAAAACACACCAGAATTCATAAGTTTTCTCTCTTTTTCTCTCTAGATTATTGTGTGTATTTTGTGAGTATTTAGATACTTGGTGAGTTGATATTCATCGGTGCAAGTTTCCTTCAGCGTCATATCCGATATCCAGTCAGAAGTGTTTCTCTTTTGAGATAAGGGATAGTAAGAGATTTTAAGGGTTGTTATGTTTTTCAGTTTCGTAATTTTTCTGACCTTCAAAAATTCTGAAAAAATTTAAAATGATATTTTGATGAGTTTTATTGATTGTGTCCAAAAATGGTGATTTTTGGATGTATAGATTACGAGTTATGTATTTTATGAGAAAAGACTATTTTAAAAGTGACCGCTTATAATTCCTTATGGTTAACTCTAAAATTGATAAAATTTTTATTGAGAGTGCATCTGTATAATATCAGTGTACTTTGTGAATTTCAGAATTTTTAGATAAAAGTACAATTTATGATAAATATCTAAATATTCGGCTGTTTTGGCCATCTGAAAAATAGTAAATGAATTTTAAAAATTCTGAGAAAAATATATATTCACTATGGGACTATATTATGGTAAATCCTAGAAAAGAAATATTTTTGGAACTGATTTGGTATTTTTCATAAAAATGGACTAGTTATGAATAAATAAATTAAATATGTTATGTGAAGGAAGAAAATTGGAAAATAGGATTTTATGGCTTGATAATCCTATATGAGGTATATGCAGATTTTTGATGAGGGTTTTGGTTATTGGTGATGAAAACTTAAGAGTTTGGCATTTTAGAATGATTAAATATATTATTTAGTAAAGTGTAAACAATTAAAACAAATTGTTTATAAGTTTAAGAAATGTTATTCTTTCAATATCATTATTCCGAAATATTGGTATGGATTTTATTGTCGAATTTCTACCTTTTTGAGTCAGAGTTACTATTCACGAGTTACTATTTATGGGTACTATTCACGACAAAGTTGGTTTCTTTTTCTGACCAAATTATCGTTGATTTATGAATATTGCTCTTGAGATTAAGTGCTGTTGTTGATCATATTATTTTTATTATCATATATAACATTTTTATAACCCTGATGTTGAAATTCTCTTTCACTTGAGTATAAAGATGGGTAGATTATTGGTATAATCATGACTAGGGTTCTCTTTCGCCAGCAGTAAAAAATTGAATTGTGACTGGTATGATCATGACCATTGAATTTGTAATTGAATATCTTTAGCTTAAGTGCAAAGTTGAAATAATCAACATGGTTATAATTATTGTTTATATAAATTCTGAAAGGATTATATATTTCTTTGAGATATTAATATATTTGGCTTGTAGTGCAAATTTGAACTGTTGATGAATATATTTGGCCTGTAGTACAAATATGAACTGTTGATGAATATATTTGGCCTGTAGTGCAAATATGAACTGTTGAGGAATATGTTTGGCCTGTAGTGCAAAGATGGTTTGTTGATGAATATCTTTGGTCGTAGTGCAAAGATGACATGTTGTTGAATATCTTTGGCCGTAGTGCAAAGATGGTATGTTGACGAATATCTTTGGCCCGTAGTGCAAAGATGTATTTATCAGTATGATTATGTACTGGAAATGTGATTTGGCATAACCATGATCTTTGATGTTTCAGGTGAAAATAGGTTATGAAAATTATCTTCGTCCTGGATGAGAAGAGAAATTTAGAATCACAATTATGATTATAAGTTATTTATATGATTGTGGAAATGAACTATTGAGTGATGTTACAGGGATAAAACATTATTGGTGGATTTTTAACATGGAGAAGATAATAGACTTTATGGTCTATTTGACTCTTCTAATGGATTGCTCTTTTCGCTGCAACTATGGTTGAAAAAATTTATCATCAACCATATGTTCTAAATCTCTGATTTATTTCTGATGAAGGCTATTGATAATTTAATTATCTTTAGTCATGATATTCTTTACTGAGCTAGTTGTGCTCACCCTTTTGCTTCACAATTCCTTTTAGGTAATAAAAGTGTAGCTGGGTCGAGTAGGGGATAACAGGGGAATAGAACGGTGGTCTATAGCTATTCAGGGTGAGGCGAACCCAACGTTGGAAGGGTGTTTTATCACTATCATACAAGATGTCTAATGACATACAACCTCGTATCATCATAAGACAGGGATGTGCTAATCCACTTGCTGAGTATATATACGAGCACTACCAATATAATCTTGGTGTTTGTTTGAAGTATAATTCTCAATTAGAGACAGTGAAGATAATGATATGTCAAGAGAAGACTTACCATTGGGAAGAATATGATAGTAATCTTCTTGTTTTTCTTTGGGGTCTATTGGGTCAACAAAGGATAATTCTATGGCCATATGATATCTATCATAACCTAGACGCATGGCCTCCAATGTACAAAGGTTTCCTTGAGCACTTCCCAAAGATTATAATTTCTAAAACAGTTTTTGACTATACCTTTATGTAAGGTGTCACTGTGAGGTGTTGTCCACGGTTGGGACAAGTGTCACATTTGGTATATATTTGTATCCAAACTCACAGCATATGTGTTGTTGTATTTTGTACGATAATTGTTGTAATAAAGTTATACTTGTTTTCTGTACCATGTATTTGGCGACTCAGAATAGGTTGGATGGTATAGACCTATTTTGGGGTTGTCATGGTTGGTATCAGAGCTTAGGGATATGGTTTCTGGCGGAGATCGGGGAATATAACTAGGAGGGGAGAGATGAGTAAATCCTTCGGTAGTATGTCCTACCTAAGCTTATTTGTTGGTTAGTCATAATATCGGGATATTATGCGATATGTTAATTTATTTAATTAACCCTTATTTTATAGTAGTATTTGAGAATGACAGCTGAGAATGCTAACAATGGAGTGAATGAGACTGTGGGGATACCTCTAATCACTAACCATGATAATGTGATGTCAGACAAAGAAGGAATTAGAGATATCCATGTGGTGATTAAAGAATTGATAGTTGCACCCGAGATAGTCGCAGAGGTAACAGCTAAGAGTGAGGAAGAAGAGGAAGAAGAGGTACCTGAGGAGAGTTTATTAGAGGTATTATATGATCAAAATGTAGAATTTCAAAATTTTATTCATAAGTTAGAAGATCAGGCTGAAGAACGACAGGCGGTCGTGGAACAAAAGGATGCAACAATTCAAGCTTGTGTTGCCCGATATGTGATGCTTGAACAGAAGCATTCTTTGGCAGAGTATAAGATGATAAAGATGGAATCTGAACTGAAAGAAGAAAAAACTGAATGAGTAAGAATGAGTGATACATGGGTAAAAGCCACACGACACGTGGATATTGTGGAAAGAGATGTCCGATCTAAGAAGGCTAAAATAGATGATATGAATTTCTCTTTCTGGAAAGCAATTGGGAGAACCCAACATCGAGTTTTGAATTATCCTGTACAGAGCGGTCAACCTAAATTTGATATGGGTCGAAGATTGATGATTCAAATCATGAATCAGGAGTACGACGAGGCAGTTGAGGGAGGAATATGTCCTATATATAAGTATATTTCAACGGTAGTGATGACGCCAAATGCTTCCCCAGACAAGTCAAAATCGAGTAGTTTAAGGGATAGCGGTTGTCATGACTTCCCAACAAGTGAGGAACCCAAATGAAGTTATCACGGGAGATGAGCAATGGAGAAATCATGATGACCGGGGAGATAGAATCTAAAATTGAAGCAAGGTATTCTCAACTTTTCGAAACACCAGGTACGTACGTCAATTTTGAGGACGAAATTTCATAAGGATGGGAGGTTGTAAGACCCCAACTTTTTAATGAATAAAATCAAATTTCCTTTATTTATTATTGTGAATAATAAGGTATTAATTTGATATAATAACTTTGGTTATGGGTAAAATATGAAAATTTTGTAAAATAAGCAAGTGGTTATAAAATATTCATTTTGTCGGTGGAATATTCTTTCTGTCAGGGAATATTCATACGACGGCGCAGCCAATTGTGGGCCCCATAACGGATAACGGTCGAATGAAGAAAATGACAAAATTGAATAACGGCGTAGTTGTTACCGGTAACACTATTGGAATACCCGGTGGTTAAAGTAAAGTAATACGCGTTGTTGCATTGTAGCATACGATATTGCACAGTATTGTTGAATTATTGATCCTTACGTAAGAAGACACTACTCAATAATTGTCACAGTAGTTACTGTTCAATATTTTATTTTATTGATTCAATAATTGCTGCATTGATATTTTATATTATTGTTGTTTTAATTATCATCACTTCACAGTATCTCCTTTATCAGATTAGTAATTCAGATTATTTGGAATAACATTATTGGCAATGTATAGAAATTTCTGTCAATAAGAGGTTTGGTCACCTAATTGCACGCAAGTAAGGAGAAATCCTTATTGGAAATCCCCCTCTTTCCTGGGAACTGCCTAGTTGTCATTATTGTGATTCTGTAATATTATTTGTGAATAATTAATTATTGATTTATATGATAAGGAAATATTTATTTGATGTGGATATAAATGATGGATTTATTTATGTGGTTATAAATGAAGGAATTAATGTTGAGGTATTTTATCAGTATTTTATCGGATTGGAGGTATTAAAAGATCAAATCAGTGTTCTTACAACTTTATTGTGTGAGTTATAATATTTAATCTGGCCGTTGGATTGTTGTAATTTTTGGATATGTTATACATATATAAGTTGAGTATATGTCCACAAATTTTGAACCGTTAAAAATGAGCGTATAATTTGTTATGAAATTTAAGATGTAACTGATTCGGAAATTAGTTTTGGTGGAAAATTCTAGAATTAAGTGGGCCCCACTCTTGGTTGTTGGGGGAGATGGCTGATTTTTGGTGGGTGAAATAGTAGCAGGTAAAACCATCAGATAGCAGGTCAATTCTGCTTCGCCGTGCTAATATTTTTCTATAAATAGAGGGCTAAGTTAGAATTGAAAAACACACCAGAATTCATAAGTTTTCTCTCTTTTTCTCTCTAAATTATTGAGTGTATTTTGTGAGTATTTAGATACTTGGTGAGTTGATATTCATCAGTGCAAGTTTCCTTCAGCGTCATATCTGATATCCAGTCAGAAGTGCTGCTCTTTTGAGGTAAGGGATAGTAAGAGATTTTAAGGGTTGTTATGTTTTTCAGTTTCGTAATTTTTCTGACCTTCAAAAATTTTGAAAAAATTTAAAATGATATTTTGATGAGTTTTATTGATTGTGTTCAAAAATGGTGATTTTTGGATGTATAGATTAAGAGTTATGAATTTTATGAGAAAAGACTATTTTAAAAGTAACCGGTTATAATTCTTTGTGGTTAACTCTAAAATTGATGAAATTTTTATTGAGAGTACATCTATATAATATCAGTGTACTCTATGAATTTCGGAATTTTTAGATAAAAGTACAATTTATGATAAATGTCTAAATATTCGGTGGTTTTGGCCATATGAAAAATAGTAAATAAATTTTAAAACTTCTAAGAAAAATATATGTTCACTATGAGACTATATTATGCTAAATCCCAGAAAATAAATATTTTTGGAACTGATTTGGTATTTTTCATGAAAATGGACTAGTTATGAATAAATGAATTAAATATGTTATGTGAAGGAAGAAAATTGGAAAATAGGATTTTATGGCTTGATAATCCTATATGAGGTATATGCAGATTTTTTATGAGGGTTTTGGTTATTGGTGATGAAAACTTATGAGTTTGGCATTTTAGGATGATTAAATGCATTATTTAATAAAGTGTAAACAATTAAAATAAATTGTTTATAAGTTTAAGAAATGTTATTCTTACAATATCATTATAACGAAATATTGGTATGGATTTTATTGTGGAATTTCTACCTTTTTGAGTCGGGGTTACTATTCACGAGTTATTATTCACGAGTTACTATTCACGGGTAATATTCACGACAAAGTTGATTTCTTTTTCTGACCAAATTATCATTGATTTATGAATATTGCTCTTGAGATTAAGTGCAGTTGTTGATCATATTATTTTTATTATCATATATAACATTTTTATAACCCTGATGTTGAAATTCTCTTTCACTTGAGTATAAAGATGGGTAGATTATTGGTATGATCATAACTAGGGTTCTCTTTGGCCAGTAGTAAAAAGTTGAATTGTGACTGGTATGATCATGACCATTGAATTTATAATTGAATATCTTTAGCTTAAGTGCAAAGGTGAAATAATCAACATGGTTATAATTATTGTTTATAAAAATTCTGAAATGATTATATATTTCTTTGAGATATTAATATATTTGGCCTATAGTGCAAATATGAACTGTTGATGAATATATTTGGCCTGTAGTGCTAATATGAACTGTTGAGGAATATCTTTGGCCTGTAGTGCAAAGATGGTTTGTTGATGAATATCTTTGGCCGTAGTGCAAAGATGACATGTTGTTGAATATCTTTGGCCATAGTGCAAAGATGGTCTGTTGACGAATATCTTTGGCCCGTAGTGCAAAGATGAATTTATCAGTATGATTATGAACAGGAAATGTGATTTGGTATAAACATGATCTTTGATGTTTCAAGTGAAGATAGGTTATGAAAATTATCTTTGTCCTGGATGAGAAGAGGAATTTAGAACCACAATTATGATTGTGAGTTATTCATATGATTGTGGAAAGGAACTGTTGAATGATGTTATAGGGATAAAACATTATTGGTGGATTTTTAACATGGAGAAGATAATAGACTTTATGGTCTATTTGACTCTTCTAATAGATTGCTCGTTCCGCTGCAACTATGGTTGAAAATTTTTATCATCTACCATATCTTCTAAATCTCTGATTTATTACTAATGAAGGCTATTGATAATTTAATTATCTTTAGTCATGATATTCTTTACTGAGCTAGTTGTGCTCACCCTTTTACTTCACAATTCCTTTCAGGTAATAAAAGAGTAGCCGGGTAGCGTGGGGATAACAGGGGAATAGAACGGTGGTCTATAGCTGTTGAGGTCTATAGCTGTTGAGGGTGAGGCGAACCCAACGTTGGAAGGGTGTTTTGTCGCCATCATACAAGATGTCTAATGACATACAACCTCGTATCATCATAAGACAGGGATGTGCTCATCCACTTGCTGAGTATATATACGAGCACTACCTATATAATCTTGGTGTTTATTTGAAGTATAGTTCTCAATTAGAGACAGTGGAGATAATGATATATTAAGAGAAGACTTACCATTGGGAAGAATATGATAGTAATCTTCTTTTTTTTTTTGGGGTCTATTGGGTCAACCAAGGATAATTCTGTGGCCATATGATATCTATCATAACCTAGACGCATGGCCTCCCATGTACGAAGGTTTCCTTAAGCACTTCCCAAAGATTTTAATTTCTAAAACAGTTTTTGACTATACCTTTATGTAAGGTGTCACTGTGAGGTGCTGTCCACGGTTGGGACATGTGTCACATTTGGTATATATTTGTATCCAAACTCATAGCATATGTGTTGTTGTATTTTGTACGACAATTGTTGTAATAAAGTTGTAGTTGTTTTCTGTACCATGTATTTGGCGACTCAGAATAGTTTGGATGGTATAGACCTATTTTGGGGTTGTCACAGTTATATCAGGGATGCCAAAAGTACTCCATTTTGTCATTTATTATAAAATTGCTGCATTTGAAGGTTTTTAACCATTGGACAACTAAGTCCATAGACATGCTACTTGAGTAGATTAAAGATGTTCTTCCCGATGGTGCGAATTTGCCAAAATCATACTACGAGGCAAAGACAATGCTACGTGAAATTGGCCTTGGATACCTTCTAATACACGTATGCAAGTATGTAAAATAACATATCAAAAAGTCCTTAATTATAACACTCATTCATATATATTTGATTGTGCCCTTTTTGGCAAGAAAATAAGGATTTAAAAGAGTGTCCAGTATGCCGAGAATCAAGATGGAAAGATAATGATGGTAAGGGTAAAAAAATCCCACACAAGATTTTGAGATACTTTCCTATAAAATCGCGGTTGTAAAGACTTTTTATGTCAAAAAAACTTGCAAAAGACATGCGATGGCACAAGGAAAAACTTATTTCAGTAGAAGGTGAACTGAGGCATCCAGCAGATTTTGTATCGTAGAAGGAGTTTGATAAAAAGTATGAATGGTTTTCCAATGATCCAAGAAACATTCGTCTTGGCCTAGCCACAGATGGATTCAATCCATTTGGAAATATGAGTTGCTCATATAGCATGTGGCCGGTAATACTCACTCCTTATAATTTGCCCCCTTAGATGTGCATGAAGGAGCCCTTTTTCATAATGTCACTTTTGATTCCTCGTCCAAAAGCACCAAGAAATGAAATCGATGTTTATTTACGTCCTTTAATAGATGATCTTGTTGATTTGTGGGAACAAGGAATTCAAACATATGACTCTTATACTGGGTGTAATTTCAACATGCATGCTTCTATTTTATGGACAATTAACGATTTTCCTGCACTGGCAAATCTTTCTGAATGGAGTACCAAAAGGGTACATGGCTTGTCCAACTTGCAATGTAAATACACGCTAGACTAGGTTGAGGAGTAAAATCTCTTATGGGGGGCATCATACATTTCTCGGTCCTAATAGTAGGTATTTTTAATATGTAACTTATTTTAATTTCATCTTCACATTTTTCACATAATTTACTTCATATGGTTTATCTTACTCTTGTAGGTGGAGAAAGAGTTTAGACTTTGATGGAAAGGAGGAACTCCGTAGACCACCTAAGATCCTAGATGGATCTGAAATTTTACATCATGTAGAATCAATCAATTTCGGGGATTTTGGCAAGCATCCGAAAAATGTGTTTTGAATAGAGAAAGAAAGTGAAAGAGGACAACAACCCCGTCCAACTCTAATTGGACGAAGAAAAGTATTTTTTTAAGCTACCATATTGGAAAGATTTGAAGGAAAGACATAAACTCGATGTAATGCACATCGAGAAGAATATTTATGATAACATACTTGGGACATTACTAAAGATTGAAGCTAAAAATAAGGACACTTACAAGGCTCGACAAGATTTAGAGGATATGAATATACGTAAAGAGCAGCACTTAAGACCACGGGGAGATATGCTTTTACATTTCACATGGATACATACACGTTACTAGCTCACAAATGAATTCGATATGTTATTGTAGGAGAGCATTTCCTTGAAAGACTATTGGTAGATGGCTAACTTTTGAAATTGGTTTTTGCAAATGGTCATGTAGACAAGTTTATAGCAATGTGGACATTTAATTTGAGTAATCATACTATTCTTCTTAGGTCATCAAATGCATTTTTTTCGTTATATAGTCATATATTGCACAGTTTTATAATGTATCATCATTTTTTCTTCTTAGTGTTTTACTCATCAAAATACGTTCTACGAACATCTTCATGTGACTTTTGGTGTGCTATTCTCTTTCCTAAGAATAAGGTGTGGTGTAACTTGTTAGAGGAACCATTGAAGTGTTTACTGGCTTACTACTTTTTGATGTGCCAGTATGTTTTCTAATGCTTACTTGGATAAAACTAGAGTTTAAACTACGAGTTTGCTTTAATTATTCATTCTCTAATGTATGATAGGTGACAAGAAGTGTTGATACTGAATATGGCCAGTTAAGCCCCCAAGAAAGGAAAACCGTTGAGGCAATCGGGAAAGCCAGGTGAGTTTTTAGATTGACTTTTGATGGGTGGATGATTTTGTGGCCCAAATACTGAGAAATGCTCTTTTTTACTTTACAGTGAATACCCCTTGTCAATTATTTTAGTTGGTGTTGGAGATGGGCTATGGGACATGATGAGAGAATTTGATGACAACATACCTGCTCGAGCCTTTGATAATTTCCAGGCAAGTTTTAGTAGGTAGCAGGAACCTTGAAACTACTGTTTCAGAGCATGCTTTGTTTTTGTTACGCTGATCAGTTTATCCTTTTAGTTTGTAAATTTCACAGAAATTATGTCGAAGAATCATAACCGATCCAGGAAAGAGGCAAAGTTTGCCCTTTCAGTCTTGATGGAAATTCCTTCTCAATATAAAGCAACACTAGAGTTTAATATATTAAGGGTACTAATTTAACTTGGCTTTTGTGATTTTGCCATAATGTTCAACAATATTTTTGTTTTAGGAAAATTATTGATATATTTGTGTTTCTCAATCAGTGCTCAGAAAGGGAAAGTTATAGATAGGATTGCTCTTCCTCCACCTAATTATGGTATGGCTTCTCGAGGAGCATTAAAACCTTCACAGTCTAGTAGTTTCCAACCGAGTGCACCTTCTTGAGATAGACAAGCTGCAGCTGTTGGCATGAGTCGGCCTGCAAGTGCTGCATTAGATGTTCATGTAAGTGATATGCGCTCACAACTTTTTCAAATAAAACTTTACCTGTATATTTAGTACTAGAGTGATCCAGTATACTTGAAAATTGATTTAGTATTGGAATGTTCATGTATTGTTGGGAATCATAGTAAATTATTTCTTGTCTACCTTGTGACAGTTATGTCCCATTTGTATTACCAATCCTAGGGATATGGCATTTGGTTATGGACATCAGGTATCACTGTCAAAAGGTTTTTGATTTTCATTTTTAGAGAACATGACTAGAGTGTATCTTCAAGTTTTCTTTTTCGTTCTTATTTGCAGACATGTTGTGAATGTGGACAAGACTTTCATCTCTGTCCTATATGTCGAAGCACCATCCAGACTAAGATAAAGCTTTATTAAATATACTCTAATGATGAACATCATTTTATGCTCTGTATATATATTTTCTTTTAGTGATCAAAATAGGTTGATCTTTTCATCTTCCATTTGTAATAAGTTATTGAATAATGCAGTTTGGGTAAATTTAGCACGTTTTAAAATTTAAAGACTAATCTGACCTTTAAAATTTTGGTGCAATTCTGTTTGCAGCAATGTGTCTGGGTCATCTTTGAAGGGATTTATTGCATCAGAGTTGCATCAACTCTCTTTTTTGCAAGAACTGTATGAATTTATTTATTACATTATATTTATCTTTGATTTTGTTTTGTAGCTTTAATTATTATGGTATAATATGTAAACTAAATTTTAACTTTACCAATGTTTGTAGAATTCTACATGGAAACAGTTTCATTGGTATGATTCCCAAAGAAATTGGCTTGTTGAAATACCTCACGGTGTTGGATTTGGGGTAAAACCTGCTATCTGGACCAATTCCTACTGAGATTGGTTATTTAACTTCGATTACTATAATGTAAGTCAAATTTGGCATTGGGCTTTATGTATTGGACTTTTGTATTTAGTTATCTCTTGCTTATTCTTACTTGTTCAGTTATATTGTTACAGAAATCTTCAGTCCAATGGGTTGACTGAGAAGTTGCCTCCTGAGCTTGGCAATTTAAAGTACCTTGAGGAACTTTGGCTGGATAGGAATAAGCTTCAAGGAACTATTCCTGGTAGTAATTATTCGCGAGTTCCATCCAATGGGCATGGAATGTGAGTATATCTTTCAACTGGTAATATTTAAGCTAGTTGATGTGCCACTCTATGCTTTCCGAATATATTACATCTTTCATTCTACTTCAGTTTTGTTATCTATACTGCCCTCTTAGAGTTTACACAGGACACTTTTGATTTTACCTTTTTGCGCCTACTAAGTATAGAAAATGAGGGAAGATGAAGAAGCATTATTTTGGAGTTTGGATATGTCAAGTCATTCTGTGACTTTTGAATTGGGGAATGGGAGACAATAAATACAACTTTATTTTCAGATTTTTAGGATTAAGACATGTAAGCTAAAGCCTAAAGCTCATACTCCGTTGCAGAAATTTGTCTCAAAGTCATCTTTCAATCATGAACTTCATGTATTACCTATTAAAAAAATAATAATCATGACTTCCATACATCAGGTATCTTCTCTCCATATTATTGAAAAAATATTTGTGCTCTGCCAAAGTTAGCAGTCTGTTGCCTTAGTTGAATATTCTTCTAATAAATGGTGTGGTACTACTACTAGTATGAGCATCTTTGGGGCATATACTGTATCTTTGGGGAATATACTGTATACAAATTTGTCATCTCAAGAAAATTTTTTCCACTTTGACTAATAGCCTCAACTTTTCCATAATTGTTGTCATTTCTTTATAGAAATCTAAACATTGTTATTTAAGATTGTGTGATGGCATTTAAGATTGTGTGATGTTTATGGTTGGTGAATGTGACTGAATTCTGACTTGAAGTCAATATATAATAATAATCTATAAGTCTTATAACAGAAAATATGTTTACCACTATGCTTACTGAAATTAATTCATGAAATGGCCGATTAAGATTCTAATTTTTTCTTGTAACAAAGTAATCATATAGTCGCACTGAAGGTTCTTTTTCTATTTGGATTTGTAGCAAAAGATATTGTGATTGTCTATTTGTCTTTTTCTGCTAATGAGCAATACGGTGTACATTAGTACGACGTAGCAATTCTATTGTCTTTGTGTATTGATTTTGGCATCAAGTGTCTCTAGTGACCTATTTGCTTCATTTTCTTGACTTGCTATTATTTGTAAATATGTGCAGGAAGACTGCTTCTACGACCTGTCTTACAATATTGGGTATTAAATTTCTGTGCTACGTTTACGGAAGACAATTGACGAAATTATGAAGTGTACTCTCTCTATATATGTAGATATATACTTTGATTGAAAAACCGTGGTAACTTTAGATGGTTAATTGTAAAGATAATGAATGATTATGTAGTGGATGATTTTATTAAGTTAATAATATTTTAGTTTTTTGTATTTTTGCCATTATTTGCTATGGGAACATTGATCCAGCCAGGTACATAAAAAGAATGTCAAATTTTGATTTGGCAACAATATAATTCGTTACCAAAGCATTGAACAAGTTTTAATATAGCAACAATTTTTTATACATTTAGCAACAATTTTTCGTTGCTAATAGAATTAAAAATATAATATTTGCCAACGAAAAATTAACCTAATAACAACGGAGAGGATATTGTTGCTAATACTAAAATAAAAGGCAATATTTTTTATCATTGCAAATTATATCAACTTTCGTTGCACATGTAAAGAAACGACAACATATAATGTCGTTTCTAATCGACGACTTTCGTTGCTATTGAAAAATAACCAGCAACAAACATTTTCGTTGTTGATTCAGCATAATGTCGTCGTCAAATAATATAATCAGCAACGAAAATCGTTGCTAAAAATTTTACATTCCGCAACGAAAGCAAGCTTAGACAATAATTTTCATAATTTACTGCAACGAAAAATGTCGTTACAAAATGATGTCAATTGCAACGAAAATGCATGATCGTTGCAAAAAAAAAAAGTGTTCATTTCGTTGCCAATTAGCAGGCTTTTGCAACGAAATGGAGTTTTTAGAATCAAAAATTTTATTATTCTACAACAATACATTTTGTTGCTAAAGGATCGATGTCTTTGTACGAAAGCCAAATTTCGTTGCAAAATGTATTACTTTTGGCAACGAAAAAAATACGTTCATTGCAGAAAAATTAGCAACGCTCATTGCGCAATGAAAGACGCAACGACAGTAAAGTCGTTGTGAAAACTCTCTTGCAACGAAATTTGGCACATTTACCAACAAAAATCAATTGTTGCTGAAGCTCCACTTTTCTTCTCTCTTCCAGCCGAATCTCTCTTTCTCTCAACCGATCTAAAAACCCTAATCTTTTTCCGTCCAAATCTGTGCATTCTAGTGTGTTTTTGAGAAAAATACTCCGATTAACCGAATTTTTATCACCTAAACAATCTTTTCACCGAAAAATTTCTCCAAAAATGGTTAAATGAAATCGTTTTTTGTGTTGATATTTTTGAACAGCTCAAACTATCTATGTTTATTATTGTTTAAGCTGTTAAATCTTTTTTTGTGTGTTTCAAGTTTGTCAATTTACATCCTTAAAATGATTGTAGATCTGTATTAGCCTGCAACTTTTCATATCTCTTTAAATACTTCAAAATTTTTAAATCGTCAAACTATTTCACAATTCAATCTAACATTTTTTGTAACTTTTCGAAAAAAAATTCAAAAATGATTTATAAAATTTTTCTACAGATCTGTCAATTTTTGTAACTCAGAATTTATCTCTTCAATTTTTTTAGTTCCTTTTGCTCACAATTAGATCTATTCTCTACTGATATTTCAAAACCCTAAAATCTCATAGCCAGATCTGTCGAGTGTTAAGAAGTTCTTTAATCAAATTACTCCGATTAATCGTTTTCTAAAACTTTGTTTAATAATATTTTTGTTAAACCTCTCGTTATTTTTTCGAAAATATCTTAATTTGCCTTTTAAAAAGAGATACTCCTGTTAAGATCATCATTTTTTTCGTTATTTCAAAAATCCCTACAAAAATTCCTAGACCTACTTCTCATCTATTTCTCAAACCCCAAAATTCTAACATACCTAATTCGAATCTGATCATTTTTCACCCTAAATATTTTCAGCCAAAACCTAATTTCTTTTGGCAAAAACCCTTTAAAATAATTTTTTTTAAAACCCAAATCTTTGACTTTTTTTTTCAAACCCTAAATCTTTTGTTGATATTATTATTCAAAAATGATAATATTTCTATAAATATAAATATATTTATACCTATATATTTTTTACTGTATTGCTGAAGTGCATGCTGAGATTATATTGAAAAGCTCCGTCTCTCTTCGCTCTTGTTCAAATTGTTGTTCTTAAAGGTAACTCTTTATAAAAAATACTTCACTGTTTATCATTACAATCTTTTTGAGTATAGACACTGATGTCTACTGAGAATAATTTCATGTGCATTTTTTATTGGATGTGGATACTGATGTCCACTAGATTATTTTATTTATTGCAAACGTGTTTATTCGTAAGTAAATTCATTCTCTGTTTCTGTTCTGTGGTGTCAATATCTCTTATAAGCAATGATTGTCTGATGTGGCTTATTGGGTTCAAATTTGTTTACCGTATGAACTTGGTTAATGAAATTAATACTGAACTGTCATATCTTATGCTAAATATTTCTCTCTGTTGGCTATAATATTGGGACTCTATATATGAATATTGTTAAATTTTTATTTACTGTTGAAATGATTTTTCAAAATTTATTTTAAAGTGAGTTGGTCATTTTATTAATGTTTTTGACTAAAAAGAACTTCTATACACTGTTTACTGTCACAATATTGTTTTATTAAATACTTCTTGGAAAAGGAATATACAGTGATAAGTATGGCCTCCTTTCTTGCTAGCTCTTATGTGTATTAACTGATGCAATCTTTTCCTTGTATATCTTCTTTAACTAGTAACTCTCTATATCTTCAAAACATTTATTAAGACTGACACTAATGATTATCTATCTCATCTATATATAGACATTTTTAATACATAATGCAGTCATTTTTAGTCTCACTCTATCTTATTTGCTGCATATTTCTGTCTTGTATGTCTACTATGGACCCTATCTTTTCTTCAAAAAGAAATAGACTTTCACTTCATTTTGATAAAATTCCTTCCGGGTGTGTACCACATCTAGTCACTCCTTCTGTACACACCAAATATCGTGTAATGAAGCATACTCGTACTCCAGGTCTAGGCATTGCATTATATAGCTTTCCTGACTTACTTGAATATTTTAAAGCCATAGGGTGGGGAAGTCTAGTTGTTTTCTCTGATAGACACATATATCCTAGTCTTATTACTGAATTTTTCACTCATATGGTCTTTAATAGAGATCCCACTGGTCTTTTACTAAGTATCAGTACATGCATTCAGGGTAAATTTTTTGTCATTGATGAAACTCTTCTCACTCATTCATTAAATCTTCATCCATATGTGTTGGAACTGCCTAGGATAAATAAATATGTGCATCCTTTGGGGAAAACAATGAGTGATTGTCTTACTTTTAAAAAAATCTATCTTTTACAACTGATCAACTCATCCTTGCACTCTTATTTGATTTTCCTGTCAATGTTGGTCTGGAATTCCTAACTGCTGAGTGTCAGTTTCTTGGTAAAATTCTTAGAAATAATCTTATGCCAGTTAGAGAAACTAGGACACTGCATCCTTTTGATCAGGAAATCATAAAGTGTATCATCAATGAGTGCATGCCATGCAATCTTGCATACATTCTGCTAACCTCTTTTAAATATTTTTTTACCAACAACTGTTTTGGACTTCTTCTTACTTGTATTTGCAAATATCTTGAGCTTGATCTCACTGATCAAAAATTTCAACTTGTTCAAAACTCTAATCTTGTCTCTCGTTTAAATCCTCATCTTAGACCACTCGTAGTCTTTAAGGCTCCTGATCATGAACCCATTGAGTCAAACCTTAATATGATATCTCAAATGGACGGCATCAATAGCATGAATCAGTTACTATTACTTAATCAGAATAACTTAATTATTCAAATGGAAGCAGTACAATAATATGTGCATTATATTAAGAACATGTTGTATTCTGTTATGGAAAAGTTTTCTTTGCCTCCTTGCCATTTCACTGCAAGTACCAGCTATGTCAAACTGGAATCCTTGCTTAGTGATCATCTTCATGGTATTTCTCTTGATGATCTTTCTTCCCAATCTAGGTCTTAACTTCTCTCCTCTCAATGAAGAAGATTACTAACTATTTGAGAAGATTGTAATATATTTATATCTGCTACTAACTATTTGGGAGTATTGTAACTAACTAAATCTGATAACCTTATATGTTTAAACCAGTACTATGCCGACTTTATCTGGTTAAAGCTTATGCAGGTACTATCTATGTTCATTTTAAAGTTGCAGAAGCTGAAACTTTTTCAGAATACTAACATTTTTTGCAGGATTTGAAAATTTTTCCTTCATAGAGTACTTTTCCCCTATTTTTATAATGACAAAGGGGGAGAAGAAAATTATTATACTACTGCTATGGTGTGACAACAGTACAAATTCTGTCTATATTATGTTGGGTGATATGAACTGTCATATTTTTTTAACAGTGATATGCTAAAAGATATGAATCATGTTATGCATATACTAAGAGAGAGTATTAATATTTTTAATTATTGTTATCATCAAAAAGGGGGAAATTGATAGAGATTTATTTTTTATATTTTGATGATAAAAATAATTGGGAAATAGGGTAATTAAATTAGAATCCTCTCCATGGGTTTTATTTGTGTCAAAATTTTATTTACTTGGAACAAAAATGTTTTCTAAAACTACCAAAAATATATTTTAAATTGAATTAATATTTACCTAACATTGATAATTTAATATCAAGTGTTAAAAATATAATTTCACAAAATAACAGTTCTCCAAGGCAAGGAGGAGAATTCCTATTTTATTTCAAAATTTATTATATTCAAGCTTTCAAAATTATTTTACAGAAAGGGGTAAAAAGAAATCCCACCAAAATTATTTACATGCACCCAAGCAAAAATTATTTATATGCATACATGATTTTAAAAGTGCATGTGTGTTGTTGTGAGCAAAATGAAAAGGAAAAGAGAAGGCTTGTATTAATGCCTTAAGGTCACTCATTTTGGGACAAAGACTGTCGTGCTCGTTCATGTGTTGGCAAGTTTTAATTTTTGAAAAGCAATTGAACATGTGGTCTTATTAAGCATTTAATAAATTCAAAGTATACAAAATTTCAAAGGACCTTAACCTTTAAAATTCGGATGTCTGCCTAGTAAAGCAATCCGTGTGATCCAAATTTACTAAACTCATCCGAACCTTATATTTTAACCAAATGAATTTTAGCCTTTAATTTTCCAAAATGACCAATTTGCCCCAAGCTCGAAAATCCGATAGATATGAAGCTTTTCTTCATTCCAAAATTATCAATTCACTATCAAAGAAAAAGCTTACTCCTTGCCTACATTCTCTGTAAGACTCCAACTTTCATAAATAAAGATTAATTTTTCTCGAAATATATTTTTGAATATTATGGTGTGGTTTTGATATAATGTTATAGTTGTGAGTAATATTTATAGATTTTGCAAAATATGCAAATTGTTATAAAATATTCGATTGGTCGGGGG
Organism: Panax japonicus; assembly: GCA_020205505.1. Taxonomy (NCBI): domain Eukaryota; kingdom Viridiplantae; phylum Streptophyta; class Magnoliopsida; order Apiales; family Araliaceae; genus Panax; species Panax japonicus. The sequence goes on from CM035094.1 coordinate 47,942,610, forward strand.
ATATTTGTTTTAAACAGATAATATTCGTATGACAGCACAATCATTGGTGGTCCCAATAACAAAATTATTGTCGGAGTTAGAAAATGACAGAAATATCTTTTTATAAAATAACGGCGAAAGTTTTACCGTTAAATTATTGAAATACCCGGTGGTAAAAGTATAGTAATACGCGTGGTTGCATAGTAGCACACGGTATTGATTATTGATACTTACGTAAGAAGCCACTCAATTACACTCAATTATTGCTATAGTAATTGTTGCATAGTATCTCACGTTATTTGATTCAATTATTGTCACAGTATCATCTGCATAATATTTTATATTATTAAATCAATAAATTGAGACGAAAAAGTTATTCATATTATTATTTGTAATATTGACGATGTCTAGAAAGTTTTGTCGAGTAGAGGTTTGGTCACCTAATTGCAAGCCAATAGGGAGAAATCCTTATCGAAAAAGTCCCCTCTTTCCTAGGAATGATCTGGTTGTTAAATATTGTGAGTTATAATATTAATGATGAATAATTGTTAAAATATTAAAAATGTGTTTATTAAAGAAAAATGATTTGTGTTAAATATTTATTCAATTTTTGATATAAATATAGGGATTTGTTATGAGGCATTGGTTGTAAGTTTGACTTAGTATTCCAAGGGAAGATTTACTAATTTTATGGATCGTCGGTGGTGAATTTAATAGTAAATCAATCTGCACCATCGATGGTGATTTTAATAGTAAATCAATCTAGACCATCGATGGAGGTTTTAATAGTAAATCAATCTGGACCGTCGGTGGTGATTTTAAAAGTAAATCAATCTGGACCGTCGATGGTAGTTTTAAAAGTAAATCAATCTAGACTGTCTGTTATAGTTTTAATAGTAATCAACTGTTCATTCTAATAGTAAATTAATCCGGACCTTTCGTGAATCAATTATATTTTAGTCCATTCTCCTATAAATAGAAGCTTAATTATTCTTTCATTCTCACCAATTCATTGAGGCTCACAAGAGAAACTACAAAGAGAGAAACTATAGAGAGCAAAAAAAGAGTATTCTGCTACTTTACTATTGTAGTATTCAGTCTTCTACTAAGGTAAGGGGTATTATTTCTTTCGTATTCATTAGGAATACTATTTTTCGTATTCATCCTTTAAATATATCAGAATAACTTGTCTATGCGGATTATGTACCGCGCGACAGGAGAAAATCCATTTGCAGTTTCGTATATTATTTCTTTTCATATTCTTAAATCTAAACTTACTATGGTAAGTATTGCTTCTATAATTCCTGAAATTAGTGGAATATCCTTGAGTTTTGCGCTTCATCCAATATCGTTTCATTGGAATATTGATCTGAACTTTCTTATTAAATATCAATATTTTCATCTGGGGTATTATTCACGGGTTACTATTCACTCGAATATTATTCACCCGAGGATTCAGGGTACTTTTCATACCGAGTTACTATTCATGGGTTACTATTCACTTGGGTACTATTCACTCGGGTAATCGGGGCATTTTTCATGTCGATGTACTATTTACAGGGTACTATTCCCGAAGTATTATTCACTGGGTACTATTCACGATAAAAAATGATTTCTTTTTTGTCCAAGATTATTTTTGATACATGAATATTATTTTTGAATTTTACTCCACAAAGCAGTATCATGTTGATAATTTGGATATTTTTTAACTCTAGATAAATTTAAAGTCTTTAATATTTATCCTTGATCTCGTTTGATTGAATTCTTATATCATTGTCATCATCCTCGTGCTTATATTGTGATGAAAGTCATCTTTGGCCGTAGTTCAAAGATGGACTATTGATTGGTATGATTATGATCAGAGATAATTCGGTATAATCATGACCTGTAATGTTACAAATGATAAAAGTCATCATTGGTCCGTAGTGCATTGATGGACAATTGTTGGTATGATCATGATCATTGATGATTACATTATCCTTGGCCCGTGGTGCATGGATAATTTGTGGACATGATACTAATGAATATCCTTGGCACGTAGTGCAAGGATGATTCGATGATGTGATTTATTTTTTAAGCTGAGTCCCAGCGATAAAATTGATAATAAACTGTTTAAATCTTAGAAGATAGTAGATATCATGCTTTACTCGACTCTTCTAATAGATTGCTTATTCCGTTGCAGTTAAACTTGATGTTATTGTATTTTATCAGTTTAACACTGTTGAATGCTAACGATAATTTATTTTGCATTATCTTAATCATAATATTTTTTTACTGGGCTAGTTGAGCTCACCCTTTGACTTTCATTATTCTCTTCAGAAAATGAGAACATAGTCGGGACTAGTCGGGGAACGGAGTGATGGTCCGAGATGGTTGTTTTAGTAATCCTTACTATTTAATGTGATAATAAATGTAATGAGGATTGAATTTGAGTTTAGATATTGTCTATGAGATAATATTCGTGTAAAAACTCTCAACTCTTGTTGTATAATTAAGTTTATATTTGTATTCAGTATCATGTATTTGGCGACCCAAGATGAGTGATGTATACCTATTTTGGGGGCGTCACATTCTCTCTAAAGCTTTGATCTCTCTTTGTTGCTTCAAATTTTTGATTATTTGAAGAAGAGGAAAACTGGTCACAAGTACTTGAGATAAGTTGTTTAAATTGCTTGATTAAATCATTCCCTACTTGTTTATAGTTATAGATATAAAAAAATACATTGTTCTACACAATTATATATATATATATATATATATATATTTCATCTATTTATTATTTATATAAATATCATAAAGTAGACACATACTTAATCGACCCCGAAATACTTCTCATAAAGAACTATTCGGCTTGTCCTTGAAATTCAAGTCGTCTATCAAAAATATTTATATAAGTATCTCATATATATATTTATTATTTATATAGATATCGCAAACTAGATTATACTTGATCAACCCCGAAATACTTCTCATAGAGAACTATTCGGCCTGTCCTTGAAACTCAAGTAGTCTATCAAAAATATTTATATAAATACTTTATATATCTATTATTTATATAAATATCATAGATTAACACTTGATCGACCCTGAAATAATTCTCATAGAGAACTATTCGGCATGCCCATTAAACTCAAGTAGTTTATCGAAAATATTTATGTAACACCCCCAGAATAGGTCCATTCCACCCAACCCATTCTGAGTTGTCAAATACATGGTACAGAAACAACTACAACTTTTACAACCCATAAGCTGTGAGTTTGAATACAAACATTATCATCTAGACAATATCCACATGCAAATAAATCCCCATCATAATTATTGATACATAATTTTACAAAAAATGGTGAGGACTACTAAACAACTCTCTCTAGAACCTTCATTCCATACCCCGACTAGTACTCGCTACATTCTCGCCTCCTGAGAAGAAAAATGGAACAACAAGGAAAAGGGTGAGCTCAACTAGCCCAGTAAAGAATATTATGACTAAGATAATGTACAACAAATTATCCTTAGTCTTCAACAGGGAAAAATCTGATAGAATACAATAGACAACAAGTTTAGATCAACAACTGCAGCGGAAACAACAATTCATTAGAAGAGTTAAGTAGAGAATGAAATCTACTAACATCTATGAATTTAAAAGTCCATCATCAATATTTTATCCCTGTAACATCAATCAATATATATCTCAAATCAAATCAAATATTCATCTTTGCACTACAGGCCAAAGATATTCATCAGTCGATCATGTTCATCTAAACACCTGTTCATCTTTGCACTACGGGCCAAAGATATTCATCAATTGTTCATGTTCATCTCATCACCTGTACATCTTTGCATTACGGGCCAAAGATATTCATAATAAAATCAACCATCTTTGCACTACAGGCCAAAGATATTCAGTAACACCATCATTTAGGACTGAGGATGATGAAAAATATTTTAAAGGAAACGAATCCAGTGAAACAAAATAACAAGTATTAAAGATCCGTACTTTAAACAATATGAGTTCAAAAATATTTCATAAATAATCATACTGAAGTAAAATTCAAGAATGATCAAAACATGGATACAATCAAAGCTAGTATCCAGAATAGATATTTTGGACAAAAAGAAGAAATTTCATTTTTTGGTGAATAGTGTCGTATTCGTGAATAGTGCCGCATACGTGAATAGTGCCGTATACGTGAATAGTAACTCTGACACCAACAGATAGAAATTTCACAAAAAAACATCATCACGCTTCGTGAATAGTACTCGTGAATAGTAACTCGTGAATAGTAACTCATGAATAGTAACCCCGACATGAAAAAGTTCCAAATTTGATAAAAAGTTCCAACCAACATTTCAACATAATGATATTGAAGAAATAATATCATTTGAGAAGAAAATAACATCCTTTACCTCGAAAGACAGTACTTCTAGTTGAAACATCGAATATAGGCTATGACTTGAACTTGCACCGTATAGCAATACTCAAAATATACTCAAAATACTCACAAGAATACGCTTGATAATATAGAGAGAGAAAACTTCAGTTTCTGGTGTGATTTTCAATTCTAACCTAAGCACCTATTTATAGGAAATTGCTTAGAACACCAAAGCAGAAAATTTAATATAATATTAATATATATTATATAAATATTCCTACGCACACACTCTAGAATCTGAATTCAGCAAATTCCAACACATTCACAACCCACAAAAATGACAAAAACGTTTTTGTAATTAAAAATATTTTAAACTTCCAAAAATCAATTATTTCGGAGCTTCGGAACTTCAATAATTCATAATAAATAGCCCTTTTTGTCAGAAAATTCGAATCTCGCATTTTTTTTTATAGGAAATTCAATTCTCTACAACTTTGCAGAAGAAAGTTTTTCCAAATTCCAAACACAAATTGACCGAAATCCATAAACAGGCGATTTTACAGGCTATAATCAAATTTTCAGTCAAGAAATAGGTCTACCGACACACAAAATCTGTGTTAAACATTTAATGCCACAAAAATATTCTTCCTCCTCATATACTCATATATCCCACATTCATTATAAAAATATCACCGTTAATATATTATTAAAATAATATATTTAAATGAATTATTTTATCAGAAAAAGATAAAATTTCAATTTTCAATAATTGTCACATTAAAAATTTTCTCCATCTATATCCACATAAAATCAATATTTTCCTCATCATATGAATCAATAATTTAATTATTCACAAATAATATTACAGAATCACAATACTGACAACCAGGTCGTTCCCAGGAAAGAGGGGGCTTTCCAATAAGAATTTCTCCTTACTGGCGCGCAATTAGGTGACCAAACCTCTCCTTAGACAGAACTTTCTAGACATTGCCAATAATGTTATCAAATAATATTATTCAGATAATATGAATTATTGTTTCGATAATGAAAAATACCGTGTAATGACAATTATTGAAACAACAGTGATATAAAATATCAATGCAGCAATTATTGAATCAATAAAATAAAATACTGAACAGTAATTACTGTAACCATTATTAAGTAGTGCCTTCTTACGTAAGAATCAATAATTGGTGCAATACCGTGTGCTACTGTGCAACAACGCGTATTACTGTGTTTTAACCACCGAGTATTCCAACAGTATTAACGGTAACAACAACGCCGTTATTTATAAACAACTTATACTTGTCGTTTTCTTCATCCAATCGCTTTCCGTTATGGGGCCCACAAAAGACTGCGCCGTCGTACGAATATTCCCCGACAACAAGAATATTCCACGACCAAACGAATATTCCTCGTCAACAATGAATATTTTATAACCACCTGCTTATTCGAAATATTTGCGCATTTTACCCATAACTTTCCACATTAATCAAATCAACCCTTACTATTTCAAAATAAAAAATAGAGGAAATTCTTTTTTTATTTAAAAAAATTTCGGGGTCTTACAACCTCCCCTCCTTATGAAATGTCGTCCTCGAAATTGACGTACGTAACTGATGTTTCAAAAAGGTAAAGATACCTCGCTTTCATTTCCGTTTCCAACTCCAATGTCATTTCCTCTATAGCATGATTCCTCCACAAAACTTTAACTTGTGGTATAACCTTCGTGCGTAGGACATGCTCCTTCCCATCTAACATCTTGACAGGTACTTCCTCGTACGTTAAGTCTTCAGCTATTTCGTCCGGTTCTAACTCAATAACATGGTTCGAGTCGTCCACATCGGTACAAAAAAAAACGTTATAAACACGCGTCATTCTTGGCGGTAAAACGAGTCTATAGGCCACAGTTCCTATTCGATCGAGGATTTCAAATGGACTAATAAATCGAAGGTTTGAGCTTTCTTCACCTCATCGACTCTCGCTTTTGAATAACAACTTCTTGCACCTCCTTCTTCAAATTCATCAGCTCCTGTGTGTAGCTTGAACAACTTTAACTTTATCGATTAAAGTCGATTATACTCGTATATCATCACGTAGGTACTTAAAGTTTTCATCTCCATCTCTATTATTTGTAAATTATACGAAATGAGTCTTTGAAAATATCGTACTCATACTCGTATACGATCTTCTGCTCAACGCGTCAGCTACCACGTTCGCTTTTTTAAGACGGTATGGTCAGAACATATGCCGAAATGAGTCTCCTCTTGAGTTCTTCGAAGCTCTTCCACATTCCTTGCTCCATTCGAATTTTGTATCTCTACGAGTCAGCTGCGTTAATGGAATAGCGATTCGAGAATATCCTTCAACGAATCTCCGATAATAACCAACTAAGCCTAGAAAGCTACGTATTTCGATTATCGACTTAGGTGGTTCTCAACTGTGACTCATATCCCAACCTTGGATAGCACGTTACAATGACACCTATCAGTTTACTACCGTACGAATATGGCATCCCCTACGGAAAGTCTGGCTTCTGTGTATTCCACAAAGGAAGTCACCAGATAAAGGCTCGGGTATCAACTTCTACATTTGGGTTTTTAACTCCTGAAGTTCAATAGGAGCCATTCGATATGAGATTTTTGAAATGAATTTTGTATCGGATTCAAAGTTGATACAAAATTTAATATCACGCTCTGGGAGTAAGCCAAGAAATTCTTCAGGAAATACATCAGAAAATTTACTAACAACAGAAATATCATTCAAATCTGACGTATTTTTGTTCAAGTTCATAACATGACTAAGAAAGCTTGACATCCATTTTTCAATAAACGAATGACTTCATGGCTTGATATAAAAATGTTTGACTTCAATGGTTTGATTGCTTGAGTTCGAATATCAGGTTGCTTAGGAATATGAAAACTAACAACCTTACAAAAGCAATTAATTTTGGCATGATGAGTAGTTAACCTTAAAATCACATCAAAAGTAAATATCTCTATAGAAATAAGGTTAACAGGTAATGTGATAGTGCCAACTTGAATCAAACAAGATTTATAAACAGTGGATGTGATGAAAGTTTCTCCTAACGGAGTTTCCACAGATAGGTCAAAGTCTAATTTCTCTGGAGTCAAGTTCAAACGTTGAACGCAAGCAAGAGAGATAAAAGAATGGGTAGAACCGGTACCTAGTAAGGTATAAACTTCGCAAGAATTATAATTTACTAACCCGTGCTAACTTCGTTCGGGTTCTTCTCATTTTGACCGGTCACGACAAACGCTCTTCCAGGAACCGTTGACTTTGACTTTTCTGGGATAGCCTTTTGAATCACCATCCCCGCTGGAATTGGTTTCGTTACCGTACACTCTCGAGCGATATGTCCTTCCTTTCCACAATTATAGCATACCTTGAACTGTTGTGGGCAGTTTGGGCTGATATGTCCCTCTTTCCCGCATTTGTAACATACGACCAGTGGTCTTTCTCCTCCCTTGGAACCAGTTGCTGCTGGCACTGTCGTCTTCACATGGTTGTTGTTAAATCTCCTCTTTTTAAAATCTCCTCCCGACTCGCTTCTTCTATTTTTATGGCCACGATTACCACCAAAGTGGTTACCGCCTTTGTCCATATTCTTCTTTCTCTGCTGGTTATCGTTATTCTGATGACTGCTATCTTCGGTATGATCCTGGTTATGGTCCCTCGGTTGAACGTACTCATTATCTCGCTCTAACAACTGAGCCCTGTTGACAACATCTGAATAGATAGAAAATTTATGAGAAATGAGATACTGACGTATGCCGGGTTTCAAACCTCTCAGAAACATCCGCGTCATACGTTCCTCATTCTCCACCAAATGAGGTGCAAACCTGGATAACTCCGCGAACTTCGCCTCGTACTGGGACACCGTCATGTTATTCTGCTCTAGTCTAATAAACTCCACTTCCTTCATATGGCGAATACTTTCAGGAAAGTATTTTTCGTTGAAAAGTTTCTGAAACGTCTCCCATGACATGCTGAGTGCAGTTGGATGGGTACGCTTCACAGATTCCCACCAGTAATCTGCCTCGCCACGGAACATAAAGGTTGCGAATGGAACCTTCTGTTCCTCCGTGCATCCCAAGACATCGAATATCTTGGTAATTTGCTTGACCCATGTTTCCGCCATGATCGGATCGGGCTTTCCCTTAAATTCTGGTGGTCCCAACTCTTTGAACTGCTTGGCTGTGACCACCCGTGAATTGCTATTATTTCCTCCTGTATTTTGAACACGAGTCTCCCTCGTCTGGTTTTGCATGAACTGCAAAAAGCTCCTAAACATCCCGTCGTTTATCATCTGCTCAGTGGTGTTGTTCACAGGAGGTACATTGTCAGCCTGTTGCACGTTCTTCTCGTTGGTAAGTACAGGCATTTCCACGGTCTCATTTATTCCACTGTTAACATTCTCAGTCGACATTCTCAAATACTGTCATAAAACAAGGGTTAATTAAACAATTTAACAAATCACATAATACCCCTATATTATGACCGACCAACAAATAAGCTTAGGTAGGACACACTAGCGAAGGAATTACTCGTCTCTCCCCTCCTAGTTTTATTCCCCAATCTCCGCCAGAGATCATATCCCTAAGCTCTGATACCAACTGTAACACCCCCAGAATAGGTCCATTCCACCCAACCCATTCTGAGTTGTCAAATACATGGTACAGAAACAACTACAACTTTTACAACCCATAAGCTGTGAGTTTGAATACAAACATTATCATCTAGACAATATCCACATGCAAATAAATCCCCATCATAATTATTGATACATAATTTTACAAAAAATGGTGAGGACTACTAAACAACTCTCTCTAGAACCTTCATTCCATACCCCGACTAGTACTCGCTACATTCTCGCCTCCTGAGAAGAAAAATGGAACAACAAGGAAAAGGGTGAGCTCAACTAGCCCAGTAAAGAATATTATGACTAAGATAATGTACAACAAATTATCCTTAGTCTTCAACAGGGAAAAATCTGATAGAATACAATAGACAACAAGTTTAGATCAACAACTGCAGCGGAAACAACAATTTATTAGAAGAGTTAAGTAGATAATGAAATCTACTAACATCTATGAATTTAAAAGTCCATCATCAATATTTTATCCCTGTAACATCAATCAATATATATCTCAAATCAAATCAAATATTCATCTTTGCACTACAGGCCAAAGATATTCATCAGTCGATCATGTTCATCTAAACACCTGTTCATCTTTGCACTACGGGCCAAAGATATTCATCAATTGTTCATGTTCATCTCATCACCTGTACATCTTTGCATTACGGGCCAAAGATATTCATAATAAAATCAACCATCTTTGCACTACAGGCCAAAGATATTCAGTAACACCATCATTTAGGACTGAGGATGATGAAAAATATTTTAAAGGAAACGAATCCAGTGAAACAAAATAACAAGTATTAAAGATCCGTACTTTAAACAATCTGAGTTCAAAAATACTTCATAAATAATCATACTGAAGTAAAATTCAAGAATGATGAAAACATGGATACAATCAAAGCTAGTATCCAGAATAGATATTTTGGACAAAAAGAAGAAATTTCATTTTTTGGTGAATAGTGTCGTATTCGTGAATAGTGCCGCATACGTGAATAGTGCCGTATACGTGAATAGTAACTCTGACACCAATAGATAGAAATTTCACAAAAAAACATCATCACGCTTCGTGAATAGTACTCGTGAATAGTAACTCGTGAATAGTAACTCATGAATAGTAACCCCGACATGAAAAAGTTCCAAATTTGATAAAAAGTTCCAACCAACATTTCAACATAATGATATTGAAGAAATAATATCATTTGAGAAGAAAATAACATCCTTTACCTCGAAAGACAGTACTTCTAGTTGAAACATCGAATATAGGCTATGACTTGAACTTGCACCGTATAGCAATACTCAAAGTATACTCAAAATACTCACAAGAATACGCTTGATAATATAGAGAGAGAAAACTTCAGTTTCTGGTGTGATTTTCAATTCTAACCTAAGCACCTATTTATAGGAAATTGCTTAGAACACCAAAGCAGAAAATTTAATATAATATTAATATATATTATATAAATATTCCTACGCACACACTCTAGAATCTGAATTCAGCAAATTCCAACACATTCACAACCCACAAAAATGACAAAAACGTTTTTGTAATTAAAAATATTTTAAACTTCCAAAAATCAATTATTTCGGAGCTTCGGAACTTCAATAATTCATAATAAATAGCCCTTTTTGTCAGAGAATTCGAATCTCGCGTTTTTTTATAGGAAATTCAATTCTCTACAACTTTGCAGAAGAAAGTTTTTCCAAATTCCAAACAGAAATTGACCGAAATCCATAAACAGGCGATTTTACAGGCTATAATCAAATTTTCAGTCAAGAAATAGGTCTACCGACACACAAAATCTGTGTTAAACATTTAATGCCACAAAAATATTCTTCCTCCTCATATACTCATATATCCCACATTCATTATAAAAATATCACCGTTAATATATTATTAAAATAATATATTTAAATGAATTATTTTATCAGAAAAAGATAAAATTTCAATTTTCAACAATTGTCACATTAAAAATTTTCTCCATCTATATCCACATAAAATTAATATTTTCCTCATCATATGAATCAATAATTTAATTATTCACAAATAATATTACAGAATCACAATACTGACAACCAGGCCGTTCCCAGGAAAGAGGGGGCTTTCCAATAAGAATTTCTCCTTACTGGCGCGCAATTAGGTGACCAAACCTCTCCTTAGACAGAACTTTCTAGACATTGCCAATAATGTTATCAAATAATATTATTCAGATAATATGAATTATTGTTTCGATAATGAAAAATACTGTGTAATGACAATTATTGAAACAACAGTGATATAAAATATCAATGCAGCAATTATTGAATCAATAAAATAAAATACTGAACAGTAATTACTGTAACCATTATTGAGTAGTGCCTTCTTACGTAAGAATCAATAATTGGTGCAATACCGTGTGCTACTGTGCAACAACGCGTATTACTGTGTTTTAACCACCGAGTATTCCAACAGTATTAACGGTAACAACTACGCCGTTATTTATAAACAACTTATACTTGTCGTTTTCTTCATCCAATCGCTTTCCGTTATGGGGCCCACAAAAGACTGCGCCGTCGTACGAATATTCCCCGACAGCAAGAATATTCCACGACCAAACGAATATTCCTCGTCAACAATGAATATTTTATAACCACCTGCTTATTCGAAATATTTGCGCATTTTACCCATAACTTTCCACATTAATCAAATCAACCCTTACTATTTCAAAATAAAAAATAGAGGAAATTCTTTTTTTATTTAAAAAAATTTCGGGGTCTTACAATTTATATAAATATACAAGTGTGAAAAATTATAAATTTGGTCAGTACTTAGACACCGAAATAATTTGAATTCTTTCACCCTTGAATATATGATAGCGTGAATTGTTCAAACGGTCTTTAAAACCCTAAGTGTCCTTCTTTATATTTTATTCACATAATAGATAAATATCTTTATATATCCTTTTAGTTAAACAAATACATTTGTTATATCACATATTGTTTAATTGATTTACTTTGTATACTTGATATCTGTCATCACAAATCATTTGAGCATAAATTCATTCATAATATTTGATATTAACTTTATACTTTAAATCCATAGAAACACATTCTTTATTATAAAAAATAAATGGCAAAACTATGAATTTAGCCACTATAGTTGGCAAGTTTTACTTGATGCACAACTGAACTTTTAATTTTTTGAATAACCCAATTAAACAAATTAAAATTTTACAATTAGATCAGTCTGTTAACTGTAGCTCAATTCTGTTAAATTAAACGTTAACTTTATCCTACGTGGCTTTTTAAAAGAAAAGAAAAATGACTCAGCCACGATGGCCCAATCCAAGGTGGATTGCGCGGCAAAAGAAAAGTATTGTTAATCAAACCAAACCAAACGAAGCCTGAGTCGAAGTTCAGAGAGAGAGAGAGAGTGAGACGATTGCTACAAACTAGGGTTCCAACATAGTCGATGTTCACATTGAGAGAGAGAGAACGAGCGAAGAAGACGAAGGCGCGATTTGATCTGCTAGGGTTTTTTATGCAAATCTTTCGCGAAGTCGAAGGTATGTATGGGTTTGTGTTTAAATTTTTTTTCCTTTGTCGAGATTCTTCTGCAAATATCTAAGTCAGAGTTTTTTTTCCACTGATTATTATTCGATTTGTGTTTAAATGTAACACCCTTAGAATATCTCCTGTAAATATCTAAACAAGGTGTTTTTTCCACTGATTGGTTTTCGATTCGGGTTTATATAGTCGATTTGGGTTTAAATGTAACACCCTTATGTGTTTTTCTGAACTTTTCATGGCATATGCTTAGAATAAATGATGTCTATATTCAAATTATGAGGCAATTGGGGAGAGGACTGGAATAGTGAGGTAGGGATCAAGCAATGATAGTGGAACACAGCCTGGCTATAACACTGTTGCAATGGGGGACATTGACAGCTCTTCAATTGAGATCTGTTTTTGTTTTAGTATATTTTTGGGGTTATTTTAGAATGTTTTGTCATGGTTGTAACCCTTTGAGCTACTAACTCCAGTATTAGTATATTTTTGGGGCTGATTTGAAATACTTTTTTCATGGTTGTAAATTTGGATATTTAACTTTGGTTATAACTTTGGATATTTAACTTTGGTTGTAACTTTGGATACTTTTGTCATGGTTTGGTATGTAATGGCATTGGCAAGCAATGGTTTGTTATGCAATGATACATGACAGTTTTATATGCAATGGTTTGGTTTGGAAGTTGTAATTTTTTTTAAAAACTGCATGTGCAGGGCAAGGCAGGGCATTAACATTGCATTTGGAAAAGGGCATTTGGAGTTTTAGTTATTTTTTGGAACTGCATGTGCAGTTTGGATGCCATTTGGATATTTGATCACTGTGAGATCCCAAAATTATGAAATAAAAGTATTCAATTTTCGTATAATTATTATTTTATTTTGTAATTGGTTAAATTGAGAAAGGGTTAAAGTTAAGGGTGATATGTGAAAAATTTTCAAAGTATGCAAGTTGTTATAAAATATTCGATTGGTCAGGGAATATCCGTACGACGGCACAATCATTGGTGGACCCCACAATGGAAGTATTGTCGTAGTAAGAAAACGACAGAATTATCTTTTTATAAAAATAACGACGAAAGTGTTACCGTTAAAATTGTTGAACTAACCGGTAGTAAATGTACAGTAATACGCGTGGTTGCATAGTAGCACACGGTATTGATTATTGATGCTTACGTAAGAAGTCACTCAGTTATACTCAATTATTGCTACAATAATTGTTGCATCATATCTCTCATATTATTGATTCAATTATTGTCACAGTATCATCTGCATAATTTGTTATATTATTAAATCAATAATTGAGATGGAAAATTTATTCATATTATTATTTGCAATATTGATAATGTCTAGAAGTTCTGTCAAAGAGAGGTTTGGTCACCTAATTGCGTGCCAATAAGGAGAAATCCTAATCGAAAAGCCCCCTCTTTCCTGGGAACGATCTGGTTGTTAATTATTGTGAGTTATAATATTAATGATGAATAAGTTCGTGTTCATTAAAGATGAAATTGATAGTTCCATTGTGTTGGAATTATTAGTGTTAGTGGAAATTGGAATTTATTTCGATATTAATTGATGTCTGGAAGTTATACTGACCAATCGGGTAATTAATCAGATAAATGAGCAATTAATTGCTATTAATTCACATGCTTATAACTATTTGTTCACATGTGTGTACTATTGATTCACATTCTTATACTATTAGGGGTGGTGGTGCAAGATTGATAATACTTGCATGACTAAGTTAAAAATGGAGGTATAGATGGAGGTACTGTACTGTAATTCGTATTTTCACATGTCTAAAACTATTGATTCACATGATTTACTATTGATTCACATTATTTACTATTAGGAGAGGTGATACAAGTTTGATAATACTTGCAGGACTAAATTAAAAATGAAGAAAAAGAAGAAGGTATTATATTGTAATATTTCGAGCCCCAAAACGTGCAATTATCGAAATTATATTTTCCTATAAATAGAAGCTCATTCCTTCATTATTTTTCACCAATTTACTAAAGCTATAGAGCAATTATTATAGAGAGAAATTATAGAGAGAAAGAAGAAGAGAAGTCTACTACCTCACTATTCCAGTATCCAATTTTCTTCTGAGGTAATGGATATTATTATTATAGTAAGAGGTATTATTTCTTTCGTATTCATGAAGAGAGCTATTGTTATTCCATTCTTTATTATTATGTTGGAATAACATGTTTATGCAAAGTACTGCATACATGGTGAAATTCTTCTGCTATTCCATTCTTTATTATTCTGTTGGAATATCCTGTCTGTGCGGATTACGCATGACCTGGTTTCTTTCTTTATTATTTTGTTGGCATATCCTGTCTGTGCGGATTACGCATGACCTGGTTCCATTATTTATTATTCTATTGGAATAACCAGTCTGTGCGGTCTATCGCATGCCTGGTGAATTCTTTTGTTATTCCATTCTTTATTATTCTGTTGGAATTGTCACAGTTGGTATCAGAGCTTAGGGATATGATCTCTAACAGAGATCGAGGAATAGAACTAGGAGGGGAGAGATGAGTAAATGCTTCGCTAGTGTGTCCTACCTAAGCTTAATTGTTGGTCAATCATAATATCGGGATATTATGTGATCTGTTAATTTGTTCAATTAACCCTTGTTTTGAAGTTGTATTCTAGAATGATATCTAAAATACAGGAGATTAGCAATGAAGAAATCATGATGAGATGGAAGATGGAATCTGAAATGAAAGCAATGTATTCTCAACTCTTTGAAATACCAGGTACGTAAATTTCGGGGACAAAATTTCATAAGGTGGGGAGATTGTAAGACCCCGAATTTTATGAAATAAAAGTATTCAATTTTTCTATTCAGTAAATGGTTAAATTGATAAAAGTTTAAAGTTATAGGTCAAATGTGCAAAATTTTCAAAATAAGCAAGTGGTTATAAAATAATTATTGTTGTCGGGGAATATTCGTTTGGTCGTGGAATATTCTTATTGTCGGGGAATATTCGTACGACGGCGCAGCCCATAACAAAATAACTGTCGGATGAAGAAAATGACAAATTTGAGTTTTTATAAATAACGACGTAATCGTTACTGTTAACACTGTTGGAATACCCAGTGGGTAAAGTAAAGTAATACGCGTTGTTGCACAGTAGCACACGATATTGCACAGTATTTTTGAATTATTAATTCTTACATAAGAAGGCACTACTCAATAATTATTACAGTAGTTACTGTTCGATATTTTATTTTATTGATTCAATAATTGCTACGTTGATAGTTTATATTATTGTTGTTTCAATAATTATCATTGCATAGTATTTTCCATTATCAGATCAATAATTCATATTATTTGAATAATATTATTAGATAGCATTATTGGCAATGTCTAGAAAGTTCTGTCAAGGAGAGGTTTGGTCTCCTAATTGCACGCCAGTAAGGAGAAATCCTTATTGGAAAGCCCTCTCTTTCCTGGGAATTGCCTGGTTGTCATTGTTATGATTCTATAATATTATTTGTGAAAAATTAATTATTAATTTATATGATAATAAAATATTTATTTGATGTGGATATAAATGATGGATTTATTTATGTGGTTATAAATGAAGGAATTAATGTTGAGGTATTTTATCAGTATTTTGTCGGATTGGAGGTATTAAAAGATCAAATCAGTGTTCTTACAACTTTATTGTGTGAGTTATAATTTTTAATCTGACCGTTGGATCGTTGTGATTTTTGGATATCTTATACATATATAAGTTGAGTATATGTCCAAAAATTTTGAACCGTTAAAATTGAACGAATGATTTGTTATAAATTTTAAGAGGTGACTGATTCGGAAATTAGGTTTATAAATGATTTTGGTGGAAAATTCTAGAATTGAGTGGGCCCCACTTGTGGCTAGTGAAGAAATGTGCTGAATTTTATTTCAAATGTGGTGGGTGGAATAGTAGCAGGTCAAGTCTGCTTCGGCGTGCTGACATTTTCCTATAAATAGTGGGATAAGTTAGAATTGAAAATCACACCAGAATTCATAAGTTTTCTCTCTTTTTTTCTCTCTAGATTATCGAGTGTGTTTTGTGAGTATTTAGATACTTGGTGAGTTGCTATTCATCAGTTCAAGTTTCCTTCAGTGTCATATCCGATATCCAGTCAGAAGTGCTGCTCTTTTGAGGTAAGGGATAATAAGGGATAGTAAGGGATATTAAGGGATGTTATATTCTTCATAATGATGTTATTCTTTCAATATCATTATACTGACATATTGGTATAGATCTTATTGTGGAATTTCTACCTTTTTGAGTCGGGGTTACTATTCACGTATATGGCACTATTCACTTATACGACACTATTCATGCATATGGCACTATTTACGTATATGACATTATTTATGTATACGGTACTATATACGAATACAGAGTACTATTCACAAGTTACTATTCACGAGTTACTATTCATGAGTTACTATTCACGAGTTACTATTCATAAGTTACTATTCACAACAAAATTGGTTTATTTTTCTGACCAAATTATCGTTGATTTATGAATCTTACTCTTGAAATTAAATCCATGTTTTGATCATATTGTTTTTATTATCATATATAACATTTTTATAACCCTGGTGATGGAATTTCTCTTTAACTTGAGAGTAAAGATGGGTAGATTATTGGTATGATCATGACTATGGGTTCTCTTTGGCCAGTAGTGCAAAGTTGAATCGTTGACTGGTATGATCATGACCATTGAATTTATAATTGAATATTTTTAGCTTAAGTGCAAAGGTGAATTGATTAACATAGTTATAATTATGGTTTATATAAATTCTGAAATGATTATGTATTTCTTTGAGATATGAATATCTTTGGCCTGTAGTGCAAAGATGACATGTTGTTGAATATCTTTGGCCCGTAGTGCAAAGATGACCTGTTGATGAATATCTTTGGTCTGTAGTGCAAAGATGAACTGTTGTTGAATATCTTTAGCCTCTAGTGCAAAGATGACTTGTTGATGAATATCTTTGACCCGTAGTGTAAAGATGAATTTATTAGTATGATTATGAACATGAACTGTGATTTGGTATAGCCATGATCTTTGATATTTCAGGTAAAGACATGTGATGAAAATTATCTTCGTCCTGAATGCGAAGAGGAATTTAGAATTACAATTATGATTATGAGTTATTCATATAATTGTGGAAAGGAACTGTTGATTAATGTTACAGGGATAAAACATTGTTGGTGAACTTTTAATGTGGAGAAGATAATAGACTTTATTGTCTATTTGACTCTTCTAATGGATTGTTCGTTCCGCTGAAACTATGGTTGAAAATTTTTATCATCTACCATATGTTCTAAATCTCTGATTTATTACTGTTGAAGGCTATTGATAATTTATTTATCTTTAGTCATGATATTCTTTACTGAGCTAGTTGTGCTCACCCTTTTGCTTCACAATTCCTTTCAGGTAATAAGAGTGTAGCTGGGTCGAGCGGGGGTAACAGGGGAATAGAACAGTGGTCATCATTTAGTAGTTATATTTGGTAAATCAAATAGGGTGAGGCAAACCCAACGTTGGAAGGGTGTTTTGCCACTATCATACAAGATGTCTAAAGGCATACAACCTCGTGTCATCATAAGACAGGGTTGTGCACATCCACTTACTGAGTATATCTACGAGCACTACCTATATGATCTTGGAGTTTTTTTGAAGTATAATTCTCAATTAGAGACAGTAGAGATAATTATATGTCAACAAAGACTCACCATTGGAATGAATATGATAATAATCTTCTCGTTTTTCTTTGGGGTCTATTGGATTAACCAAGGATACTTCTGTGGACATATGATATGTATCATAGCCTAGACGCATGGCCTCCCATATACGAAGGTTTCCTTGAGCACTTTCCAAAGATTTTAATTTCTAAAACAGTTTTTGACTATACCTTTATGTAAGGTGCCATTGTGACGTGCTATCCAAGGTTGGGATGAGAGTCACAGTTGATATATATTTGTATCAAAACTCACATCATAAGTGTTGTTATATTTTGCACGACAATTGTTGTAATAAAGTTGTAGTTGTTTTCTGTACCATGTATTTGGCGACTCAGAATCGGTTGGGTGGAATGGACCTGTTTTGGGGTTGTCACATCATGTACGTATTTCCTTAGGAGAGTGTAGGGTGGGATCCCCATCCCCTGGCTGTGCTCCAAAATTATCCATTTTTCAGATGCTGAGGTGGAAGCCATGGCTGAACTTGTCTACTAAACCCACCATACCCATAAGACATAGCTTCTACATGGCTAGGAATGGGGAGTTGAGAAATTCCTAAAAATGGCATTTGCATCGGCATGCTGTTTGGAAGTGTTTTTGGAATGGGTTGAGAAGGGTTTGCTGCTTGACTAGACATATAAGGAGGATAAACAACAAGTGATGTGGGCCTAACCTGAGCCTGCATAGATGTCCGTTGTGGTGGTTGACCTTACTGAGGCAACTACTGGGACCACTAAGCCTTATACTGCGGTAATAAGTGATTTTGTAGAGTCAGATTTACTTGAGATTGTGTAGGCTGTGGTGGAGATAGGATACCGAGAATCAGATGGTATATAATGACCCTGAGACGGTTGCGTTGGAGGTGGTACATTTGAAGGTATATAATAACCATGTGACGGGGTCAGACTTTGAGGTAAAGGACTTTAAATAAATATATAAGAAATGAGGCAAAGGACTTTAAATAAACATCTACAAAATGGTGAACACAACACTGGAAACACAAACTGATAAGATATGTTTGAAACTAGAAAACTAGGATATTTAAGCCTTAATCCATGTTCCTTGTACAGAAAATTATACAATAATGCTCTCATTATTAATTATTCTAATTTGATTTTCAGGGAGATCCAATTGAAGGTTACAAGAGCACACATCAGAAAAAGGAAACAAACGTTTGGATACAACCTAAAAATGAAGCTGCATACGTAAGTTATACAAACCTTATCTTGTTTTTAAATTTGGGATTATGTAATGAATTAGTTGCATTTGTTGTTAATTTCACAGAATGAAATGAAATTACTTGTGTCTGAATGCACCTCTAAGATGAACGCAGAATCTGTAAATTTTGACAATAATGACAAAAGGGAGATTATGACTCAAGTGTTGGATAAGAAGGCAGGGAGATTGATTGGCTTTGGATTGGGACCTCGAGCAGGGAAGTCTTCGTCTATCGATAAAGAAAAAATTGCATTGGCAGCAGAGTTAGAAGCGTCTCACAAAAAAAATGATGAGCTTGAAGCAACCATTCAGGCATAAGGAAAACAGATGGACAATCTTGAGAATTTACTTAACAAGTTAGCCGACAATCCATAATTTCTATAGTCGATTTATGGCAACAGCAGCTCAGGGACAGAAAGAGCTGGAAACAACTCTTGATCGATATTTATGGACATTAAAATTTTTTAGAACTTTTGTTGTTGACACTACAAAATCTTGGATATTAATGTTGAACTTTATGTTAGACTTGGTAAATCAGTAATTTATAGTATAATGGATGGTATTTTGATTTTGATTTTCCAATTTTGGTTAAATATGATGGAAAGATTTGATTTAGCTAATCTATTGTTGTAGTTGATGGTTTTCTATTGTTATAGTTCTTAACTTGTTTCAGGCCAAAAATTGGTTGGTTTTGTCTATGTTTTCTGTTGTTTGGACTGTCTTGCTCTGAATTTATTAACTTATTTGGACTGTCTTAACTTGTATATGCCTCTTGGGTCCCATAAATGTTCAAATTCAGCATTGCTGGAATATGGGTTCATCAACATTACTATGGGAGCTTGTGGATCGAAACCGAAAGGCTGTGGAATGGGTATTCAAAGGAATAATAGAAGCCATAGAAGAGTAACAAAGACACCCTATTTATCTCACATGCTCAATAAAGTGGATCCCTCTTCTGTTTCAATAGATCAGAAATACTACAATCCTTCATATCAATGTATCCTACTATTCTATTTTTGATAAGATTTAATGAAATCCTTTTCGGGTAGTTTTCATTTTCTTAATTAGGTTAGTTTTGTTTACTAATTTATTGGTTTTTGCCTTATTAAGTTGTTAATTGTAGCTTATTTTGTAAATTGATTTATTTTACTTATTTATTAAGATAAAATTAATCATATCATAAATCTATCTAAATACTGGTAGTTGTATGCAACCTTTTGTTTTTTTTGAAAGACTATCAATTTTGTTAATGCCTTATCTGTATGGGCTGCCATGAAATGTTAGATTTTTGCCTTTTAGTTTTTGTTTCATTCTCAACTATAGGATTACTATCTGTTTTTTCCGTTTCGTTGTCTGAAACTTTTGTACTGAAATGATCAACGTATATAGCATGGTAACTTTGCTTGGATGGATTTAATTTTTATACAAATTCGCCTGACTTTTTATTCAAATTTTGTTGTAAAAGTAGGAAATTCAGAATTATGGTTTGATCATGTGATGGCGCTCGACTCTGATGGAGATGATAATTTTTATAGCATTCAAGATGGTAAGAAGAATGTTTGACATTTGATCATATATTATTGCTTGTCGATTTAATTTCTGTATTTAGGATTTTAGATTTGCTTATTTTTATCTCTGTTCATACTTGTGTTGCAAACGCATAGTTCATATTGAAAGTGGAGTAAGAACTGCAGTAATTTAGGATGATTGGGTTTGAATTTAAAGTTCTTTTCACTTGTAATTATGGTAGGGGTCGAATGGATTATCAAAAGTTACCTACCATTGGATCTAAGTAGAGGGCTCTTGTTCCTTGAGTAGTTTATAAACTAGGGCATATTTCTTAAAAGTACTTGAGAAGCTGAAGACCAAACCACTTTTCTTGTAATTATTTGTGTTTCTGATGGTAACTTTTGGTTCTGTTTGCGATGATCTGTGATAGCATTTTAATACATTTATCATGTGGTATCAGGTTTTTTCAAATCAAGAAGTAGTGGATTGTATCAAACACATTAAGGATGCTCGATCATTAGCAAAACACCCTACCGAAGAGGCACTTGCAAGGAAGAGCACTGATGACATTTCCTGTTTGGTTGTAAAGTTCTAGTTGTAACGCCCGAGAATTTTGAATTTTTAATGAATTAAATTTTTATTTGATTATGTGGATTAAATGAATTTAATTGATTAATTATGTGAGTAAGGTGTTTGTAAGTCGTTCTATGACCTAGAATGTGTGAATGTGGTTAGTATTCTGGCTACGTGCTAGGATTAATTTATTTGAATCACCAAGACGAAAAGGAATGTTATCCGAGAAGTTTCCCGTAAAAATACTATTCATCCGATTTCGTTCGGAGCTTAGGTTCAAAATTCTGAGAAAAGCGTAATGATAGAATATGAAGATATTATGGAATATCTAATAATATTTCCGTTATGGAAAACAAAATTTTTGCCTGTGGACTTAAAACCTAAGGGTTTGTGAAAGTGATTTCCAAAAGGGAAATGTAATGCGTATACTCATTTCGGTTATTATATGTATGAAATACTAGTATTATACTAGATAGAATACAAGTATGATATCAAGGATGGTATGACGTATAATACGAATATTGTATGAGTACTAAACGAAGAGAATACGGAAGTTATACGCGTAGAATACGAGAAGTTCTAATGGATTATGAGTTAAAGATTTGGTAGAATTCAATTGGACTTGGATTAAAAGCAAGCCCAATGAATTAAGTAAGCAAGCCCAAGTCAAGGCCCAATATTAAAATAAGACAAGCCCAATCCAAGAAGTTAAACCGCGGGTCAAACCGGCGGGTCACGGGATGGATAAAATCCATGGGGCAACCCATGGGATGAACCAAGAGGGAGGTGGGCTGGCCACTTAGTAAAGTGATTACTTGGTGGCTAAGTTGAAAATGAGGTGGAATAGTAAGGAGGTGGCCACTTTGTCCATTATGGCCTCCATTTGGAAATCCTATAAATGCAAAGCTAGAGTTGGACTTTTAGTGTTTTACAAACATTGTCCAATATATATTTAGAGAGAGAGAGAAGGAGATAGACACACCTAATCAATCTACTTCCAAGCAAACCATAAGACGTTTATCAAAAATGCGAAGAACGACAAAGGTAATTTCTCGTAAACCTTAGTCTTCATCTCTTTCGATTTCTTTCTCGTAGAGAATCGGGAATTGGTGGAGCGTGTTTAGTGAGGAGTAATAAGAATGTCTATTAATATTGAAAACATTGATAAGTCATGACCAAATGAAAATCGTAAGTGTTTACGTGTGTTAAAAACCAAAGAAAGTTAGGAACGTAAACTTAGTTGTGATCGGTCTATTCAAAAACTGTCATAGCTAGGGTATGTGCATATTATTTGGTTAGGATGTATATGATGAATCAATGGAGTGTTCCATTTGATTTGGCTTATAGAACCCGAGTAACGAAGTTATGACGAATTTTGCAAAAATAGACGTTAAACGTCGAAATCGTAGAAATCTCGGATTAAGGGTCAAAAGTTGTCGTGTGACTTGAAAACGTTCATTTTCAATGTCAACATGTGAGATAAGGTATTTAAGATTCGTGGATGCAAGAATCGTCTAATTCCGACTTATAACGAAGAAAACGAGTATTGAACGGTCGAAAACGATTAAACAAACACTCAAAGGTGAATTTCGAGTTAACGGATTCGAAAATGTAAAATTCTTATATGAACACGTAAAGGATGTAATTTGTGAGTTGTGTGGGCTTTCAAATGAGTCAATTCGGATGTAAAACGAACATATTAGGAAGTCGGGAGTTTCGTCAGAAAAGTAAACTGTTTTGGCCAACTGGTGCTCAGGATTGGCGCTGCATCGCCAAAACCAGTACAAAAGGTTCGCGCCACAACGCCGGATCCGACCAAGACCCCTGTTAGCTGGCGCTGCAATGCCGAGTTTATGCTAGGGTTGCCGCGCCGCAGCGCCAACAGTGTAAAAATGTTGACCAAGTTAGGTTTTTGTTCCATTTGAATGTAGACCTAAGGTAAGACATTGAAGGTACTTAATGTACATAATAAGACTAACCTTTAATCACTAATAAAGTGATAACGTTAGAAGATTTAGTATAGTTTAATAGAAATTAAACGAAGAACGCAAGAAGGTAATAAAGGAATCATGAATGATGTTCAACGTTGGTAGTTCACCAATGATGATCAAATGTTGGTTAATAACGTAAGGACGTTAATGAGATGTAACGAAGTATCGAAAGTTGAACTGACTTTATTAACGAAATAAACTCAAGTATGACATAGAAGATAAAGAAGTTGGTTAGGACAATAAAGTTACTTATTTTGTAACTAATTACAGTGTGCTATGTGAATATATCATGTAGATCCTGTAAAGACTGAAAATTAATTGAATATTATATTCGAAGACGCTTAAAGGCAAGTCTTTCTTAACGCTTGTCTAACCTCCGTGTTAGCCAAGTTTTCTATGATTCATGTTATAAGATGCATGAATGGTTTTAAAGAAAGAGTCGATGCCTATTTTAACTCGGCTAGACAAGTATTTAAGAATTGATTGATTTGTTTACTAGTCTTTCGATATAGAATTGTTAACGCTATCCTATACCAAGTATTTGGTACGAATGTAAAGGTATGTTTGTCTATGAACAAACAAAAGTATTTTCATTGATTATTCGATGGGCACGCGAGGTTGCCAAATGTTAAACATAAATACGTTTAACGGAAGATTGTTGATTAACATAGAGTACAATAGGCTGATCACCTAGAAGTGCTCATAAGTAAAGACGGATGGATGGCCTTAGTGACAGATGTCCTTTTCAAGTATGAAAATGAAAAGAGTATGTTCATGGTCTTTTGACCGGTTCAGAGTTCCTAAGTTATTATATATACTTGGGAATTATTGTTAAGAAATGAGAAGTACTATTTAATGTTTCTTAGTGCTTTATAGCTAATTGTTAAGTTATGGAAGAGAAACATGTAATTGCTAATGTGATAGTCATATGATTCCTTGTTAAGACTTGCTGAGCTAGTTATGCTCATTCTTGCTTGAACCATATGTTTGCACCTAAAGCCGAACGAACTGAGAGTTCTAAGAGAGATAAAGGCAAGGCTAAAATGGACAATTGATCGTCCCGTAATAGATTAGTGTATTTGTATGTAATATACTTATGAAGAACAAAGAATGTATTTGGTTATGAACCTGGGAAAGGATTTATTACGAATATAATAAGAATATAGTAATTACACTAATTTTTTTGTTATCTCAATGGAATGACTGTATGAATTGTAGTATCGTGGAGCACCATCTATCGGGTTTGAAGATACCCTAATTTGGGGGCGTCACAGGTTGGTATCAAAGCATTAGGTTATAAAACTTAAGGGGGGAAGAACCTTAGGCTAATAACCTCGTTAGGAAAGGAAAAGTCCGAAGAAAGTTATCTCGAATCAAATGAGTTAATAAGGTATTGAGAAAACTTAGTACCAAAAGATCTAAAAGATGGAAAGTAACCCTAAATAAATTAAATGTGATTTGTGCTTATATTATTGTGTATTATATACTAATCAATTTGTTATGTGTTATTGCAGATGTCAATCGATAGTTTAATTTATAGGGATATACATATGGTAAGCGAGGAGTCTGTGAATAGAGTAGAGCCAGTACCTATGCTTGTAGCGGAGATACCTTTAGTGATTCTAGAAGAATCAGAGCCCGAGGAGTATTTCTCAGAGGAGGACTATTCAGAGGAGACTATGGGAATAACATTATATCTGAATATTATGATAGACGTGGAGGATGATATGGAGGTAACATCGATTAATACGGTGATGCCCACCTTAGAGTTAACACCGACAGAGACAATGAGGGCAATGTACCTCTCAGTGCTTAACCGTAACGTGCAACTGCACAATATGGTGCAGCACCAGAAGGAAGAGATCAATGATCTCTATGGGGCCAAGGAGTCTGCAGAGTCAGACTATGAGATAGAGCATGATAAGAAAGTGCTCGTGACGGACAAGGCTAGGGATTATAAGAACGAGGTCATAGAACTTCGTAAGAAATTGGTTGAGAAAGATCAGAAGATAGCGCGAATGTCATATATAAATGACAGTGCGCACGAGGATTTCAAGCTTAAAATAGCTTGTTATTCTATTAAGTCGGGACAAACTCGACATACAATAAGTCGAGATATTGTGTCGATTCTAGATAACAAGAAGCATGAGAATGCTGTTAGACAGTATTAGAAGTTAGAATGGTAAATACTTTTGTGTAGTGATGTAAAACCCTCTTTTGTATAATTAAAGGGTAGTGTTTTTGGTAAATCCCAATTTTTGTGAAAGTCTATCGCGGGATATAAATGTAATTGCTTTTGGCTATGGAAAACAAGTTGTAAATAATCTTGAACTTTAAAGAAGCATATTAATATAAGGAAGTTTTTCTCTTAATGTGCTTTGTTGTGTATGAGTTATTGTTCAGTTGTTTGATGACTAGTAACCAAGTAAGTTAATAAGTAATAACGAGATTTTTCTTTATTAAACAGAAATGCTGCCAAGAAGAAGATAACGTAATCAAGAGGCGAAATCGCATAACGATAATCAGGGGGGGTCCTAATAACTCTATGCAAGAGTTCAGTTAATTTATTAACGGCTGCATTTAACCAAGCCGGGGGTAGAGCACCCGCAGGACCTAGGGTAGCATGTACAACTACCTTTAAGGAATTTAAAAGTTTAGGTCCACCTGCGTTCAAGGGAACGACGGACCCAATGGAGGCCCAGACATGGGTCAAGGAAATAGAAAAGGCGTTTGTAATTACAAACATAGTCGAGGCGTAAAAGACTTCTTTTGCGACCTACATGATGAAGGGGGAAGCCAACTAATGGAGGGAGGCTCACCAGGGTGGGGCTAGAACTGATGTCGTTACATGGGAACAGTTCAAGAAGGTATTCTTCGAGAACTACTTCCCTACTAGCATGCAAGGGAGAATGGAGATTAAGTTCCTAGAACTTAAGCAAGGGGACATGACGGTTCCCCAATATGCGGCCAAATTCAATAAATTGGTAAGGTTTGCTCCACACCAAGTGAACAAAGAGGAGAGAAATGCACGTAGGTTTGAGCAGGGCCTGAAACCCTGTCTCTATAGTAGGATTTCAGTTTTTCAGAGTGCGTCCTATGGGACCATTCTGGAAAAGGTAATAATAGCAGAGGGTGGTAGTGAGGCGTTGACCCAATACAACAAGGAACGAAAGAATAAGGGTAAAGGAGAGGGAGGAAATAAGGCAGAGATTGCCAGTGGTAGTGGCAACATGCCTAAGAGGAAGAATTTTAACCCTGGGAATACTGGGGTAAAACCAGGGGATCCTAAACGTAGGATGGAGGCATGTAAGACATGCGACAAGACTCATATTGAGTCTGTCTAAAAGGGAAAATAGGTTGTTATAATTACGGGAAGCAGGGTCACATATCTCCTAACTGTCCTAATCCTAAGAAAAGTCGTGGCTGTTTTATCTGTGGGTCGATGGACCACGTGGCAAGAAATTGCCCGAAGAAGGGGGCGGAGGGTAGTAAGGGTTCTGGTAGTGGTAATTTAGTCATTACTGGACCAACACCATCATTGGGTAGACCTTCAGCCCGAACATTTAATATGACTATCCAAGATACGATTGCATCAACGGATGTAGTAGCAGGTATGATTCCGGTCAATGAAATAAATGCTTATGTGTTATTTGACTCGGGTGCTACTTGTTCTTTTATAGCATGTGGATTTGCTTAGCAACTGAGATTAAATCCTGAAAAGTTAGAAATACCTTTAGATGTTAAGGTAGCAAACGAGGAGATAATTCCCATTGAAAACATTTATAGGAATTATTTCGTAGATATTAGGGGTAACAGATTATCGGTAGATCTTTTACCGATAAGGTTAAGAGAATTCGATGTAATTCTAGGTATGGATTGGTTAATTAACCATAGAACGATAATAGACTATCATAGAAAGAGTGTCAACCTAAGGCTTTTAAGAAACCTGAGGTGGTGTTTTATGGTAATAAATCATCAGGACGTTCTTGTTGTCTAACCATGACACAAGCTAGGAAGATGTTGAAGAAGGGGTGTAAGGGTTACATGTGCCATGTTGTGGATACCCAAAGAGTGGGAGCATCATTGAAATAGATAGTGGTTGTTCAAGAGTTTGCAGATGTGTTTCCGGAGGAGTTACCCGGTATTCCGCCAGATAGAGATGTAGAATTTGTGATTAATTTACTGCAGGGTACGACACCAGTTTCAAAGGCACCATATAGGATGGCGCCAGTAGAGATGAAGGAGTTAATGGTTTAATTACAGGAACTATTAGATAGAAAGTACATTCAACCGAGTGTGTCTCCTTGGGGAGCACTGATATTATTTGTAAAGAAGAAGGATGGGTCGTTACGACTTTGTATCGACTATCGGGAGTTGAATAAGTTAACGATTAAGAATAAATATCCGTTGCCCAGGATCAATGATCTATTTGATCAGTTAAAAGGGGCAAAATATTTTTCTAAGATAGATTTGCATACGGGGTATCATCAACTGAAGGTGAGGAAGGAAGATGTACCTAAGACGGCGTTCAGAACTCGTTATGGGCATTATGAGTTTCTGGTTATGTCGTTTGGGTTAACGAATGATGTTGCCTCTTTTTCAGTTATAACAAAAGAGCTCTAACTCATGCAAGCATACATGTGTCAACAAGTAATACAAATCAAGTAAAGTATCGATCCCACAGGAAAAGTTCTTTAATTTAAATTACTTTTCATCAATTAAATCACTATATTTACATGCTCAAACTAATGACTATGATTGGTTTGTTACTCTAATCACAAATAACAACTAAAATAATAATAAAATGTAATAAATCAAATATGAAAGTAATGGGATCCTAACTTCATTTAATGTTTCATCTAATCACTACTATCATGCAAGACTTGTTCATATATCACAGGAAAGCAGCCAAGAGCACTAAAAGAGTCATAGCCATTTTTCAATGCACTATGACCTACTTACATAGCATCCACAAGCGATAGACTTTATATAATCATCAATATAACCAAAATCACTATATGTCTATGTGAAATTGCAATCATATTGAATTTAAGCATAAACCCTTATTCTAACTTATACGGTAAAACAGTATATGTCTATCTGGTTTACGAAATACACAAGCCATATAAAACAGCCCTATATACGTATGCTATCATGATTACAATCCATACTTGCATGTTCATTGTCAATTCCATACAAGTACTAAAAGTGAATGGTGATCAAGCATTCATACATGGAAAACAATCATGATAAAAATCCCATTGATATATAAAACAACCCAGCATTCAAGCATGCAATCAAACTACATATTAAAATCCGTTAGAATCCCATAATGGAGTTTAGTTCATGACTGAACCAAAAGCCATTATGGGATCAAAGCTAAACATGGCTAATAAGAAAACAATTGAAAGATGAAAGATATAAACGATCAAACCAATTGCTAATTATAATCCACTATTAACATTCATATCCTCATAAAAATCCAGCAAAATAATAATAATAATCCACAATGATAGAAAATCCCAAGAAGAAATAGAAGAGTAGAGTTTAGACTTCGCTCTACGTTGGAATCTCTCCCTAGAGTGTAAACCCTAGTTACCAAATGAATAATACGTAAAACTGAATAATCATATCTTTGACACCAGTCAGCAATCGTTTATAAACCAATTACAACCCTTTTAATTAAAAATTATAATAAAATAAATCAACAGCTACAAGCATCATGCGCGGCCGCACGCTCCCCAAGTGTAATCCTCGCGCGAGCGCGCGACTTGCAGTAGGTAATGTTGTCTAGCCAGGTGCTCGCGCAGGCGCGTGTCCCCTAGCTTGTCCTGCCGCGCGGCTTCTGTAATGTTGAGTCCTGGTTCTGCTGTTGTACTGATCTATTCCGCCGCTTCTTCCTTTGTCCATCCACACTTAATCTTTTGCTCCACTTGATCTTCATGCCACGCATATCACAGTGTGTGCCTCACTTCATGCATCCATTCACCTCGTGCCTTTTAATTCCACCAACTTAGGCCATTTCCTGCACTTTTTCACCAAAAGGAGTTTTAAGTATATGCAATGCAAAATAACATGAAATACAACTAAAACACACTAAAATGTACTTGAGATGGGCATAGTTCACGTGAATTGGTGTTCCATAAGTAGGTATAAAACCCACTTATCAAATACCCCCAAACTTGAGCTGTTGCTTGCCCTCAAGCAATGCATACTAATGAACAATGAAAATGCAGCTATATTACTATGCAACTAAATTATGATGCAACTAGTCCAACAGTGTTCCTGCTATCACAGAAATTCAGTTCAAAATGCCTCAACGGATTTTTCCAGGTTCAAGAATACAGATTCAAACAAAATTATAGGCATAATGTTGTACACTCAGATAATTCATAAATGCTATAGATATGCTGTGTGTGTGTTATGTTTACCAAAACTTGATTTAATCAAAGAATACACATACTAAATTACTCAAAATAGAAAATTATAGTTTAAATCAAGACTCATGTATACATATGCAACGAAGACTAATCCAACATATCAAAACAAACTGAGGTTATTTTTACTCACGAGGGCGATTTTCCCACTTTCACGCGGTGTTTATTGCTTTTTTTTCACATGACTGTGCAATGTCTTACTCCATTAGGCAACACTGCTACCCCTTAGCGAGCTTTCAACCAACGACTCCCAGACCATGAAAGACCTTAGGGCGCTAGGTGTAGAGATAATCCCCTTGGGCGTACTTACTCAAGTAGCCAAGGCCCCTGAAATAAGACTAGCCACGTTATTACTATTTTATTTTTTTAATTTTTATTATACATAGATACCCATGTTTGCCCAAAGTTTAAAAATCAATGTTTTAACCCATCTAAGTTCACTTTCCACATATTTCCCTTTTTAAAACTATATTTTCTATCGAGCAATGCAACACGTAATTCTTATACCTACAAGTGATTGTGAACACGTTCGTGCAAAACGACATCATTTAAATAGCAACATGAATTTCATCGTGTAAAATGTTATAGCAAGGTTCATGTTATCCAACGTACTCAAACATCTTTCAAAAATTCACTATCATCATCGGCTAGACAAAAATTCGGCAAGAATTGTGAGACATGCAATACTAAAAATGAACATGCAAATAAACATGCAACTCTATGCAAAAATAAACTATATGATGCAAACATTAAACTAATCATGCAAAAATAACTATATGAAACTATACTACTTCCCCAATACCCCCAAACTTATATTATTCAATGCCCCCTTAAATGAAGGTAAAGGGTAACGAAAAACTCCCCTAATGATCAGTGGTACCACCCTCCTCAGGTGGTGAATCTGGTGGTGGATATGACACTGCAGTCCCGAACTGAGGCCATTCTGGCGTCGTTCCTGGCTGTTCAAAAGCTGCGGCCAAGGACCTCCGTGAGTCCCTTCGCAAACGTTCTGAAAGTATCGTACATGGCATCGACTTTTCGCTCCAACCTTCGGAGTTGGAGATCACCATGGGCAGCAGGTGCGTGCGTGGACGGGCCTGCCTCATCTTTCTGAGGTGGTTGCTATGAAGTCTCTGGGAAAGTAGGCTGAATGATAAAACCTAATCCTCGCGAATATGGTTCACCACCCGTCCAATCCTTGAATTTTTCAATGGTGGCATGAGTTATGTCGTGGCTCGAGTTCTGTAGCTGCTCATTAGTCCATGGGACTCCTTGTTGGGTACAGAGCATGGCTATCATAGATGCATTTGGAATAGTCCCATTAGTGCTCCCCATATATAATGCAACATGCTTTGATGAATTAAATGGCCTACATCAATGTACTTGCCTTTTATGATACCCCACAAAATAATAGCACGCTCAGTGGTGATTGCATGGTGGCGAGCTGACAGAACTAGCTTGGAACAGATAAACAGATTCCACGCTTGGGCATATCGATTCAAGGCGAATGATGGAAAAGATTTTGGCTCAGTTGTCCCTGCCTTATACTCCCATTTGGTGCCTGAAATACACAATTCAACAATCACTACTGCCATATCTATTTCTAAATGTGTACTATCTACCCAATTAGTAGACCCGGTGGGTGGGGCGTCAATGTATGTTGAAAACTGCTTTGATCGCTGCAGGTCGAAAATCCATCTGCTCTCCTCGAACCAGCATTATTCCTGCTATTATCATTTCCTTAGCATTCACATAGAATTCACGAACAATCCCCATGGGGATAGGCATAGGAGATACAGTCAAGCCAACCCATCCTTTTTCTCGTATCATATACCAGAGCTGGCCATCTTGCTTCTCAGGTAGAAGTCCCCATTTCTTCACAAAAGATTTGGCCACAATCCGATAATAGTCCTGTTGGGCGTCCAAACTGATAAACTTCCTATGGTCCACGACGTCCTTTTCTTGGTTATCGGAGGAAGATGATGATGAAGAAGAGATAGAGATTGAGCGTGCTCTTTTTGAACTCATGTGCGGATGATAGAGAGAATGTCGAAGAATTGGTTGATGAGCGTACCACCACCCTTACTGCTTCACAACCTAAGCAGAAACCCTAGATTTATGCCAGGGGAAAGATTCATGGGTATGAGCTTGGAGGAGAGCTTAGGAGTCTTATGATTATGGGAAAAAAGAAATATATTTCTATTATGGCAAGTGAGAGACCAAATAAAGCCTGACTCGGTTTTTTGCTTTTAAAATAAAAAAAAATCCATGCCGGATGTTGGCCGCGGCCGCGCGAGGTTTTAATGGGCTGGGTGGTTGGAAAATCTGGTCTGACATACATATCGCGCGGGCGCATGGGTCTGTGCTGAAATTTTTGTGCGGCCGCGCGTCCCTGATACCTGCACTGCTAGTTTACTCCCAATCTGCCTAGCACACTTAAATATACCAACATCACACCATTTACCCGTGTCAGTGAGTGAACTCCGAAATAAACATAGATAAACAAGTAAATTCTATACAATACTAACACACTATCCAATGCAGACTCTATTACACATTAACGTATGCTCAACATAGCAATCTATTAAGAATGAAATGAAGATGAACTGGCTAAATACCATACTGAATAAAAAAAATAGAGAAAGAGATAATGGGTTATCTCCCATCCAACGCTAAGTTATAGTCAATTAGCTTGACTGTCTCGGATGCTCATGTCGACGAAAGAATTGAGGCGACTTTCTGTCTGTCTACCTTACCACCAAAGTAATGCTTCAAGCGCTGTCTATTCACCTTAAAAGGCTTGTCTGGCAATGTATCGAATATTTCAATTGCACCATGCGGAAAAACGGTTTTCACTGTTAATGGCTCTGACCATTTCGATTTCAGCTTACCGGGAAAGAGTTTAAGTCTGGAGTTATAAAGAAAAACCCTTTGTCCTGATTCAAATACTCTCTCAATGATTTTTTGGTCATGCCATTTCTTCACATTCTCCTTGTACAGCTTCGAATTCTCATATGCCTATAATCTGAATTCATCCAACTCATTGAGTTGGAGTAGGCGTTTCTCCCTAACAGCTTTCAAATCAAAATTGAGCATTCAAATTACCCAATATGCTTTATGCTCTAATTCCATAGGAAGGTGGCAGGCTATTCGATACATGAGCTGAAAAGGTGACATACCCAACGGCGTCTTATATGCCGTCCTATAAGCCCATATTGCATCATCCAACTTTAACGACTAGTCCTTCCTCATTGGATTCACAACTTTTTCCAGGATTCTCTTAACTTCTCGATTCGACACTTCAACTTGGCCATTCTTTTGTGGGTGATATGTTGTAGCAATGCGATGGTTCACCCCATATTTGGCCAACAAAGCTGTAAACTGCCTGTTGTAGAAATGACTGCCTTCGTCACTGATGATAGCCCTTGGAGTCCCAAACCTCGTGAAGATACTTCTGTGTAAAAATCTGAGGACAACCTTGGCATCAATTATCGGAAGAGCTGCCACTTCTACCCATTTCGAGACATAGTCCACAGCTAGCAGGATAAAGAGATTTCCGCAAGAAGAAACGAAAGGCCGCGTGAAATCAATTCCCCACACATCAAAAATTTCTACTTCAAGGATTACATTCAATGACATTTCATTTCTTTTGGAGATGTTCCCCACTCGCTGACATCTATCACACCGCTGGACAAAACTGTATGCATCCTTGAAAGTTGTCGGCCAGGAGAATTCTGCTTGTAGTATTCTGGTCGCTATTCTTTCACCACCATAGTGACCTCCATACACAGTAAAGTGACAATCCTGCAGAATACCCTCAGTCTCGCTATACAGAATACACCTTCTTATCACTTGATCAGAACACTGTTTAAACAAATAAGGCTCATCCCATATATACCATTTGACATCATGTAGAAATTTCTTCTTTTGATAACCCAGCAAGTCAGAAGGTACCATCTTACTCACCAAATAGTTCGCATAGTCTGCAAACCATGGCACTTCCCCTTTCACCACAAACAACTGCTCATTTAGAAAGGATTCATTGATTAAAACCTTGTCGTCTGCCTCCCTTTCCAGATTCTCAAGTCGAGATAAGTGGTCCGCCACTTGGTTTTCAGTGCCCTTCCTGTCCTTGATCTCCAAATCAAATTCCTGCAGTAATAAAATCCATCTGATCAACCGGGGCTTTGTACCCTTCTTTGCTACTAAATGTCGAATTGCTGCGTGATCCGTATACACTATCACCTTTGTGTCGATCAAATATGCTCGAAATTTATCAAAGGCGTACACCACTGCCAATAACTCTTTCTCTGTGGTGGTGTAATTCAACTGCGCATCTGTAAGGGTCTTGCTGGCATAATAAATCACATGAAACATCTTCTCTTTCCTCTGCCCCAGAGCAGTCCCTACGGCGTAATCACTGGCATCACAGATCAGCTCAAATGGCAATTCCCAATCTGGTGTAGTAATAATTGGTGCTGCTGTTAATTTCCCTTTTAGGTGCTCAAATGCCGACACGCACGCCGCATCAAAGTTAAACTGTGCATCCTTCTCCATTAAACTGCACAGTGGTTTAGTTATCTTGGGAAAGTCCTTGATAAATCTGCGGTAGAAACCTGCATATCCCAGAAAGTTGCGAACACCTTTTATCGAAGTAGGTGGTGGCAATTTCTCTATAGTTTCCAGATTTGCCCTATCTACCTCAAGTCCTTTCTTCGACACTTTGTGTCCCAGTATGATTCCTTCTTGTACCATAAAATGGCACTTTTCCCAGTTCAGTACTAGATTTGTTTCAACACACCACTTCAAAACCTTCACCAAATTCTCAAGACATAGATCAAACGAGTCACCAAAGACTGAGAAGTCATCCATAAATATTTCCACATTCTGCTCCACCATATCTGAAAATATAGCCATCATGCATCTCTGAAAGGTGGCTAGAGCATTATACAACCCGAAGGACATTCTTCTGAAAGCGAATGTGCCGTAAGGACATGTGAAAGTTGTCTTTTCCTGGTCTTCTGGAGATAAAATAATTTGATTATAACCCGAATATTTGTCCAAAAGGCAATAATACTCATGACCTGCTAATCTGTCCAACATCTGATCAATGAATGGGAGTGGAAAATGATCTTTTCTTGTAGCTTTGTTGAGCCTGCGAAAGTCCATGCAGACTCTCCACCCTATCACTGTTCATGTTGGAATCAACTCATTATTATCATTAGTCACTACGGTCATGCCACCCTTTTTCGGTACACACTGCACTGGGCAAATGCATTAGCTGTCTGAGATCGGATAGATTATGTCTGCATCCAGCCATTTCAGTACCTCTTTCTTTACCACTTCTTTCATTATCAGATTAAGTCTCATTTGTTTCTCAACCAACGGCTTACTCTCATCTTCCATCAGGATCTTATGCATGCAAAACGAAGGGCTGATTCCTTTGATATCTGCTATGGTCCAGCCAATAGCTAATTTGAACTCTTGAAGCACTCGTAGCAGTTTTTCTTCCTAAAAAGATATTAATGCAGAAGAAATAATCATAGGTATCTTTGAATCTTTATTTAAAAATGCGTACCTGAGATGTTCTGGAAGTGGTTTTAATTCAAGTTTTGGAGGTGTCTCAAGAGATGGCTTTAATTTTACTGAAGATTCTCCAGCTTTTGTCAATGGCTCAACAGGTGTTCTAAATTTCCTGACTTATGGAGTAGTATCCAGATATTGCACAAGTTCGTCAAGTTCCTCGTCCTCTAAATTTGAATTTTCAGCAATTACACTCCTCAAAGGTTCATCATCCACTAGACTCTGTAATTCATCATTTACGACCTGATCCACCAAATCAACCACGAAACATTCCTCTTCATCTGCTGGAAACTTCATAGCTTTGAAAACATTAAAGGTGACCTCTTGATCATGAACACGTATAGTGAGTTCCCCCTTCTGTACATCTATCAAAGTCTTTCCTGTAGCTAAGAGTGGTCTTCCCAGTATGATTGGTATATTTTTATCTTCCTCATAATCCAAAATGATGAAGTCAGCCGGAAAGATAAATCTGTCCACCTTCACTAATACATCTTCAATAATTCCCCGTGGATATATGATGGATCTACCAGCTAGCTGCAAAGAAATGTTTGTTGGCCTTGGATCCGGTAATCCCAATTGATTGAATACTGATAAGGGCATCAAATTTATGTTTGACCCAAGATCACATAAACACTTTTCAAAATTCATCTTCTCGATTGTACACGAGATTGTGAAACTGCCCGGATCCTTCAGCTTCGGAGGTAACTTCTGCTAAAGCACTGCACTGCATTCCTCTATCAAGGCTATTGTCTCAAATTTATCTAACCTCATTTTCCTTGATAATATACCCTTCATGAACTTTGCATAGCTTGGCATTTGTTCCAATGCCTCGACGAAAGGTATATTGATTTGCAGCTTTTTAAATATCTCCAGAAACTTGCTGAATTGCTTATCTTCCCTTTTCTTATTTAATCTTTGCGGAAACGGAACTTGAAGGTGAATTAGTGGTACTGAACTCTTAAGCTTCTCCTCTGAACCTGCTTTATCTTTCTCTTCCTGCTGAACTTCAGAATTTTCTAGATTTTTTCCTCATCAATCACCTGCTCTGCCTCGCGCGGCCGCGCGACCTCCTCAGTACAATTGGGGGCGGGCGCGCGACTTGCAGTGTCTGTAGTGTTTTTCCCAGACCTCAATGTGATAGCTTAACACTGTTCCTTCCCGTCTCTTCGTGGATTTGTTTCTGTATTACTCGGTAATGAGCCTTGGGGTCTGTTTGTAAGCATGTTTGCGATCTGCCCCATATGGGTTTCCAGATTCTTTATAGCCACTGCTTGGCTTTTGATCATAACTTCTTTATTTGCCATGTATTTCATCATCATCTCCTCCATTTCTGATTTCTTTTCTTGCTGAGGTGCAGCTGGAGGGTGATGTTGTTGTTGTTGAGAAAATCCCGGTAGAAAAGGTGGTCGAGGATTAAACTGTGGCTTAGCTGGTTGTAACTGAAACTGATTATTTGTTTGAAACTGATTCTGTTGATTCCCTTGGTTATTATACCAACTAAAGTTTGGATGATTTCGATTGTTGGGGTGGTATGTGTTCTGAAACTGACCTTGGTCTTTTTTGTAATTGCTCACATACTGTACCGACTCCGAGCTGATAACACATTGATCTGTCGAGTGTGACCCCGCACAAATCTCACATACAAAGGCAACCGTCTTCGTTTTACCTTCTGTTAATGTATCTATTTTCTTCGCCATGGCTGCCATCTGTGTTGACAACTGCGTGACAACATCTACTTCCAACACACCTGCAACCTTGGGCTATGGCATTCGAGATGTAGGATTCTGAAAATCGTTTGATGCCATTGTCTCGATAAGGTCATAGGCTTCCTCATAGCTTTTTGCCCATAATGCCCCTCCTGCAGCTGTATCTACAATCGATCTCGACTGCCATCCCAATCCATTATAAAATGTGTTAATCACCATCCAATCTGGCATACCGTGATGTGGACACTTTCTCAGCATCTCTTTATACCTCTCACATGCTTCATATAAGGACTCGCCCTGTTGTTGCTCAAACTCAGAGATTGCTGTCCTCATCTTTGCAGTCTTAGCCATTGGGAAAAACTTGGCTAAAAATTTATGTGTTAAGTCCTCCCATGTAGTTGTAGATACTGTTGGCAAAGAATGAAGCCAACTTCTTGCTTTATCCCTCAATAAGAATGGAAATAGCCTAAGTCTGATAACATCCTTCGTCACACCGTTGTATCTGAATGTATCATAAATTTCGATGAAACTCAACAGGTGTTCATTCGGATCATTTGTAGCGGCACCCCCAAACTGTACTGAATTTTGTACCATCTGAATAGTGACCATTTTTATCTCGAATGTATTGGTTATTATCGCTGGTCTGACGATGCTAGACTATAATCCATTAATATTGGGCATGGAATATTCATTCTGAGCCCTATGCTCCTCTCTTTGCTCTTCTTCTTGTACCTCGGCTGCCATATTAGTTGTGGTACTTTCTAACTGTGCTTGAAAATTTCTACGAACACTCGCTTTCCAACCTCTCCCGTTTATGTTGTCCTGAATAGGTGTTAAGTCAGGGTTGGATGAACACGTGCGCATAAAAATTTATACAAGTTCCTGAAACAAAAACATAATTAAAAATGGAAATGAGATAAGAATAGATTTGTCTAAGTTATACAATATAGCTTAAAACTAATGATACTAATAATAATTTAAACGCCTTTCCCTTGCAACGGCGCCAAAAACTTGTTGCCTCTTTTTCAGTTATAACAAAAGAGCTCTAACTCATGCAAGCATACATGTGTCAACAGGTAATACAGAGCAAGTAAAGTATCGATCCCACGTGGAAAGTTGTTTAATTTAAATTACTATTCATCAATTAAATCACTATATTTATATGCTCAAACTAATGACTATGATTGGTTTGTTACTCTAATCGCAAATAACAACTAAAACAATAATAAAGATGTAATAAATCAAATATGAAAGTAATGGGATCCTAATTTCATTTAATGTTTCATCTAATCACCACTATCATGCAAGACTTGTTCACATATCACAGGAAAGTAGCCAAGAGCACTAAAAGAGTTATAGCCATTTTTCAATGCACTATGACCTACTTACACATCATATAATTGCAATATACCCAAAATCACTATATATCTATGTTAAATTGCAATCATATTGAATTTAAGCATAAGCCCTTATTCTAACTCATACGGTGAAACAATATATGTCTATCTTGTTCATGAAATACACAAGCCATATAAAATAGCCCCATATATGTATGCTATCATGATTACAATCCATATTTGCATGTTCATTGTCAATTCCATACAAGTACTAAAAGTGAATGGTGATCAAGCATTCATACATGCAAAATAATCATGATAGAAATCTCATATGATATGTAAAACAACCCAGCATTCAAGCATGCAATCAAACTACATATTAAAATCCGTTAGAATCCCATAATGGAGTTTAGTTCATGACTGAACCAAAAGCCATTATGGGATCAAAGCTAAACATGGCTAATAAGCAAACAATTGAAAGATGAAAGATATAAATGATCAAACCAATTGCTGATTATAATCCACTATTAACATTCATATCCTCATAAAAATTCAACAAAATAATAATAATAATCCACAATGATAGAAAATCCCAAGAAGAAATTGAAGAATAGAGTTTAGACTTCGCTCTACGTTGGAATCTATCTCAAAGTGTAAACCCTAGTTACCAAATGAAAAATACATAAAACTGAATAATCATCCCTCTGACACCAGTCAGCAATTGTTTAAAAACCAATTACAACCCTTTTAATTAAAAATTAAAATAAAACAAATCAGCAGCTACAGGCATTGCGCGCAACCGCGCGCTCCCAAGTGTAATCCTAGCATGGGCGCGCGACTTACAGTAGGTAATGTTGTCCAGCCAGGTGCTGGCGCGGGCGCGCGTCCCCTAGCTTCTCTTGCCGCACGGCTTCTGCAATGTTGAGTCCTGGTTCTGCTGCTATACTGATCTGTTCCGCTGCTCCTTCCTTTGTCCATCCACGCTTAATCTTTTGCTCCACTTGATCTACATGCCACACATATCACAGCTTGTGCCTCGCTTCATGCATCCATTCGCCTCGTGCCTTTTAATTCCACCAACTTAGGCAGTTTCCTGCACTTTTTTCACCAAAAGGAGTTTTAAGTATATGGAATGCAAAATAACATGAAATGCAACTAAAACACACTAAAATATACTTGAGATGGGCATAGTTCGCGTGAATTGGTATTCCATAAGTAGGTATAAAACCAACGTATCAAATGCGTCAGCCACATTTATGGATATGATGAACAGAGTATTCAAGCAGTATTTGGACAAGTTCGTTGTAGTGTTCATTGATGATATTCTAGTCTATTCTAAGATGCCAGAAGATCATGCTGAACATTTAAGGATAGTGTTGGAAACACTACGAAGGGAGGAGTTATATGAGAAATTCACTAAGTGAGAATTTTAGCTTGAACGAGTGCAGTTTCTAGGACATGTTATAGATAAAGATGGAATATCCGTAGATCCAGTGAAGGTGGAAGTGGTGAATGAGTGGGAGCAACCGAAAATGCCAATTGAGGTTCAGAGTTTTCTAGGGTTAGCGGGATACTATAGAAGGTTCATTCAGGGCTTTTCTAAAATAGCTACTTCGTTGACGAATCTGACAAGAAAGTCGGTGAAGTATGAGTGGACAGAAAAATATGAAAATAGTTTTCAAGAACTAAAAAGGAGGTTGATTGAGGCACATGTATTATCCTTACCAGATGATACAGGGAATTATGTAGTTTATAGCGATGCTTCGTATAGAGGACTGGGTTGCATGCTCATGCATCATGACAAGGTCATTGCGTACGCGTTACGCTAGTTAAAGGATTA
The DNA here is from genome assembly GCA_020205505.1 of Panax japonicus. Classification (NCBI taxonomy): domain Eukaryota; kingdom Viridiplantae; phylum Streptophyta; class Magnoliopsida; order Apiales; family Araliaceae; genus Panax; species Panax japonicus. The sequence goes on from CM035094.1 coordinate 47,983,118, forward strand.
TGAGAAGTTGTATCCTACTCATGACCTAGAATTGGCAGCAGTAGTGTTTGCCTTAAAAATATGGAGACATTATTTATACGGAGAAAAGTGTGAGATATACACGGACCATAAAAGTCTGAAATATATCTTCACAAAGAAGGAGTTGAATATGAGGCAGCGAAGATGGTTAGAATTGATAAAAGACTATGACTGTGATATCTTGTGTCATCCCCGGAAAGTGAACGTAGTAGCCGACGCGTTAAGTCGGAAGGGTAGAGCAAAGTTATCAATATTAACGACTCAGAATGAGATAATAACGGAGATAGCAATAATGGAGTTAGAAGTTAAGTTACCGAGTGAAATAGTGGATATGTTATTCTCAATGGAGACCCGACCAACGATAGTGGAACGGGTTAAGGAAGTACAGATGAGTACAGAAGAATGTGAGCGAATAAAAAGATAATGAAGGATGACGTGAAGACTAAGTATAACCTTGATAAAGAAGGTTTACTTTGTTTTGAAGGAAGAATTTGGATTCCAAATAATTCTGACTTAAAAGAAGAGATTAAGTGTGAGGCTCATAGTTTGAGGTACTCGATACATCCGGGTAGTACTAAGATGTATCAAGACCTTCGTCAAAACTTTTGGTGGCCGAACATGAAGAGGGAGATCGTAGAATATGTTTGTAAGTGCTTAACTTGTTAAAAAGTTAAGGCTGAGTACCAAAGACCGAGTGGGTTGTTGCATCCACTAGAAATTCCGGAGTGGAAATGAGAGCATATCACCATGAACTTTGTAGTGGGACTTCTGTAAGACCCCAACTTATTATAAATAAAATCAAATTTTCCTTTATTCATTATTCTAAATTAATAAGGGTTAATTTGATATAATGCTTTGATTATGGGTGAAATGTGAAAATTTTACAAAATAAGCAAGTGTTTACAAAATAATCATTGTTGTTGGGGAATATTCGTTTGGTCCTGAAATATTCTTATTGTCGGGAATCTCAGTACGACGGCGCAGTCATTTGTGGGCCCCATAACGAAAAACGGTTGGATGAAAGAAAATGACAAAGATTGAGTTTTATAAATAACGGCGTAAATTGTTACCGTTAACACTGTTGGGTTACCTAGTGGTTAAAATACAATAATACGCGTGGTTGCACAGTAGCACACGGTATTGCACAGTATTGTTGAATTATTGATTCGTACGTAAGAAGACACTACTCAATAATTGTTACAGTAGTTACTGTTCATTATTCTATTATATTGATTCAATAATTGCTGCATTGTTAGTTTATATTATTATTGTTTCAATAATTGTCACTGCACAATATTTCTCATTATCAGATCAATAATTTATATTATTTGAATAATATTATTAGATAGCATTATTGGCAATGTCTAGAAAGTTCTGTCAAGGAGAGATTTGGTCATCTAATTGCACGCCAGTAAGGAGAAATCCTTATTGGAAAGCCCCCACTTTCCTGGGAACGGCCTGGTTGTCATAATTGTGATTCTGTAATATTATTTAAGAATAATTAATTATTGATTCATATAATAAGGAAATATTTATTTGATGTAGATATAATTGATGAATATATTATTTTATGTGGATATAATTGAAGGAATTAATGATGAGGTGTTTTATCAGTATTTTGTCGAACTGGAAGAATTAAAAATCATCCGTTTGTGGATTTTGGATAATTTTTGTTTGGAATTTGGAAAAATTTTCTTCTTCAAAGTTGTAGAAAAATTCCTATAAAAAGTCACGAGATTTGAATTTTCTGATTAAAAGGCTATTTATTGTGAATTAGTGAAGTTCCGGAGTTCCGAAATAATTGATTTTTGAAAGTTTAATTATTTTTTTATTTCAAAAACATTTTTTTTCTATAAGGTAAGCTTGTGGGAAATGCTAAAATCAGATTCCTTGGTGGTGGGCTTGAATATTTGGTAAATATTAATATTTTATTAATTTAGTCTCCTTTGGCGTTCTAGCATTTTCCTATAAATAGAGGGCTAAGTTAGAATTGAAAATCACACCAGAAACAAAGTTTTCTCTCTTTCTCTCTCTATATTATCGTGCATATTCTTGTGAGTATACTTTGAGTGTTGCTATATGGTGCGAGTTTCTGTCAGCACTATACCCGAAATTCAGTCAGAAATACGGTTATTTTGAGGTAAGGGATGTTGTTTCTTCTTAAATAATATTATCTTCTTCAATATCATTATGCAGAAATATTGTTCTGAACTTTTTATCAATTTGAAACTTTTTCATGTCGGAGTTACTATTCATGAGTTACTATTCACTGAGTACTATTCACGAAGCGTGATGATGTTTTTGTGAAATTTCTATCTTTTGGTGTCGTAGTTACTATTCATGTGGACGGCACTATTCACGTATACGACACTATTCACGAATACGGCACTATTCACCGAAAAATGAAAATTTTCCTTTTTGTCCAAGATGTCTATTTTGGCTACTATCTTTGATTGTATCCATGTTTTGATCGTTATTTTTGAATTCTGCTTCAAAATTGGTTATTATGGAGTATTATTGATCTTGGATAAAACTGTTATACAAATCCCTAATATTTGTCCTTTTATCTCACTGGATTCGTTCTTAAAAATATTTTTCATCATCCTCAGTCCTTAATGATGGTATTATTGAATATCTTTGGCCTGTAGTGCAAAGATAAATGATTACTGATGAATATCTTTGGCCCGTAGTGCAAAGATGAACAGGTGTTGAGATGAACATGACCAACTGGTGATATAAATGAATATCTTTGGTCTGTAGTGCAAAGATGATTAAAGATGTATATTGATTGTTGTTACAGGGATAAAATATTAATGATGGACTTTTAAATCTTAGAAGACAGTAGAATTCATTCTCTACGTGACTCTTCTAATGGATTGCTGTTTCCGCTGCATTTGTTGATCTAAAACTTGTTGTCTATTATATTTTATCATATTTTTCCCTGTTGAAGACTAACGATAATTTGTTGTATATTATCTTAGTCATAATGTTCTTTACTGGGCTAGTTGAGCTCACCCTTTTCCTTTTTGTTCCATTTTTCTTCTCAGGAGGTGAGAACATAGAAGGATCGAGTCAGGGTATGGAGTGAGGTTTCTAGAAAGATATTTTAGCAGTCCTCACTATTTCTGTAAAATAGTGTTTGAATAATTGTAATGAGGACTTATTTGCGTGTGGATATTGTCTAGAAGACAATATTTGTATTTAAACTCACAGTATGTATTGTCGTATTTCACACGACATTTGTATTATTGAAGTTGTAGTTTGCTTTATGTACCATGTATTTGGCGACTCAGAATGGGTGTTGTATACCTGTTTTGGGGGCGTCACAACTTCCAACAACAAAAAAAGATATGATGCTATTTGGATGATAGTGGATCGGTTAACCAAATCGGCTCATTTTCTACCAATAGGAATTAGGTATAACCTAGAATAGTTTGCTAAGCTGTATGTCAAAGAAATCATTTCTAGACATGGAGTACCTGTATTGATTGTGTATGATCGTGATCCACGATTCACGTCAAACTTTTGGAGGAGTTTACAAGAGCAATTGGGAACACATTTGAGATTGAGTACGGCGTATCAACCATAGATGGATGGACAAAGTGAACGGACCATTCAAACGCTAGAAGACATGTTAAGATCTTGCGTTATGAATTTTTAAGGAAGTTGGGACGAATATCTACCTGTAGTAGAATTCGTGTACAACAATAGTTTTCACGCTAGTATAGGCATGCCACTTTACGAAGCGTTGTATGGTAGGAAGTGCAGAACACCACTTTGCTGGGATGAAGTAGGTGAACGTCGAATGTTGGGACCTGAGATGGTGTAATAAATGGCAGATATGGTTGATTTAATAAGAACCCGATTGGTAGCGGCTTAAGATAGACAAAGAAAGTATGCAGATCCTCATCGAGAGAATAGGGAATTTGAAGTAGGATCGTATGTCTTTCTAAAAGTGTCGCCTTGGAAGGGGAAGATACGTTTTGGGAAGAAAGGGAAGTTAAGTCCAAGGTTCGTAGGACCTTTTGAAATTTTAAGAAGGGTAGGAGAGGTAGCTTATGAAGTAGCTTTACCTCCAGGGATGGAAAGAATACACAATGTGTTTCACGTGTCAGTGTTGCGTCCTTATAAACTGGACTACAAACACGTAATATAATATGAATCTATTCAAGTAGAAAAAGACTTAACATATGAAGAACTTCTGATTTAGATTGTTGATAAGAAGGAAGAGGTCTTGGGAAATAAAGTAATACCTTCAGTAAAGGTAATTTGGAGTAACCACGATGCTAAAGAAGCAACGTGGGAGCTCGAAAGTAAAATGAAGGAAAAGTTTCCTCATTTGTTTATTTTAGAATAGCGAGATTCTGGGGACAGAATCCTTATAAGGAGGGAAGAATGTAACGCCCGAGAATTTTGGATTTTTAATGAATTAAATTTTTATTTGATTATATGGATTAAATGAATTTAATTGATTAATTATGTGAGTAAGGTGTTTGTAGGTCGTTCTATGACCTAGAATGTGTGAATGTGGTTAGTATTCTTGCTATGTGCTAGGATTAATTGTTTTGAATTATCAAGACAAAAAGGAATGTTTTCCGAGAAGTTTCTAGTAAAAACATTATTCATCCGATTTCGTTCGGAGCTTAGGTTCGAAATTCTGAGAAACGCGTAATGATAGAATATGAATATATTATGGAATATCTAATAATATTTTCGTTATGGCAAATGAAGTTTTCGCCTGCGGACTTAAAACCTAAGGGTTTGTGAAAGTGATTTCTGAAAGGGAAATGTAATGCATGTACTCATTTTGGTTATTATATGTATGAGATACTAGTATTATTCTAGTTAGAATATGAGTATGGTATTAAGGATGGTACGATGTATAATACAAATATTATATGAGTACTAAACGAATGGAATACGGAAGTTATACGCGTAGAATAAGAGAAGTTCTAATGGATTATGAGTTAAAGATTTGACCGAATTCAATTGGACTTTGATTAAAAGCAATCCCAATGAATTAAGTAAGCAAGCCCAAGTCAAGGCCCAATATTAAAATAAGACAAGCCCAATCCAAGAAATTAAACCGCGGGTCGAACCGACGGGTCACGGGATGGGTAAAATCCATGGGGCAACCCATGGGATGAACCAAGAGGGAGGTGGGCTGGCCATTTGGCCGCCAAGTAAAGTGATTACTTGGTGGCTAAGTTAAAAGTAGGTGGAATAGTACGGAGGTGGCCACTTTGTCCATTATGCCCTCCATTTGGAAATCCTATAAATGCAAAGCTAGAGTTGGACTTTTAGTGTTTTACAAACATTGTCCAATATATATTGAGAGGGAGAAGGAGCTAGAAGTACCTAATCAATCTACTTCCAAGCAAAACATAAGACGTTTATTAAAAACGTGAAGAACGACAAAGGTAATATCTTTTAAACCTTAGCCTTCATCTCTTTCAATTTATTTCTCGTAGAGATTGGGAATTGGTGGAGCGTGTTTAGTGAGGAGTAATAAGAATGTCTATTAATATTGAAAACATTGATAAGTCATGACCAACTGAAAATTGTAAGTGTTTACGTGAGTTAAAAACCGTAGAAAGTTAGGAACGTAAACTTCGTTGTGATCGGACGATTCAAAAACAATCATAGCTAAGGTATGTGCATATTGTTTGGTTAGGATGTATATGATGAATCAATGGAGTGTTCCATTTGATTTGGCTTATAGAACCTAAGAAACGAAGTTATGGCGAATTTTGCGAAAATAGACGTTAAACGTTGAAATCATAGAAATCTCGAATTAAGGGTCAAAAGTTGTCGTGTGACTTGAAAAAGTTTGTTTTCAATATCAACACATGAGATAAGGTATTTAAGAGTCGTGAACGCAAGAATCGTCTAATTCTGACTTGTAACGAAGAAAACGAGTATTGAACGGTCGAAAACTGTTAAACGAACGCTCAAAAATGAACTCAAAGGTGAATTCCGAGTTAACGAATTCGAAATGTAAAATTCTTATATGAACACGTAAAGGATGACTAATTGGTGTATGTGTTGTTTCCTTATGTGTTACATAGGAATTAGAATGAGCAGTTAAGCGTAAGTTGTAGCTGTGCGTAAGGCAAGTTTCCTAACTTCATTCATATTTCAAATGAATGCTAGTTTCTAAAACTTCTCAGATGTTGAACTTGAGAAGTTCTGTCTATGTGCAAATGTGTGATATTTGTACGAGGTGGTAGTATGTATGAGGCCTTGTGCCACAATTTGAATACTTCGATGTTTTGTGAGATGAACTGTTCTATGTTTGAACTGTACAATAAAAGAATGTTTTGTTTATACATGAACCGTTATTGTCAAGTCTGTGCTATTGATTCTAGCCAAACAGATTGTGCATGACAGAAAGTAGAGAATGAAAGTATTTCAGAGTGCATGTAACTAATGTACTAAGATGATAGGAATCAAGACTATTCCTATTATTCAATATGTTTCGTAACCTTTGTTCAGGTTATTGAAGTCTGAAAAGAATGTTTAAATTCTTGAAGTTGTTTGTTCAACTGTTATGACTTGCTGGGCAATTGAATGTTCACACTTGCTTTAAATGAAAAACGTTTTCAGCGAACGATGTTAGAAGAACTTAAGGATCCCGTACAGATCAAGCTGACGGTATCCAAATTAAGTGTCATTCAGAATATGAATGAGCGAGAAGATCAAGTGAAGACTTGTAATGTAGAAATATGAAAATTAAACTATAGATTAGTTTAATGAACTAAATTTATCCTTGGTGGCGGATAAAAGTCACTCTTGTAAGATGAAAGGTGTAAGACCCCAACTTATTATAAATAAAATCGAATTTTCCTTTATTCATTATTCTAAATTAATAAGAGTTAATTTGATATAATTCTTTGGTTATGGATGAAATGTGAAAATTTTGCAAAATAAACAAGTGGTTATAAAATAATCATTGTTGTCGGGGAATATTCGTTTGGTCGTGGAATATTCTTTTTATCGGGGAATATTCGTACGACGGCGCATCCATTTGTGGGCCCGATACCGGAAAACGGTTGGATGAAAGAAAATGGCAAAGATTGAGTTTTATAAATAACGGCGTAAATTGTTACCGTTAACACTGTTGGGTTACCTGGTGGTTAAAATACAGTAATACGCGTGGTTGTACAGTAGCACACGGTATTGGACAGTATTGTTGAATTATTAATTCTTACGTAAGAAGGCACTACTCAATAATTGTTACACTAGTTACTGTTCATTATTCTATTATATTGATTCAATAATTGCTGCATTGTTAGTTTATATTTATTGTTTCAATAATTGTTACTGCACAATATTTCTCATTATCAGATCAATAATTTATATTATTTGAATAATATTATTAGATAGCATTATTGGCAATGTCTAGAAAGTTCTGTCAAGGAGAGGTTTGGTCATCTAATTGCGCGCCAGTAAGGAGAAATCCTTATTGGAAAGCCCCCTCTTTCCTGGGAACGGCCTGGTTGTCATAATTATGATTCTGTAATATTATTTAAGAATAATTAATTATTAATTCATATGATAAGGAAATATTTATTTGATGTGGATATAATTGATGAATATATTATTTTATGTGGATATAATTGAAGGAATTAATGCTGAGGTGTTTTATCAGTATTTTGTCAGACTAGAAGAATTAAAAATCATCTGTTTGTGGATTTTGGATTATTTTTGTTTGGAATTTGGAAAAAAATTCTTCTGCAAAGTTGTAGAGAATTGAAATTCCTATAAAAAGTCACGAGATTTGAATTTTCCGATAAAATGGCTATTTATTGTGAATTAGTGAAGTTCCGGAGTTCCGAAATAATTAATTTTTGGAAGTTTTAATTATTATTTTCAAGAAAAACTGTTTTTCAAAGGTTGGTGAGCATCTTTAACATGTGTTTGGTGGCTGAAATCAGATTTCCTTGGTGGTGGGCTTGAATATTTGGTAAATATTAATATTTTATTAATTTAGTCTCCTTTGGCGTTCTAGCATTTTTCTATTAATAGAGGGCTAAGTTAGAATTAAAAATCACACCAGAAACAAAGTTTTATCTCTTTCTCTCTCTATATTATCGAGCATATTCTTGTGAGTATACTTTGAGTGTTGCTATATGGTGCGAGTTTCTGTCAACACTATACCGAAATTCAGTCAGAAGTACGGTTATTTTGAGTTAAGGGATGTTATTTTCTTCATATATGATATTATTTCTTCAATATCATTATGCCGAAGTATTGATCTGAATTTTTATCAAATTTGGAACTTTTGTGTCGGGGTTACTATTCACGTATACGGCACTATTCACGTATACGGCACCATTCACCAAAAATGAAATTTTCTTCTTTTCGTCCAATATGTTTATTTTGGCTACTATCTTTAATTGTATCCATGTTTTGATCGTTATTTTTGAGTTCTGCTTCAAAATCAGTTGTTATGAAGTATTATTGATCTTGGACAAACTGTTGTACGAATCCCTAATATTTGTCCTTCTATCTCACTGGATTCGTTCTTAGAAATGTTTTTCATCATCCTCAGTCCTTAATGATGATATTATTGAATATCTTTGGCCTATAGTGCAAAGATAAATGATTACTGATGAATATCTTTGGCCCGTAGTGCAAAGATGAACAGGTGTTGAGATGAACATGACCAACCTGGTGATATAAATGAATATCTTTGGCCTGTAGTGCAAAGATGATTAAAGATGTATATTGATTGTTGTTACAGGGATGAAATATTGATGATGGACTTTTAAATCTTAGAAGACAGTAGAATTCATTCTCTACGTGACTCTTCTAATGGATTACTGTTTTCGCTGCATTTGTTGATCTAAAACTTGTTGTCTATTATATTTTATCAGATTTTTCCCTGTTGAAGACTAACGATAATTTTTTGTATATTATCTTAGTCATAATATTCTTTACTGGGCTAGTTGAGCTCACTCTTTCCTTTTTGTTCCATTTTTCTTCTCAGGAGGTGAGAACATAGCAGGATCGAGTCGGGGTATGGAGTGAGGTTTCTAGAAAGATGTTTTAGCAGTCCTCACTATTTCTGTAAAATAGTGTTTGAATAATTGTAATGAGGACTTATTTGCGTGTGGATATTATCTAGAAGACAATATTTGTATTTAAACTCACAGTATGTATTGTCGTATTTCACACTGACATTTGTATTATTGAAGTTGTAGTTTGCTTTATGTACCATGTATTTGGCGACTCAGAATGGGTGTTGTATACCTGTTTTGGGGGCGTCACAGTTGGTAACAAAGCTTAAGGATATGGTCTCTGGTGGAGATCGGGGAATAGAACTAGGAGGGGAGAGATGAGTAAATCCTTCGCTAGTGTGTCCTACCTAAGCTTATTTGTTGGTCGGTCATAATACAGGGATATTATGTGATACGTTAATTTGTTTAATTAAACCTTGTTTTATGGCAGTATTTAAGAATGGCTGCTGAGAACGTTAACAATGGAGTGTACGAGACTGTGGAGCAACCTTTAGTCACAAACCAGGAGAATGTGCAACAGGAAGGCAATATTCCTCCTGTAAACAACACTACCGAGCAAACGATGAACGATGGAATGTTTAGGAACTTTTTGCAGTTCATGCAAAATCAGACGAGGGAGACTCGTGTACAAAATACGGGTGGAAATGATGGCAACGCGCGGTCTGTCACAGCCAAGCAGTTTAAGGAGTTGGGATCACCAGAATTTAAGGGAAAACCGGATCCGATCATTGCAGAAACATGGGTCAAGCAAATTACCAAGATATTCGATGTCTTGGGATGCACGGAGGAACAGAAGGTTCCATTCGCTACCTTTATGTTTCGTGGTGAAGCAGATTACTGGTGGGAATCTGTTAAGCGTACCCAACCAGATGCACTCAACATGTCTTGGGAAAGATTTCAGTAACTTTTCAATGACAAGTACTTTCCTGAAAGTATTCGTCATATGAAAGAGGTAGAGTTTATTAGACTCGAATAGAACAATATGACGGTGTCTCAGTACGAGGCAAAGTTCGCAGAGTTATCCAGGTTTGCACCTCATTTGGTGGAGAATGAAGAACATATGACGCGGATGTTTCTGCGAGGTCTAAAACCCGAGATTCGTCAATACCTTATATCTCATAAATTTTCTTTGTATTCAGATGTTGTAAACAGGGCTCAATTGTTAGAACGAGATAGTGAGTATACTCAACCGAGGGACCACAACCAGGGTCATATCGGTGACATCAGTCATCAGAACAATGATAACCAGCGAGGAAGGAAGAATACGGACAAAGGCGGTAACCACTCAGGTGGTAATCATGACCATGATAATAGAAGAGGTGACGCAAGTGGAAATTTCAGAAAGAGAAGATTCAACAACGACGGAAAGACATCAGCAGCAGCACTAGTACCAACAACAAATTCTAGGGGAGGAGAACGACCGCCAGTTAGATGTTACAAATGCGAGAAGGAGGGACATATCAGCCGAAACTGTCCACAACAATCCAAGGTATGTTACAACTGTGGAAAGGAAGGCCACATCGCTCGAGATTGTACTATAGCGAAACCAAGTTCAGCGGGAGTGGTGATTCCAAGGGCTGTCCAGGATAAGTCAAAATCAGCGGTTCCTGGAAGAGCGTTTGTCGTGACTGGCCAAAACGTGAACGAAGTGATCACGGGTAAGCTAATCTTGAATTCTTACGAAGTTTATACCTTACTAGATACCGGTTCTACCCATTCTTTTATCTCTCCTGCTTGTGCTCAACGTTTAAACTTGACTCCGGAGAAATTAGATTTTGATTTATCTGTTGAAACTCCGTTAGGTGAAACCTTCGTTACATCTATAGTTTATAAATCTTGCATGATCCAAGTTGGCACTATCACATTACCTGTGGATCTTATCTCTTTAAAGATACTTGCTTTTGATGTGATTTTAGGAATTGATTGGTTAACCACTCATCATGCCAAAATTGATTGTTTTCGTAAGGTTGTTAATTTTCATATTCCTAACCAACCTGTCATACGAATTCAAACCACTAAACCACAAAAATCAGTCACTGTCATATCAAACTACAAAGCTATTTGTTTATTAAAAAATGAATGTCAAGCTTTCTTAGCCATGTTATGGACTTGAAAAATAATACGTCAGATTTGAATGATATTTTTGTTGTTAGTGAATTTTCTGATGTATTTCCTGAAGAATTTCTTGGCCTACTCCCAGAGCGTGATATTGAATTTGTATCGACTTTAAATCCGGTACAAAACCCATTTCTAAAATCTCATATCGAATGGCTCCTATTGAACTTCAGGAGTTAAAAACTCAACTATAGAAGTTGATACCCGAGCCTCTATCTTATGACTTCCTTTGTGGAATGCACCGAAGCCAAACTCTCTGTAGGGGACACCATATTCGTGCGGTAGTAAACTGATAGGTGCTATTGTGATGTGTTATCCAAGATTGGGATATGAGTCACAGTTGAGAGCAACTTAAGTCAGTAATCGAAATATGTAGCTTTCTAGGCTTAGTTGGTTATTATCGGAGATTCGTGGAAGGATTTTCTCGAATCGCTACTTCATTAACTCAGCTGACTCGGAAGGATGCAAAATTTGTATGGATCGAGGAATGCGAGAAGAGCTTCCAAGAGCTCAAGAGGAGACTCATTTTGGCACCTGTTCTGACAATACCATCTGGTTCGGATGGATTTGTTATCTACAGCGATGCTTCTGGTAAGGGGTTAGGATGTGTTCTCATACAACATGGGAAAGTCATAGCCTATGCCTCACGACAACTCAAAGAATATGAGAGGAATTATCCTACTCATGATCTGGAGTTGGCAGCAGTCGTATTCGCGTTGAAGATATGGAGACACTACTTGTACGGGGAGAAAGTGGAGATTTATACGGACCATAAAAGCCTCAAATATTTCTTCACCCAAAAAGAACTCAACATGCGGCAACGACGTTGGCTTGAGCTATTGAAAGATTACGATCACACTATTCAATATCATCCTGGAAAAGCGAATGTAGTAGCTGACGCATTGAGTAGAAGATCATATGCGAGTACGAGTTCAATATTGTCAACACAAAGGCCCATTTTGTATGACTTGCAAAGGATGGAGGTTGAATTAAAGACTCCAGGGACCCACATGATGATGGCGAATATACGAGTAGAACCAACTTTAATTGATAAAGTTAAAGCTGCTCAAGCTACGGACCTGGGGCTGATACAAATGAAGAAGAAAGTGCAAGAAGGTGCTATTCTAGAAGCAAGAATCGATGAAGAAGGAATACTTCGAGTCAACTCTAGACTTTGCGTTCCTAATGATTCTGAATTAAAGCATAGAATCATGATAGAGGCACACAACACCCCGTTTGCAATCCATCCTGGGAGTACCAAAATGTATAATGATATTCGACATACATTTTGGTGGAACAATATGAAGAGAAAGATCGCGGAGTTTATCTCGAGGTGTTTAACTTGTCTACGTGTAAAGGCGGAGCATCAAATGCCAAAAGGCCCATTGCAACCACTTGAGATTCCGGAATGGAAGTGGGAACACATTACAATGGATTTTGTTACAGGTCTTCCCATGGTTTTTCAAGGCATAAATGTTATTTGGGTTATTGTTGATAGATTAACCAAGTCTGCCCATTTCTTGCCAATACGTGAGACTTATTCCCTTGAACGTCTTGCTCGTCTGTACGTGAATGAGATTATGAGATTGCATAGCATACCAGTATCCATAGTTTTGGATCGTGACCCAAGATTCACTTCACGATTTTGGGTTAGCTTGCAGAAAGCTATGGGCATGGATTTACGATTCAGTTCGGCATACCATCCCCAAACGGATGGACAATCAGAGAGGACTATTCAAACCCTCAAAGATCTATTAAGACTTTGTGTCCTAGATTTTAAAGGAAGTTGGGATAAGTACTTGCCACTGGTGGAATTCTCTTACAACAACAGTTATCAAGCAAGTATAGACATGGTTCCATTTGAGGTATTGTATGGACGAAAGTGTCGATCTCCAGTATGCTAGGACGAGGTGGGAGAAGCAACGTTGTTGGGACCAGAGTTAGTACGCATGACTACAGAAAAGATCAAAATGATTCGACAACGTATTCACACTTCACAAGATCGACAAAACAGTTATGTTGATCTTCATCGAAAAGACGTGGAATTTAATATTGGGGATCATGTACTGTTACGTGTTGCTCCATGGAAGGGAGTTACAAGATTTGGAAAGAGAGGAAAGCTCAATCCAAGATTTGTTGGTCCATTTGAGATTCTTGACCGAATAGGAAACGTGGCCTATAGACTCGCGTTACCTCCAAGTATGTCTCGTGTTCACAATGTATTCCACATATCTATGCTTCGTAAATATGTGAAAGACCCGAACCACATTATTGCGTTAGAACCAGACGAGATAGTTGAAGATTTAACGTACAAAGAGGTACCTGTTAAGATCTTGGATAGGAAAGAACATGTCCTACGCACCAAGATTATACCACAAGTTAAGGTTTTGTGGAGAAACCATGCAATTGAGGAAATGACATGGGAGTTGGAATCAGAAATGAAAGCGAGGTACCCTCACCTTTTTGATACACCAGGTACGTATGTCAATTTCGAGGACGAAATTTCATAAGGAGGGGAGGTTGTAAGACCCCAACTTATTATAAATAAAATTGAATTTTCCTTTATTCATTATTCTAAATTAATAAGGGTTAATTTGATATAATGCTTTGGTTATGGGTGAAATGAGAAAATTTTGCAAAATAAACAAGTGGTTATAAAATAATCATTGTTGTCGGGTAATATTTGTTTGGTCGTGGAATATTCTTTTTGTCGGGGAATATTCGTACGACGGCGCAGCCATTTATGGGCCCCATACCGGAAAACGGTTGGATGAAAGAAAATGACAAAGATTGAGTTTTATAAATAACTGCGTAAATTGTACCGTTAACACTGTTGGGTTACCTGGTGGTCAAAATACAGTAATACGCGTGGTTGCACAGTAGCACACGGTATTGCACAGTATTGTTGAATTATTGATTCGTACGTAAGAAGGCACTACTCAATAATTGTTACAGTAGTTACTGTTCATTATTATATTATATTGATTCAATAATTGTTACATTGTTAGTTTATATTATTAATGTTTCAATAATTGTCACTGCACAGTATTTCTCATTATCAGATCAATAATTTATATTATTTGAATAATATTATTAGATAGCATTATTGGCAATGTCTAGAAAGTTCTGTCAAGGAGAGGTTTGGTCATCTAATTGCGCGCCAGTAAAGAGAAATCCTTATTGGAAAACCCCCTCTTTCCTAGGAACGGCCTGGTTGTCATAATTGTGATTCTATAATATTATTTAAGAATAATTAATTATTGATTCATATGATAAGGAAATATTTATTTGATGTGGATATAATTGATGAATATATTATTTTATGTGGATAAAATTGAAGGAATTAATGCTGAGGTGTTTTATCAGTATTTTGTCGGACTGAAAGAATTAAAAATCATCCGTTTGTGGATTTTGGATTATTTTTGTTTGGAATTTGGAAAAATTTTCTTCTGCAAAGTTGTAGAGAATTGAAATTCCTATAAAAGGGCTATTTATTGTGAATTAGTGAAGTTCTGGAGTTCCGAAATAATTGATTTTTGGAAGTTTTAATTATTATTTTCAAGAAAAACTGTTTTTCAAAGGTTGGTGAGCATCTTTAACATGTGCTTGGTGGCTGAAATCAGATTTCCTTGGTGGTGGGCTTGAATATTTGGTAAATATTAATATTTTATTAATTTAGTCTCCTTTGGCGTTCTAGCATTTTTCTATAAATAGAGGGCTAAGTTAGAATTAAAAATCACACCAAAAACAAAGTTTTCTCTCTTTCTCTCTCTCTATATTATCGAGCATATTCTTGTGAGTATACTTTGAGTGTTGCTATACGGTGCGAGTTTCTGTCAACACTATACCGAAATTCAGTCAGAAGTACGGTTATTTTGAGGTAAGGGGTGTTATTTTCTTAATATATGATATTATTTCTTCAATATCATTATGCCGAAGTATTGATCTGAATTTTTATCAAATTTGGAACTTTTGTGTCGGGGTTACTATTCACGTATACGACACTATTCACGTATACGACACTATTCACCAAAAATGAAATCTTCTTCTTTTCATCCAAGATGTCTATTTTGGATACTATCTTTAATTGTATCCATGTTTTGATCGTTATTTTTGAGTTTTACTTCAAAATCAGTTGGTATTAAATATAATTGATCTTGGACAAACTGTTGTACGAATCCCTAATATTTGTCCTTCTATCTCACTGGATTCGTTCTTAGAAATGTTTTTCATCATCCTCAGTCCTTAATAATGGTATTATTGAATATCTTTGGCCTGTAGTACAAAGATGAATGATTAAACTGATGAATCTCTTTGGCCCGTAGTGCAAAGATGAACAGGTGTTGAGATGAACATGACCAACTGGTGATACAAATGAATATCTTTGGCCTGTAGTGCAAAGATGAATAAAGATGTATATTGATTGTTGTTACAGGGATGAAATATTGATGATGGACTTTAAAATCTTAGAAGACAGTAGAATTCATTCTCTACGTGACTCTTCTAATGGATTACTGTTTCCGCTGCATTTGTTGATTTAAAACTTGTTGTCTATTATATTTTATCAGATTTTTCCCTGTTGATGACTAACGATAATTTGTTGTATATTATCTTAGTCATAATATTCTTTACTGGGCTAGTTGAGCTCACCCTTTCCTTTTTGTTCCATTTTTCTTCTCAGGAGGTGAGAACATAGCAGGATCGAGTCGGGGTATGGAGTGAGGTTTCTAGAAAGATGTTTTAGCAGTCCTCACTATTTCTGTAAAATAGTGTTTGAATAATTGTAATGAGGACTTATTTGGGTGTGGATATTTTCTAGAAGACAATATTTATATTTAAACTCACAGTATGTATTGTCGTATTTCACACGACATTTATATTATTGAAGTTCTAGTTTGCTTTATGTACCATATATTTGGCGACTCAAAATGGGTGTTGTATACCTGTTTTGGGGGCGTCACAAAAGGAATAATGTAATTATCATTATTTATAATGAGAAAGGTTATAAGGTTTTAGAACCTGGGAATTCAGAATGTATGTTATTATATTTCAGTATATAATGATGTGTGTTGGATGAATGATGTACCTGTAACACCCCGAAATCCGGGTGGATGTGACAACCCAAAAATCCGGATTGTAAGAATTAGTTATTAATAAAAGGAAATTTTATTAATACTATTCTGTGTTATGTGTTTATTAATCGTTTTATAACCTAGAATGATTATAAATCGGGAGTATTCTGACTACGAGCTAGATTGAGCGAATAAGAATTTTCAAGACGAAAATAGAAATTTTTCGGGAACAAAATATTTTCGGGGAAAAAGACGAAATAGGCACTATTCATCCATTTCTGCTCGGAGATTTATTTTGAAATTCAGAGAAGCTATGGATTACGTTTAATTTTGAGACGTGATGGAATATTCAATAATATTTCAGTTACGGCAAAAACGAAGTTTTCGCCTACGGACTAAAAACCTAAGGGTTAGGAAAAGTGAGTTACGAGAATTTTATGATCACGTATAATAATTAGGGTTATTATGCGTGAGAGATATGAGTATGATATGAATTATTATACGAGTATAGTATGAAGATTATTACGACATATTATACGAATATCGTACGAACAATATACTAATAGATTACGAGAATCCGAGAATACGAGAAAAGAATGCGTAGAATACGATTAGTCTTATTGAACTTTGTGTTCATGGACTTTGTAGAATCTAATTGGACTTGGATTATGTCAAGCCCAATGATTTGTGAAACCAAGCCCAAGTTAGGCCCAATAAGAATTAGGGTTAACGCCCAAACCAAGAAAAAAAACTGCGGATCGAACCGATGGGTAAACGGATGGGTAAGAACCATTGGGGCAACCCATGGGGTGACCCATGGGCATGTGGGCCGGCCACTTGGCCACCAAGTAAGGGTGGTGGCCAAGTAAACTTGGTGGCTAAGTTGTTAAGGAGGTGGGAATAGTTATTTTAGGGGAGAAATGACTATTTTGCCCCTAGCTTTGAAAATCTATAAATAGAAAGCTAGATTTTCTTTTTTTTAAGATTTTGAAAATCCTCCACTTGAGAGAGATAGAGAGAGCTCGGTTGGGGTAGAAAAGGAAGAGTATGAGCATGAATGCTCGGATCAAAAGTGATCGAGAAATAGAAAAGCTCGCAAATCGCCGGCTTTGTCTAACGGAAGAGGATTAAAGAAGAACGGTAATCCGAACACTAATTTCTTCTAAATTTTCTTTAAGTTTTTATGTTCAAAAACATAACTTAATGAAGATAAGAATTAGATTAAGTTAGAAATGATTTCATATGGTTGAAATCGTAAGAAAATGAAGAAATAAAAATTCCAAGTATAAGATTCGTGAGGATTTTGAGCGATCCGAATGAATATTATGAACGAGTAGGTGAATTAAGTAAGGAATAATGTTCTATAACATCAAATTCCAAGAAAAAGTGAAATTTTAATCCAAAATATCGATTAAAATGAAGAACGAACAAAAAACACACGAAGAACACGAAGAACGTTGTTGATGGACAAATTTAAAACCATCGTAGTATAATTGTTGTTGATGGACAAGTTTAAAACCATCGCATATAAGTTAGTTGCTTATTGCTTGGTTAGGAACGGTAGAAACATTCATGAGGAACGAATTAAGACTAAGCTATAACGAAGGTATGGCAAAAATTTTGTAAAAGAAGAACGAAAATTTGAAAGTTAGTAAATGAACCCGAAAGTGTAGGGTTTCAAAAAAATGTAAGAGAACGTATAAAACATGAGTCGTGGACTCAAGAACGAACGAATTCCGAGTTCGGATGACCGAATTATGGACGAACGAACAAAGAACGTTAAAAACGTTAAAATGAATAGAGAATAGATTAAGCCAATTGAATGGCATGTTAATGGATTCAGAATAAAGTTCTGTCCGAGGGTAATCGAAGTACGTAAGAGAAGGAAGAAAATGGCTTTGGAACGACCTCGTTCTGAGTTATAACGAAGAAGTTATGAGATTTCGAAATCAGCGTCTCAAGCTTGTAAAAGACTTAGAAAATTTTTAGTTCTCAGTTACTAGAGGATGTGCAAGAAAGAAATATGAACATAATTTTCAACTAATGTAACACTTAATCAAGTGTTTTAAACCTTTAATAAAGGTTGGACGAAAAGATTAAATGAGAATAAAAGACAAAGAATGTAGATGCGGGTTACGGAACCGATGTTCGGGGTTCATAGTCACGATAAACGAACGTGAGAGATTGCTATGGTTGTGATTCCTTAGACGTTGGTTGATGATGTTAATGTATAAGATTTTGGTGTTATGACATGGCATTGAGAGATGAATGTAAAGCGTTTAGACGCTATGAATGCAAAACTGTTGCGATGAACGATCAGTCTTAGCTTACAACGAACCGTATGGCTTTGACATTAAGAAAGAATAATAAACATGGGGTTCATGGGATGGATAACAATTGAAAATAATTAAAACCTTGAGTAAAGGTTGAATGAGAGATTAAGAGACGAGCAACGTGAACGTTGAATACATAAACGATCCTCGTGAATCGTATTCGCGTTTGACGAACGTGCTAAGTATACCCTGGTTGTATGACTTAGAAGTTGATGAATGTATTAAGTATGATACGAATGGTATCAAGAAAGCCGTATCGAACGGTAATGAGATTAATGAATGCCAAATGTGAATCGGATAAGAATGAATCCTGAGGTATGGCAATTACTTGCCAGAAAGCCAAAAGGAATAAGAAATTAACTTAACGAATATTATAATTTAATCATTGGTATAAGTTAAGAGAAAGTTAGGTTGTGGTACAATCGTAACCTTTGATGGTTGACATATGGGAGCTGGGCTAAATAATTCCTTCAGAGAGCAAGGTATATACGAAACTGGCAACCGATCTAACTCACTGTGGTGACAGTGTAGATGAGACGGGAACTTGTTCGTTGGTTGTCTATGAGAAACCACTCAGAGTACCATATGGACTACTAGCAGAGAAGCAATGTGTGCCGAGTCCTAGCGAACTTATAAGAAGAAGATAAGAATGTAAATCATCAAAGATGATGAACGTATTAAGTAAGACATCTCCGTATGTCATGAAGCCGTAAAGCGGTAAAGAAAGTTGGTCGCGTAAACTTAGTTGTAAGAATGTGAACCTTAAGAAGTAAAGTAAAGTAAACCAATGCGTAAGTCAAGTATATGACTAATTGGTGTATGTGTTGTTTCCTTATGTGTTACATAGGAATTGGAATGAGCAGTTCAGCGTAAGTTGTAGCTAGTGCGTAAGGCAAGTTTCCTAACTTTGTTCATATTTCTAATGAATTCTAGTTTCTAAAACTTCTCAGATGTTGAACTTGAAAAGTTCTGTCTATGTGCAAATGTGTGATATTTGTACGAGGTGGTAGTATGTATGAGGCCTTGTGCCAAAATTTGAACACTTTGATGTTTCGTGAGGTGAACTGTTCTATGTTTGAACTGTTCAATAAAAGAATGTTCTATTTATACATGAACCGTTATTGTCAAGTCTGTGCTATTGATTCTAGCCAGACAGATTGTGCATGAAAGAAAGTAGAGAATGAAAGTATTTCAAAGTGCATGTAACTAATGTACTAAGATGATAGGAATCAAGACTATTCCTATTATTCAAGCTGCTTCGTAACCTTTGTTTGGTTATTGAAGTCTGAAAAGAATGTTTAAATTCTTGAAGTTGTTTGTTCAACTGTTATGACTTGCTAGGCAATTGAATGCTCACACTTGCTTTAAATGAAAAACATTTTCAGCGAATGATGTTACAAGAACTTAAGGATCCCGTACAGATCAAGCTGACGGTATCCAGATGAAGTGCCATTCAGAATGTGAATGAGCGAGAAGATCAAGTGAAGACTTGTAATATAGAAATATGAAAATTAAACTATAGATTAGTTTAATGAACTAAATGTATCCTTGGTGGCGGATAAAAGTCACTCTTGTAAGATGAAAGGAATAATTTAATTATCATTATTTGTAATGAAAAAGGTTATAAGGTTTTAGAACCTGGGAATTCAGAATTTATGTTATTATATTTCAGTATATAATAATGTATGTTGGATGAATGATGTACTCGTGACGTAGGGAATCGGGTGTGAAGATAGACCGGATTTCGGGGCTATACTGGTTGGTATCAGAGCTGTTAGGTTATAAACCTTAGGTATGAGTACCTAAGACTATAATCGTAAAGAGAAGGATAAGAAGATCACCACGTGATCATAGTAAATCGTAGTAACAGATGACCTGTTAAACGATGAATTATTTATAGCTAATGCTATTAATGAATGGTACTACAAAGTAGTACGAGAAGAAGAACTCAGATTGAGTTGTAAAGGTTAGCATACGAATTAAAGAAAATTCGTATTAAGTAAAGAGAAAGTTAGAAGTTGTAAGATTTCAATTGAGGACTCATGTGAGGGCTGAGTTGTATGAATCTTTGTATGCATAGAGGTTTGTGCTTGGTGTAACAACCACCCAGTTTATTACAGTGATAATCATTGAAATTGGTCGCGCTATCAAGATGTATATAAAGAGAAGGTGAATCTTTTCTCAGGTATATACTTGATAGGTAGAGAATGATAAGATATGTGCGGGTTCTTGAAACTCATACTTATGAAAAGTTTGTGACTCATAGTTATATGCTATGTTTCTGAGCCCTAAGCATATGGATAGTCCTTGATTTGTTCTTGGATTACATATTGCGAAGATAAGTTCTTAAACACATATGGTTGTGGAAAGTTCCTAAACACATAAAGTGTGGTAAGTTGATGAACTATACTAAGGTATAGGAATGTTTAGACTGAAAGTAAGTATTTTTAGTAGACTTAGCATTGAAGGTGCTAGAGAAGATTAAGTGTTGTCGCAAGTAAGACAATGAAGGAAGATGGAGAATAGGATATTCCAAGTCATCTAGCTATGCTAGATTTCGAAATTTCTTGAAATCGTGCTAATGTGCGTATTTTGAAAATGAAAGAATTGGTTCGACTTTTGGAACCAATGGATTTTAAAAGAACTATTCTTGGTATGTCTATGCTAATTGTTTCGGCTAGACAGAAATTGGTTTTAAATATCAAAATGAATTTTTTTACCATCAGTGCATTTGATGCAAAGATGGTAAAAGGATGGAGTTATTAATGCAATTAAACCTGGTGTTTGATTTGATCTTAGGATCAACAACCTCCTATAGTATGATGTATAATGACGAAGTCATAAACTGACGAAGTCCTCAACGTATTGTGAAAAGTGCGGTATCATGACATCATGAAATATTTTGATGTATTGCAAACGAATTTAAAGAATTAATCGATGTCAAGCGAGTTGACTAGACGAATGTTTCAGGTTGATGTCCAATTTATTGGTATGCTCTAAGCTACTTGATTTGGCTAAGACGAATGATATGTCATGATTAAAAGAAAATGGAGCTTTCTTTTAAGAGCTATGTCGAACCAAATTGTTTTGGTGCGGATTCTAATGAGTAAGTCTGAGGTGAACATACTCGGAAATGGGGTTATACTATGGGTTGATCACCTACGTATGGAAGAGGTAGCTTACCTTCTTTGTGATTATAAACTGACCGTGGGAAGAAAGGTTACGGCGTCATGCTGGTAAACCTAGTAAAAGTTCATGGTTAATTTGACCTCTCAGCAAAAGTATAAAAAGTTTTAAAAGGAAATTTTATATTCCTCGTTATTCCTTCTGTTTCATGATTCTTGATATGTTATGGGGGTTAGGAATGAGGGAAAGATAAGAACTCCTTTGAAGAGAAGTTGAGAAGAAAGGTAGGCTAAAATTTCGAGGACGAAATTCTGTGAAGAAGGGGTGAATGTGATGACCCGGGTAAGGAGTTTTAAGAAATTCCGAGGACGGAATTTTTATAAGGGGGGAAGGATGTGACAACCCAAAAATCCGAATTGTCCAGAAATTAAGATTTAAAGAATTAGTTATTAATAAAAGGAAATTTTATTAATATTATTCTGTGATATGTGTTTATTAATCGTTTTATAACCTAGAATGATTATAAATCGGGAGTATTATGGCTACGAGCTAGATTGAGCAAATAAGAATTTTCAAGACGAAAATAGAAGTTTTCCGGGAACAAAATATTTTCGGGGAAAAAGACGAAATAGGCACTATTCATCTGTTTCTGCTCGGAGATTTATTTTGAAATTCTGAGAAGCTATAGATTACATTTAATTTTGAGACGTGATGGAATATTCAATAATATTTCAGTTATGGCAAAAACAAAGTTTTCGCCTACGGACTTAAAACCTAAGGGTTAGGAAAAGTGAGTTCCGAGAATTTTATGATCACGTATAATAATTAGGGTTATTATGCGTGAGAGATATGAGTATGATATGAATTATTATACGAGTATAGTACGAAAATTATTATGACATATAATACGAATATCGTACGAACAATATACGAATAGATTACGAAAATCCGAGAATACGAGAAAAGAATGCGTAGAATACGATTAGTCTTAATGAACTTTGTGTTCATGGACTTTGTAGAATCTAATTGGACTTGGATTATGTCAAGCCCAATGATTTGTGAAATCAAGCCCAAGTTAGGCCCAATAAGAATTAGGGTTAAGGCCCTAAACCAAGAAAAGAAACCGCGGATCGAACCGGTGGGTAAGAAACATTGGGGCAACCCATGGGGTGACCCATGGGCATGTGGGCCGGCCACTTGGCCACCAAATAAGGGTGGTGGCCAAGTAAACTTGGTGGGTAAGTTGTTAAGGAGGTGGGAATAGTGATTTTAGGGGTGAAATGACTATTTTGCCCCTAGCTTTGAAAATCTATAAATAGAAAGCAAGATTTTCTTTTTTTTTTGAGATTTTGAAAATCCTCCACTTGAGAGAGATATAGAGAGCTCGGTTGGGGGAGAAAAGGAAGAGTATGAGCATCAATGCTCGGATCAAAAGTGATCGAGAAATAGAAAAGCTCGCAAATCGCCGGCTTTGTCTAATGGAAGAGGATTAAAGAAGAACGGTAATCCGAACACTAATTTATTCTAAATTTTCTTTAAGTTTTTATGTTCAAAAACATAACTTAATGAAGATAAGAGGTAGATTAAGTTAGAAATGATTTCATATGGTTGAAATCGTAAGAAAATGAATAAATAAAAATAAGAAATTTAGTTTATAAATTTCTTAAGCAAGTATAAGATTCGTGAGGATTTTGAGCGATCCGAATGAATATTATGAACGAGTAGGTGAATTAAGTAAGGAATAATGTTCTATAACATCAAATTCCAAGAAAAAGTGAAATCGTAATCCAAAATATCGATTAAAATGAAGAACGAACGAAGAACACGCGAAGAACACGAAGAACGTTGTTGATGGACAAATTTAAAACCATCGTAGTACAATTGTTGTTGATGGACAAGTTTAAAACCATCGCGTATAAGTTAGTTGCTTATTTCTTGTTTAGGAACGGTAGAAACGTTCATGAGGAACGGATTAAGACTAAGCTATAACGAAGTTATGGCGAAAATTTTGTAAAAGAAGAACGAAAATTTGAAAGTTAGTAAATGAACCCGAAAGTGTAGGGTTTCATAAAAATGTAAGAGAACGTATAAAACGTGAGTTGTGGACTCAAGAACGAATGAATTCTGAGTTCGGATGACCGAATTACAGACGAACGAACAAAGAACGTTAAAAATGTTAAAATAAATGAAGAATGAAGATTAAGCCAATTGAATGGCATGTTAATGGATTCAGAACAAAGTTTTATCCAAGGGTAATCGAATTACGTTAGATAAGGAATATAATGGCTTTGGAACGACCTCGTTCCGAGTTATAACGAAGAAGTTATGAGATTTCAAAATTAGCGTCTCCAGCTTGTAAAAGACATAGAAAAATTTTCTAGGTATCATACTCGGCGTCGCAGCGCGAGTTGTGCCTTGGAGGCCGGCGCCGCAGCGCGAGTCGGCCATAATCTTCTGGAGAGTGGCGCCGCAGCGTGAGAGATAACAAAGGACTTGGCGAAGCAGCGCCAGTCCGGGAAGAGAGGAGAGAGAAGTAGGTCGCGCCGCAGCGCGAGAGGAAGGGAAGGGCACGGCGCCGCAGCGCTGGTGCAGAGTAATGCCCAGAAATGAGATTTTTAGTTCTCAGTTACTGGAGGATGTGCAAGAAATAAATATGAACATCATGTTCAACTAATGTAACACTTAATCAAGTGTTATAAACCTTTAATAAAGGTTGAACGAAAAGATTAAATGAGAATAAAAGATAAAGAATGTAGATGCAGGTTACGGAACCGATATCTGGGGACCGTAGTCGCGATAAACGAACGTGAGAGATTGCTATGGTTGTGATTCCTTAGACGTTGGTTAACGATGTTAATGTGTAACATTTTGATGTTATGACATGACATTGAGAGATGAATGTAAAGCGTTTAGACGCTGTGAATGCTATATTATTGCGATGAACGATCGATCTGAGAATACAACGAACCGTATGGCTTTGACATTAAGAAAGAATAATGAACATGGGGTTCATGGGATGGATAAAGATCGAAAGCAATTAAAACCTTGAGTAAAGGTTGAATGAGAGATTAAGAGACGAGCAACGTGAACGTTGAATACGTAAACGATCCTCGTGAATCGTATTCGAGTTTGACGAATGTGCTAAGTATACCCAAGTTGTATGACATAGACGTTGATGAATGTAGTAAGTAAGATACGAATGGTATCAAGAAAGAAATATCGAACGGTAATGAGATTAATAAAAGCTGAATGTGAATCGGATAAGAATGAATCCTGAGGTATGGCAATTACTTGCCAGAAAGCCAAAAGGAATAAGAAATTAAATTAATGAACATTATAATTTAATCATTCGTATAAGTTAATAGAAAGTTAGGTTGTGGTACACTCGTAACCTTTGATGGTTGACATATGGGAGTTGGGCTAAACAATTCCTTTAGAGAGCGAAGGTATATACGAAACTGGCAACTGATCTAACTCACTGTGATGGCAGTGTAGATGAGACGGGAACTTATTTGTTGGTTGTTTGTGGGAAACCACTCAGAGTACCATATGGACTACTAGCAGAGAAGCGATGTGTGTTGAGTCCTAGCGAACTTATAAGAAGAAGATAAGAATGAAAATCATCAAAGATGATGAACGTATTAAGTAAGACATCTATGTATGTTATGAAGCCGTAAAGCGGTAAAGAAAATTGGTCGCGTAAACCTAGTTGTAAGAACGTGAACCTTAAGAAGTTAAGTAAAGTAAACCAATGCGTAAGTCAAGTATATGACTAATTAGTGAATGTTTTTTTTCCTTATGTGTTACATAGGAATTGGAATGAGCAGTTCAGCGTAAGTTGTAGCTGTGCGTAAGGCAAGTTTCCTAACTTCATTCATATTTCAAATGAATTCTAGTTTCTAAAACTTCTCAGATGTTGAACTTGAGAAGTTTTGTCTATGTGCAAATGTGTGATTTTTGTACAAGGTGGTAGTATGTATGAGGCCTTGTGCCACAATTTGAACACTTCGATGTTTCGTGAGATGAACTGTTCTATGTTTGAAATATTCAATAAAAGAATGTTCTATTTATACATGAACCGTTATTGTTAAGTCTGTGCTATTGATTCTAGCCAGATAGATGATATTTATACATGAACCGTTATTGTTATGTTTGAAATTATTTCAAAGTGCATGTAACTAATGTACTAAGATGATAGGAATCAAGACTATTCCTATTATTCAAGCTGCTTCGTAACCTTTGTTTGGTTATTGAAGTCTGAAAAGAATGTTTAAATTCTTGAAGTTGTTTGTTTAACTGTTATGACCTGCTGGGCAATTGAATGCTCACACTTGCTTCAAATGAAAAACATTTTCAGCGAACGATGTTAGAAGAACTTAAGGATCCCGTACAGATCAAGCTGACGGTATCCATATGAAGTGCCATTCAGAATGTGAATGAGCGAGAAGATCAAGTGAAGACTTGTAATATAGAAATATGAAAATTAAACTATAGATTAGTTTAATGAACTAAATTTATCCTTGGTGGCGGATAAAACTCACTCTTGTAAGATGAAAGGAATAATGTAATTATCATTATTTATAATGAGAAAGGTTATAAGGTTTTAGAACCTGGGAATTCATAATGTATGTTATTATATTTCAGTATATAATGATGTATGTTGGATAAATGATGTACTCGTGATGTATGGAATCCGGGTGTGAAGATAGACCGAATTTCGGGGCGTTACAATTATGACGAAGATAATATACAACAAATTATCGTTAATCTTCAACAGGGAGAAATCTGATAAAATATAATAGACAACAAGTTTTTGATCAACAACTGCAACGAAAACAACAATCCATTAGAAGAGTCAAGTAGAGAATGAGTTTTACTATCTTCTAAGATTTAAAAGTCCATCATCAATATTTTATTCCTGTAACAATAATCAATATACATCTTTCATCAAATATTCATCTTTGCACTACAGGCCAAAGATATTCATTTGTATCACCAGTTGGTCATGTTCATCTCAACACCTGTTCATCTTTGCACTACGGGCCAAAGATATTCATCAGTTAATCATTTATCTTTGCACTACATGCCAAAGATATTTAGTAATATCATCATTTAGGACTGAGGATGATGACAAATATTTTAAAGAAAATGAATCCAGTGAGACAGAAGGACAAATAGTAAGGATTCGTATAACAGTTTATCCAAGATCAATAATACTCCATAATAACCAATTTTGAAGCAAAATTCAAGAATAACGATCAAAACATGGATACAATCAAAGATAGTAACCATAATAGACATCTTGGACAAAAAGAAGAAAATTTCATTTTTCAATGAATAGTGTCGTATACCTGAATAGTGTCGTATGCGTGAATAGTAACCCCGACACAAAAAGTTTCAAATTTGATAAAAAGTTCATACCAACATTTTGGTATAATGATATTGAAGAAAATATCATTTTAAGAAGAATATAACACCCCTTACCTCAAAATATCAGTACTTTTGATCGGAATATCGGTATAAGGCTGAAGGAAACTTGAACTGATGAATAGAAACTCACAAAGTATCTAAATACTCACAAAATACACTCAATAATCTAGAGAGAGAAAGAGAGAACGCTTATGTTTCTGGTGTGATTTTCAATTCTAACATAGCCCCCTATTTATAGAAAAATGTTAGCAGACTTGACCTACAACCTGATGACTTTACCTGTTACTATTCCCACCCACCAAATTTGAAATAAAATTCAGCACAGTTTCTTCACCAACCACAAGTGGGGTCCACTCAATTCTAGAATTTTCTACTAAAATGCTAAATTCGGATACTTCAACAATTTCTGAACCAGTCACCTCTTAAAATTCATAACAAATCATACGTTCTTTTTTAACAGTTCAAAATTTGTGGACATATAATCAACTTATATATGTATAACATATCCAAAAATTACAACTATCCAACGGTCGGATTAAAAATTATAACTCACGCAATTTTTCTGAAAAATATTGGTTTAATTTTTAATACCTCCATTCCGACAAAAATACTGATAAAACACCTCAATATTAACTCCTTCATTTTTAACCACAATAAATATATCTAACATTTATATCCACATAAAATAAATATTTCCTTATCATATGAATCAATAATTAATTACACACAAATAATATTACAGAATCACATTTATGACAACCAGACCGTTCTCAGGAAAAAGGGGGCTTTCCAATAAGAATTTCTCCTTACTGGTGCACAATTAGGTAACCAAACCTCTCCTTGACATAACTTTGTAGACATTGCCAATAATGTTATCTAATAATATTATTCAAATAATATGAATTATTGATCTGATAATGGGAAATACTGTGCAGTGACAATTATTGAAACAACAATAATATAAAATATCAACGCAGCAATTATTAAATCAATTAAATAAAATATTGAACAGTAACTACTGTAACAATTATTGAGTAGTGCCTTCTTGCGTAAGGATCAATAATTCATCAATACTATGCATCCACGCGTATTACTGTATTTTAACCATCGGGTATTCCAACAGTGTTAACGGTAACAACTACGCCTTTATTTATAAAAACTCAAACTTGTCGTTTTCTTCATCTGACAATTATTCTGTTATGAGGCCCACAAATGACTCCGCCGTCGTACGAATATTCCCCGATAACAAGAATATTCCACGACCAAATGAATATTCCCCGATAACAATGATTATTTTATAACCACTTGCATATTTTGTAAAATTTGCACATTTCACCCATAACCAGAGAATTATATCAAATTAATACCTTATTATTCATAATAATAATTAGAGGAAATTCGATTTTATTTATAATAAGTTGGGGTCTTACACCGGCCCTTCTGACTGGGATGATTCTTTCCAACGGTTTTGGTTGTATCTGCTGTGAACTTCAGCTGACAGGGCGTGAATATGAAAGTCAGCAGGGGTTCTCTTCTCTTTCAAAAGCATTTCGTGAAGAATTATTTAGCTGTGAGCTATCTAACAGTTAACCTTGTTCACAAGCTTTTAGCGCTGATATGACGAAAGTTAAGAAGGTTTTTTGAGTTTCAGTACTACTACTAGTAGTAGTAGTGGTGGTGGTGGTGGTGGTGGTAGTAGTAGTGGTAGTGGTGGTGGTGGTGGTAGTGGTAGTGGTAGTGGTAGTGGTCAGGACGTGAATATGAAAGTCAGCAGGGGTTCTCTTCTCTTTCAAAAGCATTTCGTGAAGAATTATTTAGCTGTGAGCTATCTAACAGTGAACCTTGTTCACAAGCTTTTAGCGTTGATATGACGAAAGTTAAGAAGGTTTTTATATAAATAAATCTTAAATTTTGCGTATAATTTTTTTATTATTATTATTTAAAATAAATATGAATGATACGTGCCAAGGTAATGTGTAGTTATAATTATATGTGTGATAAATAAAATTTATTTATTACATTATTAATTGTAAATAAATTTATTTTAGAAATATTGGTTATTATAAATGATATTTTTATAGTAATTAATTCTATATTAGAAATATTTTATTAATTATTTTTTCATGAAATTATATGTTTATATTATTCAAATAATACATGAAATGATTTTGAATAATTATAATAATTATTTTATTATAAGAATTTTGTTCAAGTTATTAAGTAAATTATTTTTACTTAATTATAAGGTTAATTATGGCGGATAAAATTAGATATGGAATCCAAACCCTAATTTTGGGTTTTAATCAAGGAATGATAATAATATTATAATATTATGATATTTTGATTTTTCAGTGCTATAAATATGTACTGTAAAAATTATACTGTTGATGGATGGTTAATTATGGTATATTGACCAAACCCTAGCATTAATTGATTTAACCCTATTTATCAATTTAAATGGGAAATTTACGATTATTAAATATATGTGTTATATGATATATGTTTACATATTACTTCATGGAGCGCTAATTAGGAAAAACCCTAAATTTGTCGCGAAACCCTAATTGCGAAATCGAAACCCTAATCGATATTTTTTTGAACCATAATTGTTAATTTTAAGCACTAATTATTCAAGTGGTAAAGTTAATTACGTTATAATACCCTAATATCCATGTATAATTAAAAAAATTTAAATTTATATCAAGAACCCTAATTTAATTAATAGAAAATCCAATTATATATTTTAGTAGCCTTAATTATTAAAAAAATTGTAAACACTAATTGCCAAATTGGCAAGGGTAATTATGATTAGGGGTACTAAACCCTAATGTTCATGTATAACGTAATTAGTAAACCTAATCAAATTAACAATCTTAATTTTTAATTTTAGAAACTAAAATAATTTTATTTATTTATTTATATTTTTGGCACAAACCCTAATTGCTAAATCCTACAAATGTTATGTACTAAACCTTAGGGTTAAACCCTAAGGGTTAAACCCTAAGGGTTTGTCAATTTCTATTTTTACCATTAAATTAGAAATTAAATGACTATTATGCCCTTTTTAGCATTAAAAAAGCTACATGTAGGGTTTGACATTAGGAGGAGTTGTTCACCAAACTCATACCAACTCCACATGCTCTAGATTGACAGCAACAAGTCTCATTACAGCCATTCATGCATCAAGTTGCCTATAAATAGATTTAAGGAAAGAGAAAATCATTTATGTGCACTAATTTTGTTCAACTCTCATCCTAGACCTTCTCTCTCTAAAGCCAACGAAAATCTCTAGCATTTCAGTCCCCAATCCAATCCCCACCATCATCCATAACCAAAACAGCAACACAAAATCAGATTTTGGACATCAAAGGTATAAAACCCTAGCTTAAATTCTGTCCAAATTTCGGTTGTTTGATGGTTGAAATTTTTGTTAAAACATGTTAGTTATAATGTCTAATGATGATCTGGGTTGCTAGATGTTGAATCCATAACATCTAGAGGCTCGGATTAGGCATATTACAAATTTGGAAAAATAAATTTTTGTCTTCTGACAACGAATGTCAGTCCCTATATCTATGTGATCTGTAAAGTTTTTTGTGCTTTGAAAGCTTGTAGTTGTAGTCGTGTATGTGTTCTTTAGTCTGAAAGTGGAATCAGGGTCATGGGATGTGTATATTTTAAGTTATTCACAGTCAAATACCATTGACCGGAACTTTCTGGGCAGTCAAGAATTTGCCCAGATTCGTCTGACAGAAAGTTCAACGGCTCAGATCTTGCTTGTTGTTAATTTTTTTGTTGATTTGTTGGATCTGTGTGGTAGTCTTGTATATGGACTACATTTTTATGCCTTAAAATCTCCTTTTAATCAAGCAGGGAATTAGTAATCTATGGTCAAACCCGGCTGGACGAACATGAAAAGCTATTTTCTGGGTAACCCAGAAAACACTTGAACATGTCGTCTGACATGGTTTGACTGTGTCGGATCTGGCTGTTCTATGGTTGTTTTAGTGATGTTTTGTGATGGATCTGTAGTGTTACATGTGTTTTATATACTGCAGCTTTTAAATCACTAAAACATATCATATCTTGCAAGTTGTGGAAGCCCAAAAGAGGATGAACGAACTGTTCTTCATTTCTGGGTAGCCCAGAAAATGAAGAACAGGTCTGACAGCCACTTTGAGGGCTCAGATCTCGTTGGTTATGCATGTTATAAGAATACTTGTTGCTGGACCTTGTAGTATTACATTTTCTCTATATGATCTGACCAAAACCGAGCCCAAAAACACATCACACACGAAATTGCAATCGGTCAAATTAGCATGCCCGTTCACTGTCGCGTTTTCTGGGTTTGAATGAAGAACACCAAGAACACCTATAGCGACGGTTCTGTCGCTATAGGTGGTCTTTAGCGACAGATATTAATTAATTTTCGGAAATTATTAAATAGAAAAAAATAGTTTTTAATTATTAAAAATATAAAATAAATTATTAAAAATTATTTTAAATTCTGAAAATTATTTTTTAATTATTTTAAATATATTTCATAAATATTTAATATTTTTGAAATATTAAAAGTATTTAATTTATTTAATTATAATATTAAATAAATTATTTAAAACTGATTTTAATATTTGAAAAATCATTTAAAATTATATTATGGTATAAGAAAATAATTTAAGTTATTTTTGATAACTTTTAATATTATGTGATAATTTTCATTAATAAATTAATATTAATGATAATTAAGTTATTTATTTAATGAATTAAATAAATGAAATAAAAATGATTTTATTAAATTAAAAATTATTTTAAATAAGAATAAGTTATTTAAAAATATTTTAAGTTATAAAATGTAACTTTTAATATTTAAAGGTAAATTTCATTAATTAATTATTATTATTAATGATATTAAAGTTATTTAATAATTATAATAAATAATTTAGTTTAAAAATGATTTTAATATTATAATAATCATTTTAAATGAAAATAAAGTATTTAAAGATATTTTAAGTTATAAATTATAACTTTTAATATTTAAAGGATAATTTTATTAATAATTTAATATTAATGATATTTATTTAATAATTAATAATATTAAATTATATTAAATAAATAGTTTAAAAATGGTTTTATTTATTCAAAAATCATTTAAAAAGGATATAAGTGAATTAAAAATATTTTAAGTTGTAATTAATAACTTTTAATATTTGGATAATGATAAATTAATATTTAAATATTAATGGTAATTATTTAATGATGATTTTAAATGTTTTAAAAATCATTTAAGGGTAATATAAATATTTTAAAATTATTTTAAGTTATTATTAATGACTTTAATATTTTGGGAATGATTTCTTTAATAGTTAAATATTAATGATAATAGAATTGTTTGATATTTAAATCATTTAACAATGATTCTGATATTTCAAAAATTATAGTAAATGGTAATAATTATTTTAAAATTATTATAAGGTCGTAAAAAATGTTGTAACGGTTGTTTAAGATATCTAAGCAGATATTGTATTACTATATAGAGTCATAGACTCGATAATTACCCGATAAAGTTGTCGGTAGACCAACATATTTCAGAAATTGATCTGGACTTAGCTAGATTAACTGTATAACTGTTTATTTATGATTCAATGGTGTTAAAGTTATGTGGCAATGTGATTAGGAATGTGCTGACTGCAATAAGCAGTATTATATGATATGATATATTATTCTAATCAGACAATGATCTAACCCTTTGCATTTACTTTATGCTAAGGACATGCGTAAGATAATATCTGAACTGCTCAAATATTTCAACATTTGTATATACTTATGCAATGATTCTGTATAAGCAAGCTATTAAACAATAATTGTTGTACAATTTCCTTTATTATGTTAATATTGAATAAGTTATTTATTCTGTTCGTTAATTTCTATAACATGGTTATACAAGTGTCCCCACTTGGATAATCATTATATTTTATCACATGTTGATACATACTTATAGTTGCTTAGTATGTATACCTTGAAATAAAAGTCGTCTAAGCTATTTGATCCAGCTAGACATATATTTAAAGTTGTTGTTGAACAAGATAAAACTTATCCAACCGAATTGTTTTGGTTTAGATTCAAGACTATTATGAACATCCCAATTATGGGAAATTTTTATGCTCTAAGGCGGACAAAGGATGAACGATAATATCGTTCTAGCAATGTAGTATTGATCAATATCGGGTATAACGGGCTGATCACCCCAGTGCCCGTAAGCAATGACGGTTTACAGATGAATTTCTGTTTAAACCTTTTCGAAAATAGAAAATAATGTTCATAGTCTGTCAACTGATTCTCATTTATAGTCAATACGTAGTTTCAAAATTTTGAAATCAAAATGACATGTTGTTGATTATTGGTTCAGCTTACTTCACAACTGTTGATCCGTTGTAGAAGCATCTTTCAAAGAAAACATTTAATCCTTTCAGTTAACTATTATTGTTGCTATTACTTGTTGGGCACTCGAATGCTCATTCTTGCTTAATTTTAAATGTTTTCAGCTAAGTGTGAACAACCCGAAGGATCTGCCAAGAACAAGGGGAAAGGGAAAGTTGCTGATTAAATGTTTAAGCTATTTTATGTAATAGTATGACTTTAGGATAAGGATAATACATATTATTATTATTATCATGTAACGAATGTTAAAGGTTTTGTACTTGGGAACTAAACTCTGATAATATGTAAATTAAGTTTGAAAATCTATATTATTGTTATTATTATTAGTATTATTCCGCTCATAGAAATAGTATCGTGAAGCACCGAGTTCGGGTTTCAAGTACTTGGATTCGGGGGCATCACAGAATGGTATCAGAGCTATAGGGTTAGAAATCTTAGGTGGGATAGACCTTAGGCTATAACCTTAGAACAGAGGGAAACGTTGAAAATATAATTAACTCATATAGAGTTTAAAGGTAGATGAATCGGATAAATTCATCGTCAAACAAATTAAAAGATAACTTATATAAAACCTTTATGTGTTATATGTATATATTCTATGCTAATCAGGATAATTTGTGTGTGTAGATGTCAGGTGAAAAAGGATTAGGATACCCTTGGATCGTAAAGAAGAAGTCGATATCAAAGCCAATAGCTGAAATAGAGGCTCAAAGTGAAAGCAACCTCGATGAGGTGGTTATTGTGGAGAATGTCGTACCAGATTCAGAAATGGTGGAACTAACCGACAGTGATTCAGACACTGAAGTTGGAGCTGACCAAGCATCAACTGAAGTGCAGAATCTGCGGGACCGGGTTTCCTCTTTGGAACAGTTGTAGGAAATAGAAAAATTACTAAATAGTCAACTGCGAAAAGCATTAATTGAAACAATGGAGGAACAAGATAAGCTTAAAATCCAAATTGATCAAATAGGAGCTAAAAGCAACAAGTCAAATGCAGCTCCGAACCAGAAAGGAAAAAGAAAAATGAATAATCTTGATCCTGATAACAACCAAGGGAACTTTAAACACATAGAAAAGTGTACAAAATGTGACAAGAAGCATGAAGGCATATGCAGGAAAGGCGAAAATGTTTGCTACAATTGCGGACATGGGGGACATTTTTCTCCTCAGTGTCCCAATCCTAAGCAGTGTGTCTGTTTTATTTGTGGGATAGAAGGTCATCAAGCAAAAAGTTGTCCTCGATCAAGGAAAATGCATAGTGAATAGGTAGTATAGGTTCTGTGGTGTAGGTTTGTTTAATATTATATGTATGTTTAGTATGTTTGTGTAATGTAATATTCTCAACTTTTGTGTTAATCAAAATTGTAAATCCCGACTCTTGTGGTCACAAAGGGATATTATTATGGACTATGCTATGTAAATTATTTTGAATTAATGAAAATGGACTCATGTTGAGTAATGAAACAAGTTTAATATATTAAACTTATATGATAAGGTTTAGAATGTAAGTTAAATTATGTTTTATTTAACTAGATAATGTCGCCTCGACGACAAAATCGAAATCAAAGGGTAGAAGAATCTGTCAACAACGTTGAAGGACAAACACAACCAGATCCAATGCAGCAATTCGCAAATATGATAGCTCAGGCCATGCAACAAGGAACGACAGCCGTAGGGAACCAACAGGACAACCGCTTGGCAAACTTCAAGGACTTCAAAGCTGTAGGACCTCCCGAATTTAGAGGTACAACTGACCCTGTAGAAGCCCAAACTTGGGTTAAAGAAATAGAAAAGGCGTTTGTAATAGCTAGGGTAACTGAGGAGCAGAAAACGATTTTTGCTGCCTATATGATGAAGGGTGAAGCAAATTTTTGGTGGGAAGCTAATAAGGCAAGGGCTGGGGAAGGTGTAGTTACTTGGGAAAGGTTTAAAACCCTATTTTTCAAAAATTATTTTTCATCTAGTATACAGGCTAGGATGGAAGTAAAATTTCTTGAATTAAAATAAGAGAATATGTCTGTTGCGGAATATGCCGCAAAATTTAATGAATTGGCTAGGTTCGCCCCGCATCAAGTCGATACGGAGGCTAGAAAAATGAGAAGGTTTGAGCTGGGATTAAAACCCTGGCTCTACAACAAGGTGGCAGTGTTGCAAATCCCTACATTTGCAGTACTCATGGAGAAAGCACTTATTGCTGAGGAGGGAAGTGAGGCTATGAGCCTTTACAACAAAGAAATGAGGAACAAGGGAAAAGTTGAGGGAACTGGGAAGGTGGAAACAAATACTGGGAATAGGAGGGATAAGAGGAAGGTGAACAACTTTGGTGGGGTGCAGGTAAAACAAGAAGGTGCAAATAAGAAGCCGTTGGTGCAATGTGGGAATTGTGGGAAAAATCATTTAGGGGAATGTCTAAAGGGAAAATTCGCATATTTCAAGTGCGGGCAGGAGGGCCATATCTCTCCCAACTGCCCCAATTCTAAGACAATTGGTGGGTGTTTTCTGTGTGGATCAAAGGATCATAGGGTGAAAGACTGTCCAAAAAGGAAAGCGAAGGCAACAAGTGTGAACCTAGGGAAAAGCGGCGGAACTTTGGCAATCACGGGACCAACTTCATCCAGCAAGCCGACAAAATCTACCGCACGAGTCTTCAACATGACAGTCCAAGACACGGTGGCAGCTGGCAGTGGAACTCCAGGTACTTTTCTTATAACTTTTATTTTCTTATATATGATTTTCCTATTTATAGTAAATTATTTTATAAGGAAATTTTGAAGGAGGAATTTGAGTTTATTTAGAAATCAAATTTCCGTATAATCAGAAAGACAAGCTTTAAGTAAATAGTTAAATATCAGTCTGATCAAAGTTGATCGACATCTGCCTGCAACGATTGTAAATGACATGTACCCTGGTAGGTATAGGTTTTAAAGTGGCGATTCCGGGGACGGAATCTTTATAAGGGAGGGTGAATGTGACAACCCGATATTTTCTATATAAATAAATCTTAAATTTTGCGTATAAATATTTTTATTATTATTATTATTTAAAATAAATATGAATGATATGTGCCAAGGTAATGTGTAGTTATAATTATATGTGTGATAAATAAAATTTATTTATTACATTATTAATTGTAAATAAATTTATTTTAAAAATATTGGTTATTATAAATGATATTTTTATAGTAATTAATTCTATATTAGAAATGTTTTATTAATTATTTTTCCATGAAATTATATGTTTATATTATTCAAATAATACATGAAATGATTTTGAATAATTATAATAATTATTTTATTATAAGAATTTTGTTCAAGTTATTAAGTAAATTATTTTTACTTAATTATAAGGTTAATTATGGTGGATAAAATTAGATACGAAATCCAAACCCTAATTTTTGGTTTTGATCAAGGAATGATAATAATATTATAATATTATGATATTTTGATTTTTTAGTGCTATAAATATGTACTATAATAATTATATTGTTGATGGATGGTCAATTATGGTATATTGACCAAACCCTAGCATTAATTGATTTAACCCTATTTATCAATTTAAATGGGAAATTTACGATTATTAAATATATATGTTATATGATATATGTTTACGTATTACTTCATGGAGCGCTAATTAGGAAAAACCCTAATTTTGTCGCAAAACCCTAATTGCGAAATCGAAACCCTAATCGATATTTCTTTGAACCATAATTGTTAATTTTAAGCACTAATTATTCAAGTGGTAAAGTTAATTACGTTATAATACTCTAATGTCCATGTATAATTAAAGAATTTAAATTTATATCAAGAACCCTAATTTAATTAATAGAAAATCCAATTATATATTTTAGTAGCCTTAATTATTAAAAAAATTATAAACACTAATTGCCAAATTGGCAAGGGTAATTATGATTAGGGGTACTAAATCCTAATGTTCATGTATAACGTAATTAGTAAACCTAATCTAATTAACAATCTTAATTTTTAATTTTAGAAACTAAAATAATTTTATTTATTTATTTATATTTTTGGCACAAACCCTAATTGCTAAATCCTACAAATACTATGTACTAAACCTTAGGGTTAAACCCTAAAGATTAAACCCTAAGGGCCAAACCCTAAGGGTTTGTCAATTTCCATTTTTACCATTAAATTAGAAATTAAATGACTATTATGCCCTTTTTAGCATTAAAGAAGCTACATGTAGGGTTTGACATTAGGAGGAGTTGTTCACCAAACTCATACCAACTCCACATGCTCTAGATTGACAACAACAAGTCTCATTACCAGCCATTCATGCATCAAGTTGCCTATAAATAGATTTAAGGAAAGAGAAAATCATTTTTGTGCACTAATTTTGTTCAACTCTCATCCTAGACCTTCTCTCTCTAAAGCCAAAGAAAATCTCTAGCATTTCAGTCCCCAATCCAATCCCCACCATCATCCATAACCAAAACAGCAACACAAAATCAGATTTTGGATATTAAAGGTATAAAACCCTAGCTTAAATTCTGTCCAAATTTCGGTTGTTTGATGGTTGAAATTTTTGTTAAAACATGTTAGTTATAATGTCTAATGATGACCTGGGTTGCTAGATGTTGAATCCATAACATCTAGAGGCTCGGATTAGGCATATTACAAAAATTGGAAAAATAAATTTTTGTCTTCTGACAGCGAATGTCAGTCCCTATATCTATGTGATCTGTAAAGTTTTTTGTGCTTTGAAAGCTTGTAGTTGTAGTCGTGTATGTGTTCTTTAGTCTGAAAGTGGAATCAGGGTCATGGGATGTGTATATTTTAAGTTATTCACGGTCAAATACCATTGACCGGAACTTTCTGGGCAGTCAAGAACTTGCCCAGATTCGTCTGACAGAAAGTTCAACGGCTCAGATCTTGCTTGTTGTTAATTTTTTTGTTGATTTGTTGGATCTATGTGGTAGTCTTGTATATGGACTACATTTTTATGCCTTAAAATCTCCTTTTAATCAAGCAGAGAATTAGTAATCTATGGTCAAACCCGGCTGGACGAACATGAAAAGCTATTTTCTGGGTAACCCAGAAAACACTTGAACATGTCGTCTGACATGGTTTGACCGTGTCGGATCTGGTTGTTCTATGGTTGTTTTAGTGATGTTTTGTGATGGATCTGTAGTGTTACATGTGTTTTATATACTGCAGCTTTTAAATCACTAAAACATATCATATCTTGCAAGTTGTGGAAGCCCAAAAGAGGATGGACGAACTGTTCTTCATTTCTGGGTAACCCAGAAAATGAAGAACAGGTCTGACAGCCACTTTGAGGGCTCAGATCTCGTTGGTTATGCATGTTATAAGAATACTTGTTGCTGGATCTTGTAGTATTACATTTTCTCTACATGATCTGACCAAAACCGAGCCCAGAAACACATCACACACGAAATTGCAGTCGGTCAAATTAGCATGTCCGTTCACTGTCGCGTTTTCTGGGTTTGAATGAAGAACACCAAGAACACCTATAGCGACGGTTCTGTCGCTATGGGTGGTCTTTAGCGACAGATATTAATTAATTTTTGGAAATTATTAAATAAATAGAAAAAAATAGTTTTTAATTATTAAAAATACAAAATAAATTATTAAAAATTATTTTAAATTCTGAAAATTAGTTTTTAATTATTTAAATATATTTCATAAATATTTAATATTTTTGGAATATTAAAAGTATTTAATTTATTTAATTATAATATTAAATAAGTTATTTAAAAATGATTTTAATATTTGAAAAATCATTTAAAATTATATTATGGTATAAGAAAATAATTTAAGTTATTTTTGATAACTTTTAATATTATGTGATAATTTTCATTAATAAATTATTAATGATAATTAAGTTATTTATTTAATGAATTAAATAAATGAAATAAAAATGATTTTATTAAATTAAAAATTATTTTAAATAAGAATAAGGTATTTAAAAATATTTTAAGTTAAAAAATATAACTTTTAATATTTAAAGGTAAATTTCGTTAATTAATTATTATTAATGATATTAAATTTATTTAATAATTATATTAAATAATTTAGTTTAAAATGATTTTAATATTATAATAATCATTTTAAATGAAAATAAAGTATTTAAAGATATTTTAAGTTATAAATTATAACTTTTAATATTTAAAGGATAATTTCATTAATAATTTAATATTAATGATATTTATTTAATGATTAATAATATTAAATTATATTAAATAAATAGTTTAAAAATGGTTTTATTTATTCAAAAATCATTTAAAAAGGATATAAGTGAATTAAAAATATTTTAAGTTGTAATTAATAACTTTTAATATTTGGATAATGATAAATTAATATTTAAATATTAATGGTAATTATTTAATGATGATTTTAAATATTTTAAAAATTATTTAAGGGCAATATAAATGTTGTAAAATTATTTTAAGTTATTATTAATGACTTTAATATTTTGGCAATGATTTCATTAATAGTTAAATATTAATGATAATAGAATTGTTTGATATTTAAATCATTTAACAATGATTCTGATATTTCAAAAATTATGGTAAATGGTAATAATTATTTTATAATTATTATAAGGTCGTAAAAAATATTGTAACGGTTTTTTAAGATATCTAAGCGGATATTGTACTACTATATAGAGTCATAGACTCGATAATTACCCGATAAAGTTGTCGGTAGACCAACATATTTCAGAAATTGATCTGGACTTAGCTAGATTAACTGTATAACTGTTTATTTGTGATTCAATGGTGTTAAAGTTATGTGACAATGTGATTAGGAATGTGCTAACTGTAATAAGCAGTATTATATGATATGATATATTATTATAATCAGACAATGATCTATTTAATGATAGGACTTGATAAAAAAGATATATCTAAGTTGTGTAAGTAGCTGACAAGGCAAGTATCTAACCCTTTGCATTTACTTTATGCTAAGGACATGCGTAAGATAATATCTGAACTGCTCAAATATTTCAACATTTGTATTTACTTATAGTTGCTTAGTATGTATAGCTTGAAATAAAAGTCGTCTAAGCTATTTGATCCAGCTAGACATATATTTAAAGTTATTGTTGAACAAGATAAAACTTATCCAACCGAATTGTTTTGGTTTGGATTCAAGACTATTATGAACATCCCAATTATGGGAAATTTTTATGCGCTAAGGCGGACAAAGGATGAACGAGAATATCGTTCTAGCAATGTAGTATTGATCAATACAGGACATAACGGGCTGATCACCCCTGTGCCCGTAAGCAATGATGATTTACAGATGAATTTCTGTTTAAACCTTTTCGAAAATAGAAAATAATGTTCATAGTTTGTCAACTGATTCTCATTTATAGTCAATACGTAGTTTCAAAAATTTGAAATCAAAATGACATGTTGTTGATTATTGGTTCAGCTTACTTCACAACTGTTGATCCATTGTAAAAGTATCTTTCAAAGAAAACATTTAATCCTTTCAGTTAACTATTATTGTTGCTATTACTTGTTGGGCACTCGAATGCTCATTCTTGCTTAATTTTAAATTTTTTCAGCTAAGTGTGAACAACCCGAAGGATCTGCCAAGAACAAGGGGAAAGGGAAAGTTGCTGATTAAATGTTTAAGCTATTTTATGTAATAGTCTGACTTTAGGATAAGGATAATAAATATTATTATTATTATTATCATGTAACGAATGTAAAAGGTTTCGTACTTGGGAACTAAACTCTGATAATATGTAAATTAAGTTTGAAAATCTATATTATTGTTATTATTATTAGTATTATTTCGCTCATAGAAATGGTATCGTGAAACACCGAGTTCGGGTTTCAAGTACTTGGATTCGGGGGCGTCACGGTGGTAGTGGTAGTGGTAGTGGTAGTAGTGGTAGTAGTGGTAGTAGTAGTGGTGGTAGTAGTGGTAGTGGTAGTGGTAGTGGTAGTAGTGGTAGTAGTGGTAGTAGTAGTGATGGTGGTAGTGGTGGTGGTAGTAGTGGTAGTAGTAGTGGTAGTGGTAGTAGTGGTGGTGGTGGTGTAAGTAGTAGTAGTAGTAGTGGTAGTGGTAGTGGTAGCAGTGGTGGTGGTGGTGGTGGTGGTGGTGGTGGTGGTGGTGGTGGTGGTGGTGGTGGTGGTAGTAGTTTTAGTAGTAGTAGTAGTAGTGGTAGTGGTAGTGGTAGTGGTAGTGGTAGTGGTGGTGGTGGTGATGGTGGTGGTGGTGGTGGTGGTGGTGGTGGTGGTGGTGGTGGTAGTGGTGGTAGTAGTAGTAGTGGTGGTGGTGGTGGTGGTGGTAGTAGTAGTAGTAGTAGTAGTAGTGGTAGTAGTGGTAGTGGTAGTGGTAGTAGTGGTTGTAGTGGTTGTAGTCGTGGTGGTGGTGGTTGTAGTGGTTGTAGTCGTGGTGGTGGTGGTGGTGGTGCTGGTGGTGGTGCTGGTGGTGCTGGTGGTGGTGGTAGTAGTAGGTAGTGGTAGTGGTAGTAGTACTAATAATAACAATAACAATAATAATAATAATAATAATAATAATAATAATAATAATAATAATAATAATAATAACATACATTTGGATAAACCTGTAAAAATATCACCGTTAATATATTATTAAAATAATATATTTGAATGAATTATTTTATTAGAAAAAGATAAAATATTAATTTTCAATAATTTTCACATTAAAAATTTTCTCCATCTATATCCACATAAAATGAATATTTTCTTTATCATAATATTCAATAATTAATTATTTAAAAATAATATTACAGAATCACAGTACTGACAACCAGGCCGTTCCCAGGATAGAGGGGGCTTTCCAATAAGGATTTCTCCTTACTAGCGCGCAATTAGGTGACCAAACCTCTCCTTAGACAGAACTTTCTAGACATTGTCAATAATGCTATCTTATAATATTATTCAAATAATATGAATTATTGATCTGATAATGGAAAATATTGTGCAGTGACAATTATTGAAACAATAATAATATAAATATCAACGCATCAATTATTGAATCAATAAAATAAAATAATGAACAGTAATTACTGTAACAATTATTGAGTAGTGCCTTCTTACGTACGAATCAATAATTCAACAATACTGTGCAATACCGTGTGCTACTGTACAACCACGCATATTACTGTATTTTAACCACCAGGTAACCCAACAGTGTTAACGGTAACAATTTACGCCGTTATTTATAAAACTCAATCTTTGTCGTTTTCTTCCATCTAACCATTTTTCGTTATGGGGGCCACAAATGACTGCGCCGTCGTACGGAGATTCCCGACAATACGAATATTCCATGACCAAACGAATATTCTCCGACAATAATGAATATTTTATAACCACTTGCTTATTTTAAAATATTTGCGCATTTTACCCATAACTTTTCACATTAATCAAATCAACCCTTACTATTTTAACATAATAAATAAAGAAAATTCCATTTATTAAAAAAAATTCGGGGTCTTACATATATATACACACACACACACATACATATTCTTTTCAAAAAATTTTGTCAAACTAAATAAAATACTAAATAAATCTCAACATTAAACTAAATATATATAAAGTAACTATGAATATTTATATATATAAATATATATATATATATATATATTCATATAAATATTTATAAATTTATCTCTAAATATTTATATAAATATTTATAAAAAATATTCATATCTAAATATTAGATGAAATTTGACAACCGATGTACCCGTGCCATCCAATATTGCGATCACCGATATAAATTATGGTTGTTGAAATAGTACCCGTGACAACCAATTGCCAAGTATGTTAGTTCCGGGCCTCCGACCCAAATTAATAAACACAACCTCAGCAAACCTAATTATTATATCTATGCTTCCAATGTTTCCTATTTCTAGATAGATCGAAGTAGGATATACTTACAAGTAGTCCTTCACTCCGAGAATGAAAATGATGATTGATTTTATGCGAATTTTAAAAAAAATTGTTAAATAATAAAATTATTCATATTTAAATTCTCATCTAATTGCATATTTTCTATACATGACTAGTGGTATTATATAAATATTTATAAATAATAAAAATATGATATTTAATACTAAGGATATTACGCAAAAATTATTGTAAAAAAATAAATTATTTAATATAAATAAATATTTAACTTGAGATTACATAAAATAATAAGAACTTTTATTCTTAGACGGAGAGACTAACTTAAATCATAAACATATTTTTATGTCCAAAAATAAAACATAAAAAAGAAGAATAGTAATGGTATACCCCTAGCTATTCCTAGTTCTCCTTTTACCTTTTTTCCAAATATATTATAAAACTAAATTATAATACTATTAGTTATAAGAGAAAACATAAAAGATGATTTTTTTTATTATGTTTTATGAACTAAAACAGAATAAAGTTATTTAAAAATGGGTTATAAGAGATTCCTAGCAAGTTATTAGTTGACCCATATTAATGTAATATCAATTTTATCCCTATTTTATTTAAATGTAAAAAAATGAATTTGTAAAAAAGAAAGTAAGATGCACCGTCACTTTAATTGACGTTAGAATTTTTATTTTTATTTTTTTATAGCTGAAATCTTATATACTCCTTCATTTCCAACGCCGATGCAAGGAATAAACATAAAAAAATATTGACATTTGTAAACAAGTACAAGAAATCAAAGAAATTAAAAAAATATATATTCTAATGTCAGTTAAAGTGATGTTACATCTTACTCTTTTTTTTTTATAATTTTTCTTTATACAAATTTTTTAAAAAGTTACAATGCCGATTAATTTAGCATTGGATCACATTTTTATTTTTTTTCAAATTTCTTTTAAAAAATAAAATCATTTTATAAAAAATTAAGATAATATTTTTTTAAATTCGCTTTTTAAAAAAATATTTTTTAAAGTGGCGTTGGTTGCCTTTTTGATTTTTAGCCAAAAAAATTTCAATAATTTAACGCCATTTCATATGGCGTTCAATAGTTTTTTCCAAATTAGATGTGAGAGTCTTTACTCCCAACGGCAGTTGTTGAAGTTTTTATTTTTTAAAAAATATTTGCTTAAAAATAAAATCTTTTTTAAAAAAAGTAAAGCTTTTTTTTTAAGAAAATAAAGTTT
Organism: Panax japonicus; assembly: GCA_020205505.1. Lineage (NCBI taxonomy): Eukaryota > Viridiplantae > Streptophyta > Magnoliopsida > Apiales > Araliaceae > Panax > Panax japonicus. The sequence goes on from CM035094.1 coordinate 48,027,779, forward strand.
TTTTTATGTGAAAATATGTAAAAATATCAATTTTCAATTAGTATTAATTAACCATGTGTGATCGCCGCGGTGATGTGAGAAAATAATTTTATATTAGGAGTACTATTTCTACATATAATTTTGATATTTCCACGCAATTTTGTCTTATAATAAAGTAGTACAATGGGTTCCACTATTATATATGTAAATTATGATTTCCCTTTTACATATTCACTTCTTCAACGGAATCAAAGAAAAATGAGAAAGAAACGTGTCGGGTCGAACTAGTTCTCATCTAATAAAAGGCATTCTCCGCTCCACACACTGTACACATTGGTAAAGTCCACGCTCCGCCTCCGACTCTTCCACCCTTTCTCTCGTATAACATCTCTATTGATCATATAACAAACCATATATAAATCCTGTAAATTCTTCAGAGCTCATATATCTCAAATATCCATATGAGTTTACAGTAGGTTAGTCATAATCGTCAACAGCTTCAAATCCCTTCAATCCCCAACCTAAATTCTAAACCAAAACCCTCTGATTTTCCTTCAGAATACATCCTTTACTCAATAATCCCAATCCCCAATTCCTCAATTCCACAATACAAACCCTAGAAAACCCAGAAGCATCCATCGACAAGATTAGGTTTTTAAAGCTAAACCCTAAAACCCTCCATCTCAAAATCCCCAATCTCCTCCCAAACCACCACATCCACCTCTCTCACCGACAGTGCAAATTGGGTCCCATGAGTTCAAGATCAGTGGCTGATAGACTCCACGGCACGCTTGCGTGAGGTGGTCGCCGTCCCGATCGTTTCTAGCACAGTTATTGGGTGAATTGCTTGCAACACCTTAACCCCTCGCCTATATGTAGACGGTAATCTTTGCACAATTGCTCGCGTTCGGAATTCTGCGTTGAATGGACACCAACGACACATTGACCCCTCGCTTATATTGAAGCGGTAATCTCGGTACAATCGACGATTGATGCGGTAGAAGACGTCACACACAACTATGAATTGTTGTATGATAAGTCAAATTGAATCTTAGAGAAATAACTAAGAAAAATACTTAGGAATTCTTCAAAGAACCAAAAGTAGAGAATAACCTCACAAATATATTGAATAATAATAATGTTAATTGTATTTGATTACATCAACCTGGACCTCTATTTATACTACTCAAAATAATCCAAATCCTAATAGCAATAGTAACAAATTATCCTAATCCTAATAGGAATTCCAAACCAATTTGGAATAAAAATCCCTATTTATTACAAACCAATTTAGAAAGTAAATCTTAACTATTAATAAATCCTAATTACAATAGAATTGTAAAACCAAATTTTCCTTGTCGCGTTGGAATCAAACTGAAAGTCCACGTCAGTTGAATAACTTGTTGTAGCCTTTTCCCAATTGGATTCGAGATTTAAATTACCTGATTCCTTGTATCCATGTGGTTCCCTTTCAATTGCTGAATTGGATTTAGTGGCTAGGAATCTGTGTGGTTTGTTTACTGAATATATTAACCTTCCTTGCATATACTAGCTGAGTATTTAATGTTAAGTCTGTGGCCCACGTGCTATATATTATGGTTGATGACTTGAAGGGTCCCACGTGATATGCTAATTAATTGAGAAATAATTCTTTAATTGAATCCTTGGACAATTTCTAGCCCAAACTTTTTGATTTGCTTGACGAATCCCTAGAACTTGATTTGAATTATTGTCGTTTGATGCGAGCCCGACCAGGGTTGTATCATTCCCCTCCTCTTGAAAAGGATTTGTCCTCAAATCTGACATTCCCTCCTTTTGAAAAGAATATGTCCACAAAATGGATCCTACATAAAAATAAACCAAGTTAATAACATCAAACAAAACATAACCACAAATCTCACCTGAAAAATTAATTGAATAAGCAATATCAGCAACGCAAACAAGAATTTGAAAAGCTTTATCTCCTCCTGGATCAAATATCAGTATGAAGAACTCTTTATGTATTACAAACTCCCATTCACGAATTCCCGGATAAAAAATGAATCTTATGATCTTGATCATTCGTAAACAAAACCACGTTAATGATCCTGGGTCAAATGTCAACTTTTGAAACTCATCACGTCGCATAAGCCCATACACTTGAATTCCTGGATCAAAAATCAATTTGATGATCTCTTCCCTTCGCAGAAACACATTCGTTAATCCACCTATGTCAAATATTAATTTTTGAAATTTTTCACGTTTCTCACGCAAACTCTCTTGAATTCCTGGATTAAACACAAAATAAAATAAATCAACAACTCCCTTTTGTCTAATCACCAAGAAATCAAATAAATCAAAATCACATGCACAGTCTACTAGAATAATATTCAAAACACTTCCTTGTAGACTCTCAATGCATTGATCGAATTGAATTGCACGATCCATGTTTCCCTCAATGAATATGCTCCTATCACGAATCTGCAAAACACAACCAACCTCCCTCTTTCCATTGACATTAATACAATAAAGAACAAATAATGTTATCAATGGAGTAAAAAGGTCACAATCATAAGTTGAAAATTCAATAGCATATCGACGATGATCACAAACAAACTCTACACATGCTAAAGAATTTCCCAAAATGTTAACAAAAATCGAAATATCATCAAAAGAGAGAATAACAAATTTTCCCATGAAAAAATGTAAAATATAATTCAACAATTCTATGGAAGTATGCAATGCTTTTATCCAAGTGAACTAACTACACATGCAAATAACTCATCTCTCAAACCATCTTGATGATAAACATTTCTTGAATCAGAACCATATGATAGCAAATCATGCAATGAAGATTACTCCAACGAAACAACATGATTACTACCATTGTCAACTAACGACAATTCATGTAAAGATTGACTAGCATGAAACCCTAAGTCAATATTTGGATAACAAAACCTAGAATTAATTTCATGCAACTAAACACATCGAAAACGAGAATATATATCATGATCATAAACTAACTCAACATAAATCAAATATCCTCCATAGTTTATGACAAAAATGATTCTACCATCAAAATAGCTAACAACAAATTTTCCAATGGAAGCATGCAAAACATGTTTTAAATAACTCATGAAAACACTAGATGCATCAGTTAATCTAACAGAAATAATTAACCACCTATATAACTCACATGCTAAAACAATTTTTCATTTATCACAATATCTCATGCTAAATTTATTAGGCATTGTCATCACATGATTATTATCACATGTAGATAAAACATAAGAACTATGCAATTTATCAAACATATTATCTAAATAAAGAAAAGAATAACGATACTTGTTTACCAATTCAAAATCGACGAACAAACTCGTTATCCCATCCTTTTTAGGTACTATGATCTCATAATCAACACATGAGCTCATGTCTTCTCTCACGATACCCACTTTCACCAACTCTCCAACCCGCCTTGGTAACTCTGTCGTCTCCTCGGGAATACTATCAGCTGATCGGTACGGAATGATAGTATGGGGTATTTCATCAACAACCTGTACAAGAGACAAAACAAAACTAGACAAAGAAGAATCATTAGTGTTAGTATTCAAAAGCGCCGTCTTGTACGAATGTACAATCATTGGCTTTTCAAAATATAACTCACTTTTCAACTCACTCTCTTTTTCATAGTCACATATTTCTTCTCTCTCTTCTTTATGCTCACCCTCTCGTTTGTTTTTCTCTCGTTTGTTTTCAAGGTCACTCTCATTCTCTTTATTCTCAATCTCTCTTTTTTTTCATTCTCACTCCTTTCAATTTTTCCTTTAACATTATCAATCTTTCGAACAATTTCTTTTTGTCGATCTTTTCCACATGTATTTCCTTTTACAAACTCATCTCCTTGATTACTTTCTTTCGGATGTTCACCAACTTGCTTTTGATCATGGATTTCATCTTGAACACTCGAACCCAATAATTCTCCTTGGACCGCATATTCTATAATTTCTTCCACTTCCCCCCGTTGATCTTGTTTCTTTTGCGCCTTAGAAGTATATTGTAATTGCATCCAATAATCTTCCTTGTTTACTTGTGTGCGAACCCTCCTATTATTGTCTACTGTAAATTTCCTTGAAGGTTGCTCTACATGTCTTTGAGATGTATACTCCTCCCTCCTGTCACGTTGTACTGAAGCAAACCTCTTTCTCATTGCTGATTTTAATTCTGTCAATGTCTCGAACAGACGCTCCCCATATTTTTGTTTGATAAGTTGCCACCATATAATTGTATGATCGTAGAACTCTTGAATTACACGTCTGACCTTCCTCCTCTCGGAGTAATCGTGATACTCAAATTCTCGATCCAATTTTCTCTCCCATCTCATATATGCCTCTGTATCAATATTGCCTTAGAAAGTATTCCTTTGAGACCCATAAGAACTTTCATAATTGTATCCATACATGTTTGCTGTAAAACAAAGGTTAGTAGATAAAAATTTTCCTCGCACACTCCCTTACGTGTTTCGCTCAAATAATGATGAATCACTCGTGTATCACTCAAATTTGGCTTTTACCCTCTAATAATCTTACACTCTTAACTTTTACCTCAAATATTCTCTCTAATAGGTTCTTATTGAATTCCCTAGCAAAATTCTTGGTTTTATTAATCAATTCAAAATTACTTATCACGAAACAAAATTAAAGATGGTGTAACTATTAGAATATCACAAAATCATCGATCGATTGCCTTGTACTTCTCTTGTATGCGTCAGATTTGTAAATTGTAGCTCCGTTTCAGAATTGATGATGATATAACGGTATGAACTCTTGGTTGGAATTTGATGATTTAATGGTGTGCTACAAATTGGGTTAGCACAATAAAATATGAATTTTTTTTATTTTCCTTTTTTTTCTTCTTTTTTTTGCTTCCTTTTTTTTACAATATATATTTCGACAGAAAATTAAAGATAAGTAACTTGCTAGAAAGGCTTAGCTTTGATACTAAATGATAGACTCCACGGCACGCTTGCGTGAGGTGGTCGCTGCCCCGATCATTTCTAGCACAGTTGTTGGGTGAATTGCTTGCAACACCTTAACCCCTCGCCTATATGTAGACGGTAATTAGGAGTGAGTAAAAAATGGATAAAACCGAATTACCGAACCGAACCGAATTATTTTAACCGAATTATTTCGGTTTTCGATTTTTTTTTGGAATTTCGGTTATATCCGAATTATTATTCAATATTCGATTTCGGTTCCGGTCTTCAAAAACAGATTGTTCGGGTAACCGAATAACCGAATGTTAATATTTAAAAAAAATAATTATTACTCATATTATAATATTATCTATTAAGTTCTATTCGACTATCAGAAGAATTAAGAGACAAAGTGAGAGTATCAGTATTCCCCCAAATCCAGTTTGCCCTAAGCCCCTAACCCACTCGCCAGTCGCCCAGATCTGAGATCTCAAAGACTCGAATTCTCGATCGACTCTCGAATCTCGATCGACTCTCGACAGACGACAGTCTCAAGTCTCCGGCGCGGACTCCACCTTTCCCCGTCTCAGTCTCCGGCGCTGACTCTGGCTCACTGGTCAGTGACTCAGTTTTTGCACTGTATTTTGTATATGCTTCTACTGTTTCACTTGTGGTGTGCGTTTGTTTTAGTTGCTTAAATCATTATGGCAACCTTCAATATTTTATTTGTTTTGTTTAGAGTTTGGATCAAAGCTCAAATCTCTTCTTCAGTTCCTCTTATCCTGTTAGCACAACACTTGGGGACCTTATGGGCTAATTGAAAGTTGGGTCAGAATCAAAATTTCAGAATGATGTTATTAATCAGCTGGTACACCATCAACTTCATGCTCTTTAGTTGTTGACTTGCTGAGTTGCTGTTGGACACTTGGACTGTTGGTTGTTGCTGTTGTATGTTGCTGTTGGTTGTTGCTGCTGGCTGCTACTCTGTCTCTGCTGAGTCGCTGACTGCTAGATTAATTTTATGTTGGCTTGTTGCTGATTTGTTATGTCATAAATTTATTAATTTCTTAAGGACTGGAGACTGGAGTTACTGCCTCACTGGACAGTTAGTTTTTTTTCGACAATTAAGTTCAGTAGTTCACAGTTGCTGGGCAGTTAATTTCGTAAATAGTTAACAGGTAATTTATGTTGTATGAGATTTCGGTTATTATCCGAATATCCGAAATTATAATTCGGTAATTCGGTATTCAGAAATTCGGTTATTTTCACATTTCGGTTAGCATTTCGGATATTGGAATAGGCATTAATTAGGTTTTCGGTTATAACCGAATAGCCTATTCGGTTCGGTTATAACCGAATGATCACCCCTAACGGTAATCTTGGCACAATTGCTCGCGTTCGGAATTCTGCGTTGAATGGACACCAACGACACCTTGACCCCTCGCTTATATTTAAGCGGTAATCTCGGTACAATCGACGATTGATGCGGTAGAAGACGCCACACACAACTATGAATTGTTGTATGATAAGTCAAATTGAATCTTAGAGAAATAACTAAGAAAAATACTTAGGAATTCTTCAAAGAACCAAAAGTAGAGAATAACCTCACAAATATATTGAATAATAATAATGTTAATTGTATTTGATTACATCAACCTGGACCTCTATTTATACTACTCAAAATAATCCAAATCCTAATAGCAATAGTAACAAATTATCCTAATCCTAATAGGAATTCCAAACCAATTTGGAATAAAAATCCCTATTTATTACAAACCAATTTAGAAAGTAAATCTTAACTATTAATAAATCCTAATTACAATAGAATTGTAAAACCTAATTTTCCTTGTCGCGTTGGAATCAAACTGAAAGTCCACGTCAGTTGAATAACTTGTTGTAGCCTTTTCCCAATTGGATTCGAGATTTAAATTAACTGATTCCTTGTATCCATGTGGTTCCCTTTTAATTGCTGAATTGGATTTAGTGGCTAGGAATCTGTGTGGTTTGTTTACTGAATATATTAACCTTCCTTGCATATACTAGCTGAGTATTTAATGTTAAGTCTGTGGCCCACGTGCTATATATTATGGTTGATGACTTGAAGGGTCCCACGTGATATGCTAATTAATTGAGAAATAATTCTTTAATTGAATCCTTGGACAATTTCTAGCCCAAACTTCTTGATTTGCTTGACGAATCCCTAGAACTTGAATTGAATTATTGTTGTTTGATGCGAGCCCGACCAGAATTGTATCAGTGGCTATGCGTTGTCAAAAGGGATGGGAATTGGGAAGTACGTAGGTTCAGATACATTTATGGTGGGTGGGCATCTGTGGGAAATTTATTTCTATCCGGACGGGAAGAGTACGGAGGATAACGCTACTGTACGTGTCGCTGTTTATAGCACTGGCGAGCGAGGTATGAGGAAATGGTTGAGTTCATGGAAAAGGTTGCTAAATATATACCAAAGGTATGGGAAAAGGTTGCTAAATATATACCAAAGGCTTTATTGGCGGTTCTAAAACTGAGAAATTATAATAATTTATGTAGGTCCAAAGCTACTTCTATTATTATGTTACATCATCATCAGCATCAACATTTTTTCATCATTGAATGTATTATATTTGGAATCAATTTTTTGTGCTCCTTTATATCGTTTTTCTGCACTCTGTCTTTTGATCTTTTGTTTGACATATAAGTTGGTAGCCATGAGTTGTAACTGAATTATTGTCAATACAAATTCCTGGGAATTGGCTAAGAACATATTTGGTGGTACTTATTGATGTTATTGATAATTTTTTATGCAACAAGTTCAAGGTGTTCACAAGTTACTTTAACGATGCTTTATGTTCATGGCCTCTCAGAATCAATTAGTGGTTTTGACCAACTTGAACGAACTTCCCAGCAAAAGCCAAACTCAGTTGAATAAGATTGTTGTCTGGATGGTAAGCATCAGACGTGAAGATGATCTAAATTGTCATTCTAATTTTTTTCCCTCATCCAACACCATTTAGTTTTTTAGGGGAGAGTGCTGCACCGGAGAGGCCAGTTTCGCCTGATAAGCTCTATAGGGCTGCTCTTTTGAAGAACCGATTTGCGGATACAATTTTAAAAGCGCGAGAAAAGACGCTCAACCAGGTGAGTTACCAAACTGGTAGCTTGTGCACTCGTCTTATATGTGCCGATTTTTGGGCAAAATCAATACGCGCAAAACACGCAATTGTACGTGGTCTACAAATAATATAGTAGTGAATAAAGTATCGTTCCCACAAAGACAAATTATCAAAGATTTTAACTTCACAATTATCAATTTTCTATTAATCCTAATTCTATTAAGCTGTTCAAGTCAATGGTTTTAAAACTATAAAAACTAAATTAATAAATAAGTAAACTATCACAAAAATAACCGCTAATATCAAAATTCGGAATTTCAAATAATTAATGGAGAATTAGACTTATGATTTCACCATGAGCTTCCCTATGATTTGCAAACCTTTATTCCAACTCAATTTAATATCCCAGTTTATTAATCAAGAACACGAAGTAATACTAGCCACCTCTCGATGCACTAATACCGTATTAACGTCAATCCACAATTAAGATAGAAATCCGTTAAACACCTAAATCAACCAACTCACTATATCTCTATGTGAACTGCAATTAAAGAAGGTTTAAGCTTAAGCTCTCTATCCGATCACATGTGATGTCAAGCGTATCTCTACCTTAACAATAATCAAAAAACTGCTATTGACAAAATTCATGACACATGCTATATTAACTAGGTCTAGATTCGAATCTCATCTCTCGATTCCATTCAAATCCACGAGGAATTGTTGATCAGGCAATTCATAAATTCACGCTCGAATTAACATAGATAAACTGATAATATATTATTGAATTGGAAATCAAAGCTATAGAATCATCGTTTCGCCCAAAGATCCATCACAAGTCTAATAAGTGAATTAGTTCATAACGAAAGAATTAAAAACTGAATAATATACTGAAAACATCCTTCTAATTACAAATAAGACTAAAGAGAAGAAGAATAATGAAAACCCCTTCATGTAGCCTCGAATTGCAACCGCCGTGACAATCTCTGAAAATTACTCCTCCAAAGTTGTACTTGAATCCTAGAAATCCTCTTGAATTATGCTCCGTGTGTTGTATGATTGTTGTATATCAAAGTAATATCAAGCTCTTCTCCTTATTCTGGACGAAGTCCCCTCATTAAAGTCCAGGCGCCTAATAGAGTCCCAAAAATCGTGCACCAGCAGACATCAAAACCGAACAGGAAACTTCAGAAAACGGAACCCGCCCCGGCGGGGGGTATTGACTTAAAAAGGCCCACCCCGGCGGGCCATGGGAGGCCATGCGTACATGGGAGGCCATGCGTCTAGGTTATGATAGATATCATATGGCCACAAAATTATCATTGGTTGACCCAATAGACCCCAAAGAAAAACGAGAAGATTAGTATCATATTCTTCCCAATGGTGAGTCTTCTCTTGACATATCATTATCTCCACTGTCTCTAATTGGGAATTAAACTCCAAACAAACACCAAGATTATATAGGTAGTGCTCGTAAATATACTCAGCAAGTGGATGAGCACAACCTTGTCTTATGATGACACGAGGTGGTATGTCATTAGACATCTTGTATGATAGTGGCAAAACACCCTTCCAACGTTGGGTTCACCTCACCCTGGTTGATTCACCAAATATAATTACTAAATGATGACCACCGTTCTATTCCCCTGTTATCCCCCTCTTATCCCAGCTACACTTTTATTACCTGAAAGGAATTGTGAAGCAAAAGAGTGAGCACAACTAGCTCAGTAAAGAATATCATGACTAAAGATAAATAAATTATCAATAGCCTTCAACAATAATAAATCAGAGATTTAGAACATATGGTAGATGATAAAACTTTTCAACCATAGTTGCGGCGGAACGAGCAATCCATTAGAAGAGTCAAATAGACCATAAAGTTTATTATCTTCTCCATGTTAAAAGTCCACCAACAATGTTTTAACCCTGTAACATCAATCAACAATTCATGTCCACAATCACATGTATAACTCATAATCGTAATTGTTATTCTAAATTCCTTTATCCATTCAGGACAAAGATAATTTTCATCACCTGAAACATCAAAGATCATGGTTATACAATATCAAAGTTCATGTTCATAATCATACTAATAAATTCATCTTTGCACTACAGGCCAAAGATATTCATCAACAAACCATCTTTGCACTACATGCCAAAGATATTCATCAATAATTCATCTTTCCACTACGGGCCAAAGATATTCGTATCTCAAAGAAATATATAATCATTTCAGAATTTATATAAACAATAATTATAACCATGTTGATCAATTCACCTTTGCACTTAAGCTAAAGATATTCAATTATAAATTCAATGGTCATGATCATACCAGTCACAATTCTACTTTTCACTACTGGCCAAAGAGAACCCTAGTCATGATCATACCAATAATCTACCCATCTTTACACTCCATTGAAAGAGAATTTCAATATTGGGGTTATAAAAATGTTATATATGATAATATAATCAATATAATCAATACATAGTTTTAATCTCCAGAGTAATATTCATAAATCAACTATAATTTGGTTAGAAAAAGAAACCAATTTTGTAGTGAATAGTGATGTGATAAAAATATGTAACTGCAAGTGAACAGTGTCAAATTGAAGAACTGGCAAGTACAGGTCGAACCCACAGAGACTAGATTAATTCTTTAATATATCCTTAATTAATATTTTAGGCAAATTAGAAATAAAAATGGTGGAGAAGATTTTTTAACTAAATTATGCAAACTATTAATTAATAATGAAAACTATTAATTAGAAAAGATACCTAGGAATTAGAATCCACCAAATATTAACATAATAAATAATTTCTTATTTCCTAAATCAATTCCCAAATTATTTCCCCTTCCCTTTAAAAATAATGATTCATATAATTAATATGGGCAAGCATAAGTTATGAAAAATTCACAGATTAACTATAACTTATCAAAACCTCGCAATCAATATAAAAATCATATGCAATTTATGCGGAGGAAAATATGAAGGTTAAAATAATTAGGCATTAATTTAGGAACGGAAAGAAAATATAGTTATGAAATATTTAGTTTCATCATAATCCTAGGTATTAGAAATTTAGCTAGCCATGGAATTAAAAACAAAAAACAAATAATATTAGTACTACTATTCGCATGAAATAAGAACAATAATTAAAAAGAGAATTTCTATAATATAAATAAAAGAAAGTTACAAATACTCCCTGACAGTATGTTCCGAACGTGATTGGAATAAGAGAAACGACAAACTCTAAATATCTTACTCCCTCCTACACTAGTGAAAAACTGAGAAAAAGAAAATAACAAGTGGTGCCTTTTTCTCTCAAACAAGAGGCCTATTTATAGGGAAAATAACTTTGAACCCTAATTTAGATTCATTGAACTTGGACACTTTGATCATTCCCTTTCCATGTAGAATTCAACTTCCTAGTAGCAATCAACTTCTCAAAAACATCTTCTAGATAGACTTTTCTTTCTCTTGTTGGATTTGAATTGCACTAAGATTGTTCCACCTCTTTCCTTCTCCTTGTAGGATTCTTCTTGGACATTCCTTATATGAATAAGAGCATTAAATATTGCTTGATCACCAAGATTTTGACTTTATTACAATAAATATTAAATCCTACAAAATAAAATAAAATATATTAATTTAATAAACTAATATAATTAAAAGGACAAAATTAGGGATAATTAAATGTATGAATTACGTTTCTATCAAATACCCTCATACCTAGCTTTTTCTCGTCCTCGAGTAAAATAAATAAAAATAAAATAAAAATTACAATACCCCATTTTCGTAGGAAATACGATTGCACTTAGCATGTGCAACAAGCCTTTAAACCCCAAGGTTATCCCAAGTGGACGAGTTGTGTCTCAGTGAGGGTTTGCAGTGAATATACCCACAAAATTTAAAAATATTTTTTTGGGTTCAACAAATTCTGAAATTGAAAGAAAACTTCTAAATATTTATGGGCATTATACATAAGCAAGATTAAATTCAAAATCACACTTGCACCTTATCAAAAATACTCGATCTTCATTTTAGACACCATCCTTCATTAAATCAATTTCATGTAATGCATGCATGTGTATGTGATGTAACTCTTAGTAGGGATTTTTATCATGAAAATCAAGCAAACTCTTTTTTTCTTTGTCTTTCTTTTTTTCCTTCTTTTTCTCCATTTTTTTTTATTCTTGAATTGTGCAATGTCTCATTTTCTTAGGCTTTTCAGAGTTACCCATGTAGAGTGAGCGTTGGACCAATGACTCCCAAACCAGATGGCTTTAGGGCACTAGGTGTAGAGACACCCCTAAGGATATACTAACTCGAGTAACAAAGGTCAAAAACTAGACTAGTCAAGCTGCTTTTATCCATCATACTTTTCAGCGTGAATATCGATGCTTCCCGAGGCTTGGATACCCAGTTATTTCGTTTAATGGACATTGAAGCAGTTATTTATTTCTTTTCTTTTTTTCAACTTTTCTCAACTTCAAAATTTTTTTTTCTTTTTTTTTCTTTTTTTTCTTTTTTTTTTTTTGAAATTACTCGAATCATGGTTTATACCCCACAACTAAGAATTAGTGCAAACGTGAAGTGCAAAAATGCTTGTGAAATCAATTTTAAATCCAGATGGTGTTTTGAACTAAGATTTTGTATCTTATCAACAATTCAAGAGTTCTAAATCTTTCAATCTTACTCATGCGTTTTGCTCCACCAACACTTATTAGAATTAATTCAATTCATAAAAAGTCAAACAAATTTATTTTTTAATTTTTTAATTTTTTTTGTTTTTTTTTTCGTAAAAAGAAAGAAAAAAAAATCTAATACAAACTAACTCCCCCCATACCTAAATCATGCATTGTCCTCAATGTATGCAAATGAAGAAAAGAGAACAAAGATATGAAAGAATTATACCTTGGACGATGAGGCAGAAACTGGATGACAATATTGTACAAAAGAAGAATATACGTACAAACTTACAAAAACAAGTGCAGTATCAGTCATGCTGAATCAGGTGGGTCAACAAGGTATACCACCTCATCCGATTCGGTCGGCATTTCTAAAAAAAAGTTTGAGTCGTTGACCATTCACTTTGAAAATTTCTCCACTCTTTGGATTTTCAATATCTACTGCCCCATGAGAGTAAACTACCTTCACTACAAAAGGTCCATCCCATCTAGAACGCAATTTTCCAGGAAATAAATGTAGCCTAGAATTATACAAGAGAACTTTTTGACCAGGGGAAAATGATTTTCTCAAAATTGATTTATCATGAAACACTTTTGTTCTTTCTTTGTAAATTCTAGCATTTTCATAAGCATCGTTCCTAATCTCATCTAACTCAGCTAATTGCAATTGTCTATGACTCCCACCAGTGGACATATCAAAATTCAACTGTTTTATGGCCCATAAAGCACGATGTTCAAGTTCAACAGGTAAGTGACAAGCTTTGCCAAACACAAGCATATACGGTGACATTCCTAAATTAGTCTTAAAGGCAGTACGGTAAGCCCACAATGCATCTGACAATTTTAGAGACCGATCTTTTCTATTAGAACTCACCGTTTTTTCCAAGATTTGTTTTATTTGCCTATTTGAGACTTCTACTTGACCACTTGTTTGAGGGTGATATGATGTTGCAAGCTTGTGGGTGATGGAATACTTTTTTAGCAAGGATGAAAAAGGCTGATTACGAAAATGTTTGCCTTGATCACTGATTATGGCCCTAGGGGTACCAAAGCGAGAGAAAATATTCTCTTTCAAAAATTTGACAACAACCTTGTTGTCATTGGTCTTGGTTGGTATAGCTTCTACCCACTTAGACATGTAATCCACCGCAAGTAAAATGTACAGATTTCTAAAAGAATTTGGAAATGGGCCCATGAAATCGATTCCCCACACATCAAACAATTCAATGACCAGAATAGGTTGCATTGGCATCATATTCCTCCTAGTGATCCTCCCTAATTGTTGACACCTATTGCAATTGCCACAAAATGATGTGGCATCCTTGAATAGACTAGGCCAATAGAAACCACATTGGAGGACTTTGGCGACCGTCTTTTTGCCTCCAAAATGTCCTCCACAAGCTTGGTCATGACAAAATGACAGAACACTTCTAAACTCGTGGTCGGGTACACACCTCCTAATGATTTGATCAGGACAATATTTGAACAAATAGGGGTCATCCCAATAAAAGTGTTTGACTTGTGAAAGAAACTTGGATCGGTCTTGTTTGGACCAATGTGAAGGGATCTCACTAGTCACTAGGTAATTCACAATATCAGCAAACCAAGGTGTAGCAGATATAGAGAAAAGTTGCTCATCTTGGAAAGATTCATTTAAGGGCAGGTCAAAGTTGGACTCCACTACTAAACGTGACAAATGATCAGCTACCACGTTTTCAGACCCTTTTTTGTCTCGTATCTCTAAGGTCAAATTCTTGGAGCAATAAGACCCAACGAATTAAACGAGCTTTTGAATCTTTTTTGGAAAGAAGATGTTTGAGAGCAGCATGGTCAGTGTTAACAATTATTTTAGACCCAATAAGATAAGATCGAAACTTTTCTAGGGCAAAAACTACAGCTAGAAGTTCTTTTTCAGTAGTTGAATAGTTCAATTGAGCATCATTCAAAGTCCTACTAGCATAGTATATGACATGGGGAATCTTGTTGATTCTTTGCCCTAGAACAGCACCAACTACATAGTCAGATGCATCGCACATTAACTCAAATGGTTGTCTCCAATCAGGTGATTTGATGATAGGAGCTGAAGTTAACTCCTTTTTGAGTTGTTCAAAGGATTGAAGACATTTTTTATTAAATTCAAATTTTGCATCTTTACCTAGAAGATTGGTCAAGGGTCGTGCTTTCTTACTAAAATCTTTAATGAATCGCCTATAAAAGCGTGCATGCCCTAGGAAAGAATGGATTTCTTTGACTGTCCTAGGTGGTGGAAGATTGGAAATGAGGTCGATTTTGGCTTTATCTACTTCAATTCCCTTTTTAGATATGATGTGACCAAGAACAATTCCTTTTTTTTTACCATGAAATGACATTTTTCCCAATTTAGGATTAAGTTTGTTTCCTTACATCTCCGTAGAACTAAATCAAGGTGGTAAAGGCATTCATGAAATGTAGACCCAAATATGGAAAAATCATCTATGAAAATTTCTAGAAATTTCTCTACCATGTCAGAAAAAATGCTCATCATACATCTTTGAAAGGTGGCAGGGGCACTACATAGCCCAAAGGGTAGACGACGATATGCAAAGGTTCCATAAGGACAAGTGAATGTGGTCTTTTCCTGGTCTTCCGGGGCTATGGGAATTTGAAAGTAGCCCGAGTAACCATCAAGGAAACAATAATAAGCATGACCAGCTAATCTTTCTAGAATTTGGTCTATGAAGGGTAAAGGAAAATGATCCTTTCTTGTGGCAGCATTGAGTTTTCTATAGTCTTTGCAAACCCTCCAACCAGATTGGACACGGGTGGGAACTAACTCTTTAGCTTCATTTTGAACCACCGTTAAGCCAGACTTTTTAGGTACCACCTGAACAGGACTTACCCACGAGCTATCAGAAATGGGATAAATGATCCCGTTATCTAGACACTTCAGAATTTCTTTCTTAACAACCTCTTTTAGAATCGGGTTTAACCGCCTTTGTGGGTCTCTCACAGGTTTAACATCATCTATTAAGTGGATCCTATGTTGGACAATTGTTGGACTGATCCCCTTAATATCAGTTATACTTCATCCTATGGCTTCCTTGTTTTCTCTCAAGATGGTCAATAGCTCTTCCTCCTGTGTGTTTGTTAAATCAGAAGCAATGATTACAGGAAGAGATTTGGAGGGGCCTAAATAGGCATATTTAAGATTATCAGGCAGAGGCTTGAGTTCTAACTCTGATGGACTCTTTTCAAGAGATTCTGAAGATTGCAAGATTAATAACTCAGTCTCGGGTTTCCATTTAGAGTAAGACATTGATGTTGATGACTCTAGCATTTCATTAACCTCATTTACATATTCTGTTTCATCCCAATTTTGACCAAAATGATTTAGACAAAAATTAAAAAAAAATTCTTCTCCTGTAAGTTCATTGTCGGACATGTCCTGAATCATATTCACTTCAACGGGTTGGTCAGAAAAATCACAAGGTTGCTTTCCCACATTAAACACATTTAAATCGATTGTCATGTTCCCAAATGTTAATTTCATTAGTCCATTTCTACAGTTGATTAACGCATTAGAAGTTGCTAGAAATGGTCTACCCAAAATTAGAGGAATTTGACCCTTGGGATTGACAACAGGCTGGGTTTCAAGGACAACAAAGTCAACAGGGAAGACAAAATCACCAACCTTAATAAGTACATCTTCAACTATTCCTTTTGGCACTTTAATGGAACGGTCAGCTAATTGAAGTGTGACAGTTGTCTTTTTCAACTCTCCTAAGCCTAAGGTTTCATACACAGAAAATGGTAACAGGTTCACACTAGCTCCTAAATCAAGCAAAGCCTTTTCAATTAATGTGTCACCTATGATGCATGAAATAGTAGGACAACCGGGGTCCTTATATTTCACAGGGACTTGACATGACAAGATAGAACTCACATGGGCTGTTAGAAAAGCTTTCTTAGGAACATGAGTGGTTCTTTTATGTGTGCACAAATCTTTTAGACATTTAGCATATGAGGGAACTTGTTGAATGGCATCTAGAAGAGGAATGTTAATTTTCACTTGTTTGAACACTTCTAGAATTTTGTCCAACTGGGCCGACTGCTTGTTTGAAATAAGTCTTTGAGGGAATGGAGCTTTTGGTTTGAAGACTTTTTTAGTTGACTCATAAGGTGTGGTTGAATCAGGTTTTGAAACATGATTAGTGGATGGGCCTACTGACTCAGAGTTTGTGGGATTTTCAGGCTGGGTTGACTTTGAAGATGGATCGTTAGATTCAACATTTAATTTTTCCTCTTCTTCATTATCAATTCCAGCATGATTGTTAAAATAATTTCCAGACCCTAAAGAAATTACAGAATTCACATGATTGACTTGGTTGTTTTCAAGTGAATTAACATGATAAGGTTTTTGAGTAGGGGCTGAAAATTTTGAATTGGTCTCGGGTTGACTAGGAAGTTTACCCTTCTCTCTTTCACTAACTGCAGTGGCCAATTGACTCATTTGGATCTCTAAGCGAGAAATGGCTTGGGTAGTGCTTTGCATGAAATTGTTAGTGCCTTGCATGAAATTATTGAAATTATTATGAGATTTCATTAAAGTTTCTATGCTCTTCTCTAAAACGTTAAGTCTCTTCTCACTTTCATTAGAAAAACCTGGTGGACCATATTGGGTTGTTGAACTTGAATTTTGGTAAGAACCAGGGTTTGGCTTTTAGTAAGGTTGAAAAGATTGATTTAGAGACTGATTGACCTGATTTGAAGAATTATTTGGGTAGGGTCCTTGGTTCCATGTAAAATTAGGATGATTCCTCCAACCAGGATTATAAGTGGGTGCAAATGGGTCATTCCTAGGTCGTTGAAACATTGCATTGACTTGTTCATATTCTTCAAATTGGGTTATGACTCTAGGACATTCCTCAATCGCATGGCTTGGTGAATTACACTTTAGACACAAAGGTGTAGGTGTTGAGACTTGATTCACGTGTGATCCCCTAGTTTCTAAATCTTCAAGTCTTTTAAGTACACCAACCAACTTAACTTCTGTAGCAATTGAATTGTCAATTGTATGAACACCCCTAGATGAACTAGGTTTATCGGTCTCTCGGGTGGTTTCCCATTGCATGGTTTTTTCTGCTAAGTCTTCTAAAAACTCCCAAGCTTTTTCCTCATCATTATTCAAAAAATCCCCTTGACACATTGACTCTAACATTGTTTTAGTGGGATAGTCTAAACCTTCGTAAGCTATTTGACACAATCTCCATTTCTCAATTCCGTGGGGTGGGCACTGGGATAACAAATTTTTAAATCTATCAAAATATTTCCAAAAGGACTCTTTTTCAAGTTGGCAAAATTGATGAATTGCAGTCCGAATTTTAGCAGTTTTATGATTTGGAAAATATTTTTTTAGAAATGTAACAACAAATCCCTCCCAGGTTGATATGGAATTATTTGGTAGGCTATATAACCATTTTTTTGCATTATCTTTTAAAGCAAATGTTATAAATCTTAGCCTAATTGAGTCATCAGACAGTTGTTGAATTTTCATTAAGGCACAAACTTCCTCAAATTCCTGAATAAATCAATATGCATCTTCTATCCCCGTAAACTTAGGTAACATATTTATAAAATGTGGCTTAAGTTCAAAATTATTACCAGTTACCGGTGGTAGACTAATACATGAAGGTTGGGCAGAGCGGGAAGGATAACATCGATCCCTTAAAGAAACAGTTTGGGCACCCTCCATTTTTGTTAAAGTGAGATCTTTTAAAGTGAAATCCGAAAAATTAAGTTTTCTCACTAATCGTGATGTTTCGTCCCTAATCCACACTTTTTGCATACACTACTCAACAAATAAGCAGATAAACAAAAAAAACAAAAAAAAAATTTACTTCTAAGGTCAACCTAAATAAAATCTAGACAGCTCCTAACTGTTCCAAGTTACACCGCAAGGTCCACCAAATTCGATTTTAATCACACCACTAGCCAGGTAAGTGTAAGAAAGGCGGGAGTCTCTCCGTAGAAACGGTGACTAATTGAATAACCACACAATCTTTAGGCGTATACCTTTTGAACCACTTGCCTAGACACCAGTAGTTTGATTAATTTAAAATTCAGACTCCTCTTGGAGTTTCTTGTCCTAATTGAGCTCTAGAGTCCTAGGGGCCAACGTCTACTTGATTTTATTAGGTCACGGTCATGCAAAATGTAAATTGGGTTATTTGTGGGCCAAGGAAGGGTGATGAAATCCCCACCTTATCTTGTTACAGGTTGTGCCCTTAATGTTAGATTAAAGATGAAAATGCACAAATATAAAAAAACTATAAACAAATAAAATGTCCTAAAACTATGTGAATTACGAAAGAAGGAGAAATTTTGACGTACCTCAATCCTCCAGCAATCACCACAGTTTATATTTGACAAAAAAAATAAAAAAATAAAAAAATAAAACCTAACAGGATGTGCTCTACGTGAGTGAATGCATGAATGCGACAAATAAATAAATATATATATATATATATATATATATATATATATATAACTAAACTACTATTTTTTTTAAAAAAAAATATATGGAGATACGAAGTACCGAAGAAAGCACAGCAACAAAATCTTTATCTTTTCGCTTCTTCGATCCGCTTCAATAAACCTGAAAAAAAAATGAGTTAAAACTTATTTGAATAAAAAAAATTAAAGAATAAATAAAATTTAATTCTAGTCCCCGGCAACGGCGTCAAAAACTTGATGTGATAAAAATATGTAACTGCAAGTGCACAGTGTCAAATTGAAGAACTGGCAAGTACAGGTCGAACCCACAGAGACTAGATTAATTCTTTAATATATCCTTAATTAATATTTTAGGCAAATTAGAAATAAAAATGGTGGAGAAGATTTTTTAACTAAATTATGCAAACTATTAATTAATAATGAAAACTATTAATTAGAAAAGATACCTAGGAATTAGAATCCACCAAATATTAACATAATAAATAATTTCTTATTTCCTAAATCAATTCCCAAATTATTTCCCCTTCCCTTTAAAAATAATGATTCATATAATTAATATGGGCAAGCATAAGTTATGAAAAATTCACAGATTAACTATAACTTATCAAAACCTCGCAATCAATATAAAAATCATATGCAATTTATGCGGAGGAAAATATGAAGGTGAAAATAATTAGGCATTAATTTAGGAACGGAAAGAAAATATAGTTATGAAATATTTAGTTTCATCATAATCCTAGGTATTAGAAATTTAGCTAGCCATGAAATTAAAAACAAAAAACAAATAATATTAGTACTACTATTCGCATGAAATAAGAACAATAATTAAAAAGAGAATTTCTATAATATAAATAAAAGAAAGTTACAAATACTCCCTGACAGTATGTTCCACACGTGATTGGAATAAGAGAAATGACAAACTCTAAATATCTTACTCCCTCCTACACTAGTGAAAAACTGAGAAAAAGAAAATAACAAGTGGTGCCTTTTTCTCTCAAACAAGAGGCCTATTTATAGGAAAAATAACTTTGAACCCTAATTTAGATTCATTGAACTTGGACACTTTGATCATTCCCTTTCCATGTAGAATTTAACTTCCTAGTAGCAATCAACTTCTCAAAAACATCTTCTAGATAGACTTTTATTTCTCTTGTTGGATTTGAATTGCACTAAAATTGTTCCACCTCTTTCCTTCTCCTTGTAGGATTCTTCTTGGACATTCCTTATATGAATAAGAGCATTAAATATTGCTTGATCACCAAGATTTTGACTTTATTGCAATAAATATTAAATCCTACAAAATAAAATAAAATATATTAATTTAATAAACTAATATAATTAAAAGGACAAAATTAGGGATAATTAAATGTATGAATTACGTTTCTATCAAATAGTACTCGTGAATAGTAACTTATGAATAGTAACTCATGAATAGTAACCCGTTGTGAATAGTAAATCGTGAATAGTAACTCATGAATAGTAACCCCGACATGAAAAAGTTCTAAATTTGATAAAAAGTTCAAACCAATATTTCGGTATAATGATATTGAAGAAATAATATCATTTATGAAGAAAATAATCTCCCTTACTATCCCGTACCTCAAAAGAGCATTACTTCTTATTAGAATAACGCTGAACGAACTTGCACCGTATATCAACACTCAAAATATCAAAATACTCACAAGAATACACTCGATAATATAGAGAGAAATAGAGAAAAAACTTCAGTTTTTGGTGTGGTTTTCAATTCTAACCTAAGCACCCTATTTATAGGAAATTGCTTAGAACACCAAAGCAGAAAATTTAAAAAAATATTATTATATTTACAAAATTTTCACGCCCATATTTGAAATCTGATTTCAGCCCATTTGTAACACATGTGAGACCCACTTAACTTGTAAAAAATGTTTTGCATATAAAAAATAAATAAAACTTCCAAAAATTAGTTATTTCGGAACTTTGGAACTTCAATAATTCATAATAAATAGCCCTTTCATCAGAAAATTCGAATCTCACAAATTTTTATAGGAAATTCAATTCTCTACAACTTTACAGAAGAAAGTTTTCCCAAATTTCACACAGAAATTGACTGAAATCCACATACGGACGATTTTACAGGCTATAATCAAATTTCAGTCAAAAAATGGGGTCCACCGACACACAAAACATGTGTTAATCATTTAATGCAACAAAAATACTCTTCCTCTTCATATACTCATATATACCACATTCATTGTAAAAATATCACCATTATTATATTATTAAAATATAATAATATATTTAAATGAAATAATTTATCAAAAAAAGATAAAATATTAATTTTCAACAATTGTCACTTTAAAAAATTTCTCCATCTATATCCACATAAAATCAATATTTTTCTCATCATATAAATCAATAACTAATTATTCACAAATAATATTACAGAATCACAGTATTGACAACCAGGCCGTTCTCAGGAAATAGGGGGCTTTCCAATAAGAATTTCTCCTTACTAGCGCGCAATTAGGTGACCAAATCTCTCATTAGACAGAATTTTCTAGACATTGTCAATAATGCTATCTAATAATATTATTCAGATAATATGAATTATTGCTTCGATAATAGAAAATACTGTGTAGTAACAATTATTAAAATAACAGTAATATAAAATATCAACGCAGCAATTATTGAATCAATAAAATACTGAACAGTAATTACTGTAACAATTATTGAGTTGTGTCTTCTTACGTTAGAATCAATAATTGGTGCAATACCATGTGCTACTCTGCAACAACGCGTATTACTGTGTTTTAACCACCGGGTATTCAAACAGTATTAACGGTAACAACTACGCCGTTATTTATAAAAATTTCCTTTTATCGTTTTCTTCGTCCGATAGTTATTCTGTTATGGGGCTCACAAATGGCTGCGCCGTCGTACGAATATTCCCCGACAGAAAGAATATTCCACGACCAAACGAATATTCCCCGATAGAAATGAGTATTTTATAACCACTTGCATAATTAAAATATTTACATATATCACCTTTAAGTTTAAACTTTTATCAATTTAACAATTTACTGAATAGTAATTATAAGAAAAATTGAATACTTTTATTTCATAAAATTTGGGATCTTATAATCTCCCCTCCTTATGAAATTTCGTCCCCGAAATTTACGTTTCTGGTATTTCAAAGAGTTGAGAATACCTTTCTTTCATTTCAGATTCCATGTTCCCTGTCATCATGATTTCTCTATTGCTCATCTCCTGTATTTCAGATATCATTCTAGAATACAGCTTCAAAAATAAAGGTTAACTTAACAAATTAACATATCACATAATATCCCGATATTATGACTGACCAACAAATAAGCCTAGGTAGGACACACTGGCGAATGATTTACTCATCTCTCCCCACCTAGTTCTAATCCCGATCTCCGCCAGGGATTATATCCCTAAGCTCTGATACCAACTATGACTCATGTCCCAACCATGGACAGCACCTCACAGTGGTACCTATCAGTTTGCCACCGCAGAACGGCGTCCCCTACGGAGAGTCTGGCTTCAGTGCATCCCCCTTCAACAGGAAGTCACCAGCAAGAGGCTCAGAGCTCTTTACTTATAGCTCTGATACCAAATGTGACAACCCCAAAATTGGTCCATTCCATCCAACCTATTCTAAGTCGCCAAATAAATGGTACAGAAAACAACTACAACTTTATTACAACAATTGTCGTGCACGTCACAATGACACCTTACATAAAGGTATAGTCAAAAACTATTTTAGAAATTAGAATCTTTGGGAAGTGCTCAAGGAAACCTTCGTACATGGGAGGCCATGCGTCTAGGTTATGATAGATATCATATGGCCACAGAATTATCCTTGGTTGACCCAATAGATCCCAAAGAAAAACGAGAAGATTAGTATCATATTCTTCCCAATGGTGAGTCTTCTCTTGACATATCATTATCTCCACTGTCTCTAATTAGGAATTAAACTCCAAACAAACACCAAGATTATATAGGTAGTTCTCGTAAATATACTCAGCAAGTGGATGAGCACAACCTTGTCTTATGATGACACGAGGTGGTATGTCATTAGACATCTTGTATGATAGTGGTAAAACACCCTTCCAACGTTGGGTTCGCCTCACCCTGGTTGATTCACCAAATATAATTACTAAATGATGACCACCGTTCTATTCCCCTGTTATCCCCCTCTTATCCCAGCTACACTTTTATTACCTGAAAGGAATTGTGAAGCAAAAGGGTGAGCACAACTAGCTCAGTAAAGAATATCATGACTAAAGATAAATAAATTATCAATAGCCTTCAACAATAATAAATCAGAGATTTAGAACATATGGTAGATGATAAAACTTTTCAACCATAGTTGCGGCGGAACGAGCAATCCATTAGAAGAGTCAAATAGACCATAAAGTTTATTATCTTCTCCATGTTAAAAGTCCACCAACAATGTTTTAACCCTGTAACATCAATCAACAATTCCTGTCCACAATCACATGTATAACTCATAATCGTAATTGTTATTCTAAATTCCTTTTTCCATCCAGGACAAAGATAATTTTCATCACCTGAAACATCAAAGATCATGGTTATACCAAATCACAGTTCATGTTCATAATCATACTAATAAATTCATCTTTGCACTACGGGCCAAAGATATTCATCAACAGACCATCTTTGCACTACATGCCAAAGATATTCATCAATATTTCATCTTTCCACTAAAGGCCAAAGATATTTGTTTCTCAAAGAAATATATAATCATTTCAGAATTTATATAAACAATAATTATAACCATGTTGATCAATTCACCTTTGCACTTAAGCTAAAGATATTCAATTATAAATTCAATGGTCATGATCATACCAGTCACAATTCAACTTTTCACTACTGGCCAAAGAGAACCCTAGTCATGATCATACCAATAATCTACCCATCTTTACACTCCAGTGAAAGAGAATTTCAATATTGGGGTTATAAAAATGTTATATATGATAATAAAATCAATATAATCAATATATAGTTTTAATCTCCAGAGTAATATTCATAAATCAACTATAATTTGGTTAGAAAAAGAAACCAATTTTGTAGTGAATAGTACCCGTGAATAGTAACTCGTGAATAGTAACTCATGAATAGTAACCCGTTGTGAATAGTAAATCGTGAATAGTAACTCATGAATTGTAACCCCGACATGAAAAAGTTCTAAATTTGATAAAAAGTTCAAACCAATATTTCGGTATAATGATATTGAAGAAATAATATCATTTATGAAGAAAATAATCTCCCTTACTATCACGTACCTCAAAAGAGAAGTACTTCTGATTAGAATAACGCTGAACGAACTTGCACCGTATATCAACACTCAAGATATCAAAATATTCACAAGAATACACTCGATAATATATAGAGAAATAGAGAGAAAACTTCAGTTTTTGGTGTGATTTTCAATTCTAACCTAAGCACCCTATTTATAGGAAATTGCTTAGAACACCAAAGCAGAAAATTTAATAAAATATTATTATATTTACAAAATTTTCACGCCCATCTTAGAAATCTGATTTCTGCCCATTTGTAACACATGTAAGACCCACTTAACTTGTAAAAAATGTTTTTCATATAAAAAATAAATAAAACTTCCAAAAATCAATTATTTCAAAACTTTGGAACTTCAATAATTCATAATAAATAGCACTTTTATCAGAAAATTCGAATCTCGCAAATTTTTATAGGAAATTCAATTCTCTACAACTTTACCGAAGAAAGTTTTCCCAAATTTCACACAGAAATTGACCGAAATCCACATACGGACGATTTTACAGGCTATAATCAAATTTCAGTCAAAAAATGGGGTCCACCGACACACAAAACATGTGTTAATCAATTAATGCAACAAAATACTATTCCTCCTCATATACTCATATATACCACATTCATTGTAAAAATATCACCATTATTATATTATTAAAATATAATAATATATTTAAATGAAATAATTTATCAGAAAAAGATAAAATATTAATTTTCAACAATTGTCACTTTAAAAAATTTCTCCATTTATATCCACATAAAATCAATATTTTCCTCATCATATAAATCAATAACTAATTATTCATAAATAATATTACAGAATCACAGTAATGACAACCAGGCCGTTCTCAGGAAAGAGGGGGCTTTCCAATAAGAATTTCTCCTTACTAGCGCGCAATTAGGTGACCAAATCTCTCATTAGACAGAACTTTCTAGACATTGTCAATAATGCTATCTAATAATATTATTCAGATAATATGAATTATTGCTTCGATAATAGAAAATACTGTGTAGTGACAATTATTAAAATAACAGTAATATAAAATATCAACGCAGCAATTATTGAATCAATAAAATACTGAACAGTAATTACTGTAACAATTATTGAGTTGTGTCTTCTTACGTTAGAATCAATAATTGGTGCAATACCGTGTGCTACTGTGCAACAACGCGTATTACTGTGTTTTAACCACCGGGTATTCCAACAGTATTAACGGTAACAACTACGCCGTTATTTAAAAAAATTCCCTTTTGTCGTTTTCTTCGTCCGATAGTTATTCTGTTATGGGGCCCCCAAATGGTTGCGCCGTCGTACGAATATTCCCCGACAGAAAGAATATTCCACGACCAAACGAATATTCCCCGATAGAAATGAGTATTTTATAACCACTTGCATAATTAAAATATTTACATATATCACCTTTAATTTTAAACTTTTATCAATTTAACCATTTACTGAATAGTAATTATAAGAAAAATTGAATACTTTTATTTCATAAAATTCGGAGTCTTACAATTGGGTTAAGTCGACGTTGATGCTCCACCGATGGTCTTGCATCATCCTCCATCAGAATCTTGTGCATGCAAAATGATGGGCTAAATCCCTTTAAATCTATAATCGTCCATCCAATCGATGATTTGTGATCCCTAAGCACCCTCAACAACTTTTCTTCCTGCAATTTGTTAAGTTCAGTAGAAATAATTACAGGTAAAGAATTTGAATTGCCTAAATAAGCATACCTAAGATGTTTAGAGAGTGTCTTAAGTTCCAATATTGGTGGCTCCTCCAATGACGGTTTCAATTTTTCTTCAACTGTCTCCTCAATGTGCAGAGGTTCAAACGGTGCTCTAAATCGGCTAACTCGTGGCAACGAGTCTAGCATCTGTAATAAGTCCACAAATTCTGGGTTGTCTTTTTCTTCATCACCCAATAAAGTTGTTTCTAACGGATCGTTGATCAAACTCTTGCTCATATCTTCGCTGGTAATTTGCTCAACTAAATCCATTCGAAAACACTCTTCCTCGTCCGTAGGGTATTTCATGGCCTTGAACACATTGAATTTTATTTCTTGGTCTTGGACTCTCATAGTAAGTTCTCCTTTTTGCACGTCTATGAGTGTCCTTCCCGTGGCCAAGAAAGGTCTCCCTAGGATGATCGGGATGTTCTTATCTTCATCAAAATTCAGAATGATAAAGTCCGCAAGGAATATAAACTTATCCACTTTAACCAGAATGTCCTCTACAATGCCTCTCGGATATGTGACTGACCTATCCGCCAACTGCAATGAAATATTTGTAGGCTTTGGCGCGGGCAAACCCAATTCTGAGTATACTGACAATGGCATCAGATTTATACTCGCCCCCAAATCACATAAACATTTGTTAAACGACATTTTCTCGATTGTGCACGGGATAGTAAAGCTCCTCGGGTCTTTGAGTTTTGGTGGTATCTTTTTCTGTAACACCGCACTGCACTCCTCTATTAGTGCCACTGTTTTGAAATCTTCCCATTTCTTTTTCCTCGACAGAATTCCTTTCATAAACTTCGCATAACTCGGCATTTGCTCTAGGGCCTCTGCGAATGGGATGTTAATCTGGAGTTTCTTGAACACGTCTAAAAACTTTGCAAACTGCTTATCTGATTTCTGTTTTTAGACCCTCTGCTGAAACGGCGGTGGAGGAAAAACAATCGGCTCATCGTTTAACTTTATTTCCTTATTTTTGTTACCCTCCACCACGTTACTGTCATCAACTTTTTTCTCTAGTGTTGCTGAATTTTCTGCACTATTACTCCCGAGATGTTTTCCACATTCTCAACATAACTGCTTTACATTGCTCATGATTACCCTTCGGATTTCTCTCGGTGTCGCTAGATAATGTTCCTTGTGGTCTATTATTCAATGCCAACGCAATTTGACCTATCTGATTCTCTATATTTTTAATAGCCATAGCTTGATTCTTCATAGCCAAATCGTTGCTAGCCATGTATTTTGCCCAAATTTCCTCCACATCAGATTTCCTTTCCTACTGTTGAACCGGTTGTGGGTGACTCTGAAAACCAAGGGGATATGATGGTCGTGGAGCATGAGTTTGTTGGTTATTAATCCACGAGAAATTTGGGTGGTTCCTATTCCCTTGATTATAGGTGTTTTGGTATGTATTCTGCGGAGTTCTGTTGTAGTTACCTATGAACAGGACGGATGCTGTATTAATTGCACATTGATATATAGGATGATCACCTGCACAAATTTCACATACTACCGCAACCTGCTGAACTTGAGCCCCTGTCATAGTATTAACCTTATCATTCATAATATCAAACTTCTTGGACAGTGCAGAAATCTATGCTTGTATAGCTGACACCCCATCTAATTCCAAGATCCCAGCCGCCTTTGCCTATGTCATTCTTGCTGTAGGCCACTGTTAGTTATTTGTTGCCATTGTTTCGATCAAATTGT
Organism: Panax japonicus; assembly: GCA_020205505.1. NCBI lineage: Eukaryota > Viridiplantae > Streptophyta > Magnoliopsida > Apiales > Araliaceae > Panax > Panax japonicus. Next base: position 48,055,778 of record CM035094.1, read on the forward strand.
AGGCGTCCTCATAACTCTAAGCCATGAATGCACCGCCCGATGCCGCATCAATACTAGTTCTGACATTCCCATGTTGCCCGTTATAAAAGGTGTTCATTTGTAACCACCTGGGCAATCCATGATGTGGGCACTTTCTGAGTAATTCCTTATATCTCTCCCATGCCTCATATAGTGACTCCCCATTCTGCTGCTCAAACATCGTAATGTCATTCCTCATTTTAGCAGTCTTCGTTGGTGGGAAAAATTTGGCAAGAATTTTTTGAGTCAAGTCTTCCCACGCAGTGATCGATCCCGACAGTAGAGAATGTAACCAACTCTTCGCCTTGTCCCATAAAGTGAATAGGAACAAGCAAAGTCTTAATGCCTCATCCGACACCCCATTGTACTTGAACGTGTCGCACATTTTCAAAAAACTGATTAAATGCTCATTCGGATCGTCATTTGCCATTCCCCCAAACTGACATAAGTTCTACATCATCTGAATGGTCCCAGGCTTGATTTCAAAAGTATTCGCAGCTATTGCAGGCCTAGTGATGCTCGACTTCAGATCAGTCGCCCTAGGTGTTGCAAAATCTCTCAACGCTTTCTGGTCTTCGGCAGCCATTGTTCTTCTTTATCAGAATTTTTGAATTCGTTCCTCGTTTCCTCGATCCACTTACTCAACCTCTGAAATCTTCTTTCAATGTCATCCTCAAAAGGAAACAAGTCTGGATGTTTGGATCGTGTTCGCATAAACCAATATCAAAAACCTGAAATAGGAGAAACAAGAACAAACAATGTTTAAGTAAAACTGGACTAATTAAACTGATATCGTAAAAAATATTAAAATCTTGGCTAAATTGTCGCCGGCAACGGCGCCAAAAACTTGTTGGGCAAAATTAATACGCGCAAAACACGCAAGTGTACGTGGTCAACAGGTAATATGGTAGTGAATAAAGTATCGTTCTCACGAAGATAAATTATTAAAGATTTTAACTTCACAATTATCAATTTTCTATTAATCCTAATTCTATTAAACTATTCAATTCAATGGTTTTAAAACTATAAAAACTAAATTAATAAATAAGTAAACTATCACAAAAACAACCGCTAATATCAAAATCCAGAATTTCAAATAATTAATGGAGAATTAGACTTATGATTTAACCCTGAGCTTCACTCTGATTTGCAAACCTTTATTCCAACTCAATTTAATATCCCAGTTTATTAATCAAGAACACGAAAGTAATACTAGCCACCTCTCGATACACTAATACCGTATTAACGTCAATCCACAATTAAGATAGAAATCCGTTAAACACCTAAATCAACCAACTCACTATATCTCTATGTGAAATGCAATTAAAGAAGGTTTAAGCTTAAGCTCTCTATCCGATCACATGTGATGTCAAGCGTATCTCTACCTTAACAATAATCAAAAATCTGCTATTGACAAAATTTATGAAACATGATATATTAACTAGGTCTAGATTCGAATCTCATCTTTCGATTCCATTCAAATCTACGAGGAATTGTTGATCAGGCAATTCATAAATTCACGCTCGAATTAACATAGATAAACTGATAATATATTATTGAATTGGAAATCAAAGCTATAGAATCATCGTTTCACCCCAAAGATCCATCACAAGTCTAATAAGTGAATTAGTTCATAACGAATGAATTAAAAACTGAATAATATACCGAAAAACATCCTTCCAATTACAAATAAGACTAAAGAGAAAAAAATGAAAACCCCTCACGTAGCCTCGAATTGCAACCGTCGCGACAATCTCTGAAAATTACTCCTCCAAAGTTTCACTTGAATCCTAGAAATCCTCTTGAATTATGCTCTCTGTGTTGTATGATTATTGTATATAAAAGTAATATCAAGCTCTTCTCCTTATTCTGGCCGAAGTCCCCTCATACAAGGTCCAGGGGCCTAACAGAGTCCTAAAAACCGTGCACCAACAGACATCAAAACCGAACAGGACACTTTAGAAAATGGGACCCCCACCCCGGCGGAGAGTATTGACTTAAAAAGGCCCGCCCCGACGGGCTAGGCTACTGCTAAATGATTTTTCCGCTTTCATGCATTTTTTTCACTTTTGCTCCAAAACTCCGCCATTCTTCACCTCTTGCATCCATGACCACCCTACACATAAATTAACACGAAACGAGTGAAAACGAACACAAAACACGAAGATAACTATGAATTCAAACTTGAAATGAATATTGATTTGTGTATATAAAATCCACTTATCACCGATCTATTTTGCCAGTATCTTTTGCTCTGGATATGATCCTATGCAATTTGATCTTGTTGTGATCAGTGCGAAAAGGGGGATCCTGAGAGACTCCGACGTGAGAAGGAAGAACTTGAGTTTCAGAAAAGGAAAGGTAGAAATCTAAACTATTTTTATATATTATTTGATTATTAAAATGATAATTTTTGGGTTTTCTTGCATGTGAAAAGTACATATGGTTACAATAGGTGCTTGATGACGAGGATACACTTTTGAGGACTGTTTCTTTTTCTAGATGGTAGACATCAGTGATAACCTGTAAATTTCTTGATTTTGAAGTATTTGGTCTATCACTTGTGAAGTAATCTGTTGGGTTCTTTTGTTTTGCTTTTGATAATATATGGTCCATCATTATAAGAAACTCTTCCAATCTGTGATGTTAAGCTATAGTTTGCATCAAACTTGTTGTTTCCATGAACCCATTTAGTATTTTCTAGTAGGCTGTATAAGAAACCTTTTCTTCCTCAATCTTTAACATTCTATATATTCAGTGAATGTGGTTAAAAATGTATATTCAGTGTAATTCTTAATACTCACAAATTGGATATGGCACCATCATCCCATTAAATATGTATATAGGTTTATATATTAGACGAATAAGAAAGAAACTATGACTCAATTCATTAATGTCTCTCCATTTCCATACTATATCCATACATGATCATCTATACTTGTACATGTCTAATTTTTTATTTGCAGATTCCTAGTTCTGCTCCTCCCAAGGGATCTACTATAGAACACCAGAAGAAGATTAACCTTTGGGCTGTAAGGCTACCATCAGCAGATGCTATTATTGTACGAAGGACGCTGGTCTTCAATTTGTATGTGGATGTGAAGTTATTGAGATGCGTGACGAGGAGGGAACTCTCATGAATGATTTCAATGGGAGAATCAAGCGAGATGAATGAAAGCCTCCAAAAGGAGAACTGAGAACTGTGACAGTTGCTCTTGATACAACACAATATCATATGGATGTCAGTGATATTGAAGAGAAAGGTTCAGAAGATGTTTATGGTACATTTAATATATTGATGAAGAGAAAACCCAAGGAAAATAACTTCGAAGCAATTTTAAAATCCATAAGAGATCTAATGAATGAAACTTGTATTGTTCCAGACTTGTTGCATGACATATTTTTGGGCTATGGGAACCACTCTGCAGCACAATGGACTAATATGCCTGATCTTCTGTATACAGTAGATTTCAAAGATATTTTCCTAGATGCAAATCATGTTGTACAATGTTTTCCAGATTATCAGGTTTGTTTTTCTTTTCGACCTATGATGAGACTTTTGGTGTTTAGGCTACTTGCTTGCAGTTTAGATTATGAAGAATCTATGAGATGCTATCTTTAATCAAGTTTCTTTGTTGTTAGGTTTGTTTTAAGAATACAGACGACACAGAGAACTTGTTGCCAATGCCACCTTTCCGAATTAGACTTCCTAGGAATCTGAAAGGCAACACTCATGCGCTTCCAGGAAATGAAAAGTCTACTGTTGCTTCAGTTGATGTTAACAAAGCAGATAATGGTTCTGAAAAAGATGCACTAATCGTTGAGGCCTATATCCCTCCTGACCCAGGCCCATATCCCCAAGATCAGCCACAGCAGAACTCAGTTAGATTTACTCCCACATAGGTTTTTGCAACTTCTGATCCTCGCAAGGGACTATATATACTCTTTTCCTTCAGCAATATTTCCTCCATATATTCATCAAGTGCATTTTTTTTCTTTTTTCAATTACTAATGCCTGATTTTAAGCATATAAGATAATATGGTATCATGCAAAGTTTTGCGTTCACACACACCGTATGTATGTATATGTTTGTTTCGTGAATTAAATATGGCCTTGCATCTTACTGGAGACATAATCTACATGTGCACATACCATATATTGATCATGTGTGTTCATTGTATGCCTCGATTCCACCAATCTCCACAAATGACCACTGTCTTAATGTTATCAAGGAGGGGTGTACTATTTGATACTTATACTCTGTTTTAAATAAAATTCCTCGACAATTGCATGTCATAATCAAGGCTTCCCTAAATTTAAATTCTTCACATCTGGAATACTAAGGGGGACTATTTTTATCACTTCATCAGCTATAACAACTGGCTAGAGACATTCAGGGTCTGTTTGGATACCATTGTCAAACAATTGGTTTAGAAAATGTTGCTTTCCCAGCATTTTAATTTTCTGTTCTCTATAAATGTTTCAGAAACACCCACATGTTTCAGAAAACACCATAAATGTTTTTTTATGTTTTTTACAATCATCATAAAATAGACTAAATTTTATCATGTGTGTTCATTGTATGCCTCGATTCCACCAATCTCCACAAATGACCACTGTCTTAATGTTATCAAGGAGGGGTGTACTATTTGATACTTATACTCTGTTTTAAATAAAATTCCTCGACAATTGCATGTCATAATCAAGGCTTCCCTAAATTTAAATTCTTCACATCTGGAATACTAAGGGGGACTATTTTTATCACTTCATCAGCTATAACAACTGGCTAGAGACATTCAGGGTCTGTTTGGATACCATTGTCAAACAATTGGTTTAGAAAATGTTGCTTTCCCAGCATTTTAATTTTCTGTTCTCTATAAATGTTTCAGAAACACCCACATGTTTCAGAAAACACCATAAATGTTTTTTTATGTTTTTTACAATCATCATAAAATAGACTAAATTTTATCAAAAGGAAATGATTCGGAAATATACTAAAGTTTACTATTGTCTATACCTGCATCTGGAATGACACAAAAGAGAGTATTTGTAGATGGTGATCATGGTAGTATTCTACGGTCTCCACCTGTTACACAAGCTAATATTCTTTTTCCAACAAAACATAGCATTCCAACTAAAGTAAATGATTTGTTCTAACTTGTGCTATAACCAGGTTAGAGAGTGATTATGCATTGATGTGCCAACCATATTTATTGTTTAGTCACTCAAATTTATCCAAGCCTTGACATTGTACAACGTAGTAACTCTAGTCTTTGTGTATTGATTTTGGCACTAAGTGCCTCTGGTGACCTATTTGCTTCATTTTTCTGACTTGCTATTATTTTTAAATATACAGAAAGACTGTTTCTACGACCTGCCTTACAATACTGGATATCAAATTTTCGTGCTACGTTTACGGAAGACAAGAGACGAAATTATGAAGTATACTCTCTCTATATATGTAGATATATACTTTGATTGAAGAACTGTGGTAGTTTTAGATGGTTAATTGTAAAGATAATGAATAATTATGTAGTGGATGATTTTATTAAGTTAATAATATTTCAAGTTTTTTTTATTTTTGCCATTATTTGCTATGGGAACATTGAGCCAGTCGGGTACACAAAAAGAATGTCAAATTTTGATTTGGCAACAATATAATTCGTTACCAAAGTATTGAACAAGTTTTAATATAGCAACAATTTTTATACATTTAGCAACAAATTTTCGTTGCTAATGGCATTAAAAATATAATATTTGGCAACGAAAAATTAACCTAATAACAACGAAGAGGATATTGTTGCTAATACTAAAATAAAAGGCAACATTTTTTATCGTTGCAAATCATATCAACTTTCATTGCACATATAAACAAACGACAACATATAATGTCGTTGCTAATCGACGACTTTCGTTGTTATTGAAAAATAACCAGCAACAAGCATTTTCGTTGCTGATTCAGCATAATTTCGTTGCCAAATAATATAATCAGCAACGAAAATCGTTGCTAAAAAGTTTACATTCAGCAACGAAAGCAAGCTTAGGCAATAATTTTCATAATTTACTGCAACGAAAAATGTCGTTGCAAAATGATGTCAATTGCAACGAAAATGCATGGTCGTTGAAAAAAAAAGAGTTCATTTTGTTGCCAATTAGCAGGCTTTTGCAACAAAATGGGATTTTTAGCAACGACATTTTAATTATTCTACAACAATACATTTTGTTGCTAAAGGATCGATGTCTCTGTACGAAAGCCAAATTTCATTGCAAAATGTATTACTTTTGGCAACGAAAAAAATACGTTCGTTGCTGAACAATTAGCAACGCTCATTGCGCAACGACAGTAAAGTCGTTGCCAAAAACCCTTTAGCAACGAAATTTGGTACCTTTAGCAACGAAAATCGGTTGTTGCTGAATCCCCATTTTTTTGTAGTGAGGGTGATATGTAAAATTTTTTGCAAAGTAAACAAGTTGTTATATAATATTTGATTGGTCGGGGAATATTTATTTTAACAAGAAATATTCGTATAACGGCACAATCATTGGTGGAACCCACAACAGAATTATTGTCGGAGTTAGAAAACGACAAAATTATCTATTTATAAAAATAACGGCGGAAGTTTTACCGTTAACTGTTGAAACACCCGATGTTAAAAGTACAGTAATACACGTGGTTGCATAGTAGCACACGATATTGATTATTGATGTTTACGTGAGAAGTCACTCAGTTTTGTTTAATTATTACTACAGTAATTGCTGCATAGTATTTGTATAGTAAAATATTTTTATATAAAACAAAATACTTTTATAAAGTTATTTGTTTTATTAGATTTTAAATAGAATATATTATATTTTATTATATATAGTGTTTGCATAGTAAATTTTTTTTATATAAAACGGAATACTTTTATAAAGTTATTTGTTTTATTAAATTTTAAATAAAATATATTATATTTTATTATGCATAGTATTTGCATAGTGCCTGCATAGTATTTGTATAGTAAAAAACTTTTTTTATAAAATAGAATATTTTTTATAAAATATTTTTATAAAATTTTGTTTTATTTGATTATAAATAGAATATATTATATTTTATTGCATAGTACAACATAGTATCCTTTCTATTCTCCTATAAATAGGATGCTTAGTTAGAATTGAAAATCACACCAGAAGTTCAGAGAATTATTCTTCTATAATCTTGAGCGTATTTCTTTAGAGTTTAAGAAAGCTTTGAGCGTAGAAAATAGTACAAATTTTCTTCAAGTATATCTCCGCCCTATCCGTCGGAATAATATTTTTTTAAGGTAATGGATATTATTATTATAGTAAGGGGTATTATTCTTTCGTATTCATAAAGAGAGTTATTTTCTTTCAATACTCGTAAGGGTTGTTATTTCATTCCTTATTATTCTGTTGGAATAACCTGTATACGTGGACTACCGTATACATGGTGAAATTCTTCTGTTATTATATTCTTTATTATTCTATTGGAATAACATGTCTGTGCGGTCTATCGCATGCCTTGTGAATTCTGTTGTTATTCTATTCTTTATTATTCTGTTGGAACACCCTGTCTATGCGGATTACGCATGACCTGGTTCCATAGCGGGTGAAAATCCATTTGCAGTTTCGTTATTTTTCTGACCCTCAAAATTCTGGAAATATTTGAAATGATAATTTGATGAGGTTTCTATATTGTGTCCAAAAATAGCAATTTTTGGATGTATAGATTAAGAGTTGTGAATTTTACGGGAAACGACTATTTTAAAAGTACACCCTTATAACTCCTTGTGGTTAACTCCAAAATTGGTAAAATATTTATTGGGAGTACATGTATATAACAGGAACATACCTTGTAAATTTCGGAATTTTTGGACAAAAGTACAATTTATGATAAATGTCTACATATTCGGCAGTTTTAGCCATATGAAAAATTGTAAATGAATTTTTAAAATTTCGAGAAAAATATATGTTTAGTATAAGACTGTATTATGCTAAATTTCAGAAAAGAAATATTTTTAGAACTGATTTGGTATTTTTTATAAAAATGAACTAATTATGAGTAAATAAATTAAATATGTTATGTGAAGTAACAAAATTGAAAAATAGAATTTTATGGCTTGAAATCCTATATAAGGTATATGCAGATTTGTGATGAGAGTTTTGGTTATTGATGATGAAATCTTATGAGTTTGGCATTTTAGGATGATTAAATATATTAATTAGTAAAGAGTAAACAATTAAAATAAATTATTTATAAGTTTAAGAAATGACTAAAATATTATTATAATATTAATGATATTACATTATGAGATTATTAAGTGATTGATAATATTTGGTTATTATTGAACACTGGATAAATTATATTATAAATATTTAATATTTATCCTTTATCTCATTTGATTGATTCTTTATATTATTGTCATTATCCTCATCCTTATATTATGATGAAAGTCATATGTGGCCTATAGTGCATAGATAGACTTGGTATGATTATGACAAGGAATTATTTGGTATAATCATGACCGTAATATTATAAATGATGTGAAAAAAGTTTTAATTGGCCCGTAATGCATTTATTGACAGTTTTTGGTATGATTATGGCTATGGATTCTCTTCGGCCAAGGGTGCAAAGATGAATTGTTTTATGGCATGATCAGGACCGTTGATGAAAACACGATTATCATTGGCTCGTAGTGCATGAATAATTCGTGGTCGTGATACTAATGAATATCCTTGGCCTGTAGTGCAGGGATGATTCGATGATGCGGATTAATTATTAAGCTGAGTCTCAACGATGAAATATTAATTCATGGATGTGATAATAATGAATATCCTTGGCCTGTAGTGCAGGGATGATTCAATGATATGGATTAATTATTGAGCTGAGTCTTAGCGATGAAATATTAATTCATGGATGTGATAATAATGAATATTCTTGGCTGTAGTGCATGGATAATTTATGGATGTGATACTAACGAATATCCTTGGCCGTAGTGCATGAATAATTCGGTGATGTGGATTATTTATTGAGTTGTCTCATCGATAAAATATTGATAATAGACTTTTAATTCGTAGAAGATAGTAGATATCATGCTCTACTTGACTCTTCTAAAAATACAGTTGCATGTCTTTGGCTTGTAGTGCAAGAATGAACTGTTTATGAATATCTTTGGCCCGTAGTGGAAATATGAATTTATTAGTATGATTATGGACAAGAATTGTGATTTGGTATAACTATGGTCTTTGATATTTCAGATAAAGACAGGTGATAAAAATTATTTTGCTTTCATTGTTCTCTTCAGAAAATAAGAACATAGCCGGGACTAGTCAGAGAATGGAGTGACGGTCCAGATGATAGTATTAGTAGTCCTCATTATTCTATGAAATAGTGTGATAATAAATATAATGAGAACTCCATTGAGTGTGGATATTATCTAGATGACAATATTCGTATTAAAACTCTCAGTTTATGTTTTGTCGTATTTTACACGACAATTATATTATTAAGTTGTATTTGAATTTTGTACCATGTATTTGGCGACTCAAGATAGGTGATGTATATCTATTTTGGGGGCGTCACAGGTAATTACAATAAAAATCGGACCCCAGTACAATAACCAAAAAGTGTTTTACATTTGACTACAGATCCACGTGGGAGTGGACCCTACGTGTCACCTCAGTGTCACGTGGATTCTGTTA